>CM045889.1:5430426-5595426 GCA_025169545.1 Anguilla japonica
CAGTATTTTTTCTCTGGTACGGCGGTTCTGCCGGCTCTCAGGTATAAGAAGTACGTGCTCCTGGACCCCCTGGCTGGAGCCGTAACCAAGACGCACCAGACCCTGGAGACGGAGAAGGAGGAGAAGCCGTTCGACGCCCCCCTGTCCATCACCAAACGGGAGCAGCTGGAGAGACAGGTAGAGTTGGGGGGGGGGGGGGAGATTTAACGGGCAGATGGCGGGGCGTCCGTGTCTGGGGGGAGAGCACGGGACACGGACCTAGTATGGACCACTAACAGTGCTGCCAGATCTCACAAAACAAATAAGAGAGTTTGTCGTGAGAAACAAGCTCAAAAGCAGCAGAAGAGCGATGGAGAGCTGGGGTGGGTGTGATTGCCGAGCTGGGGCAATAGCTAACAGCTACATTTACCAGTTAGCTCGTGCCATTAAGCCATAGTCACCATGAATGTGGGGAAAAAGGGGTCACTTCTTACATTTCAAAATAAGCCGGCCTGATTTTTTATAATAAGCCCAAAAAACTGCAGCCGTGTCTTCCGGGGGGGGGGGGGGGGGGGGGGGGGGGGGTTGGGGGGGAAGAAGCCCAAAGATGCGTTTTATGAGCGGACTTGGCAACACCGGCCCACTAACCCCTGCATTAAAGTGCAGGATGGCATCCAGCGGGCTATTCTGGGAACCGCTTGCCCCCGGGTGATATTTCAGAGTGCCCGGGGCGCACATTAACTTTCACGGGTCCACCGTTAGTCCTTTGGAATTTATCTTGTATACTGAGGAAAAAGAAATTATACGTGTATTATTGCATGTTTTGCCTTTTCTTTTTTTTGGCGGCTTG
Source organism: Anguilla japonica (assembly GCA_025169545.1). Classification (NCBI taxonomy): domain Eukaryota; kingdom Metazoa; phylum Chordata; class Actinopteri; order Anguilliformes; family Anguillidae; genus Anguilla; species Anguilla japonica. The sequence continues at coordinate 5,431,256 of CM045889.1, forward strand.
CGGTACATCATTCCATAGTTTGAAAATGATTCATTGACTACCCTGCTCTGAGTACGTCAGGGGAATTTTTCCGTTTTTATTTAAGTACGTTTCGTCATTAAAAAGTTTCACGTGTTGGGGTCCCTTCCTCCCAATGCAAATATCTGCAGCGTTAGCGCCGTGTTTGCCCACCTCCGGCTGAAATCCCCCGTAGCCGCGGCCACGTTAGCTCCCCGCCTGCGATTATCATCTCCGCGGTCCAAGAACAGCCTGTTCTCACGGCCGGAATGAAAACAGTTTATTCAGACGGGCGCTGCCGTCGTTTGCGCTCAGAGTCGAGCGGCTGAAATGAAACGGTTGAATTATTCAGGGGAACTCGTGCGATGTAATACTTTTATGACCCGTTTTAAGCTTTTAGAAGTGTTGCTGAGAAAACTTGCGCGGCTGAATATTTATTGTTTTAGGTTTTATTGCGGAAACTTTTCGGGCTGGTGTGTGCACCCGTTGGTGTGTAAATGTAGATTACAGAGGGCCCTAGAGCTGGTTCAGGTCTTTACGGCTGCGGTTGGTGAATCCTGGAGTCCCTTGTTGCTTTTAATGACATTCGCTCACTCTCTTTCATTTTTCCATCTCTTAATCATTTTCATTCGCTCACTTCTCACTATCTCTCGGTATCATTTACCCTCTCACGCACACGCTCACTCACTCACTCTCATTCACTCACTCAATGACTCACTCACTCACTCACTCATTCACTCACACTCACTCACACACTCACACTCACTCATTTACTCACACTCGCTGACTCACTCACTTACTCTCATTCGCTCACTCAATCACTCACTCACTCACTCACACACACATTCACTCACTCACTCACTTACTCTCATTCACTCACTCAATGACTCACTCACTCACTCACACACTCACTCTCATTCATTCACTCACTCAATGACTCACTCACTCACTCACACACTCACTCTCATTCATTCACTCACTCAATGACTCACTCACTCACTCACACACTCACACTCACTCATTTACTCACACTCGCTGACTCATTCACTTACTCTCATTCACTCACTCCATCACACACTCACTCACACTCACTCATTCACTCACATTCACTCACAATCACTCACACACTCACTCACTCACTCATTCACTTGCTCACTCACTCTCTCATACGCGCAGACAGCAGAGAACTACTTCTACGTGCCGGACCTGGGCCAGGTGCCGGAGATCGACGTGCCCTCCTACCTGCCCGACCTCCCGGGCATCGCGGACGACCTGATGTACAGCGCGGACCTGGGGCCGGGCTTCGCGCCCTCTGTGCCCGCCAGCGGCGCATCCCCGAGCTGCCCTCCTTCGGGGGCGACGCCGAGGAGCCCAACGGCCTGGGTGAGCTCGTCGCCAATGGTTACGGGCCTCGCGCCATCAGCAATTTGCTACGAGCACAAATTATTAGCTTTATTCTAGATGCACTTGTGTTTAAGTCAGATGTCAATCAAACATCACAGTCAACAGCAGAATCTAGTAATGCCTTTGTTGGGGTACTTAGCGTATGCTAGAAATCGTACGTGCAGAACAGTTCTGTTTCGCTGTGCTTCATTCCTGCGGTTTCCCCAGCCCAGGTTAGCGGTTAGCGGTTAGCATGTTTTTTTTTTGTTTTTTTTTTTTTTTCCAGGTTTGCGCTTCAGCGTCGAAGCTCCGCCCCCGCCGCCGCCCCCTCCTCCTCCGCCGCCGCCCGAGTCCCCCCACCTGAACTCCGCCGCCCCGCCCGGCGCACCCCCGGCCCCACCCCCGCCTCCGCCCCCTCCCCCTGCCCCGCCCACCGGAGACAGCCAGCCTCCAGCAGGTATGGCTAACGACACTTAACGACACTTAAAACGCCGCTTCCTGTGTCCTGGAAAAGCACTGGTTACACAATCGCAGCCGTTGTCCGCTCTTCTTCTCTGAAAAAGTGAGAGCAGGAAGTTTCCTCGCTTTAGCATAGGTACTGGGGCTAGCCTGAGCCTCAGGCAGACAGGCCGCGGCCAGATGAGCTCCTGGGTTTAAGGGTTGTGTTAGCTGCAGAGAGAACAGGTTTCTGCGCTTAATCCTTTGTGTGTAGAGGAGTTACTGCAGAACCTTGAGGAGAGCACACACTCCCCCCAACCTGTTTGCTCACAGTAACCCGGCCAACTTTCCCCAAATCCAGGCTTGCGCTTCATCCGAAAAAGTACATGGCCTTCCGTATTATCGATGAATCGATTTATGGTCTACTTGCCTGGCAGGCACCCATATATATTTATTAAATGCTGTACTGACTATTATATGCCTACCATAGCATAACTACACTTTCATTACGTGCATAATTACAACACTTTTCATTATGTTTCTTATTACAACACTTGGCATTAATGTCATTGCAGCACGATTAATTAGTGAGTCATTACGGCAGGAGTCATTAGTGTGTCGTTCCAGCCATGTTCATCAGCGTGTCATTACCACACAGGAGTGGGGACTCAGAGCTCAAGGCGACAGCAGCGGTGTCCAAACCGTGTGTATTAGCGAGGCTGGAGATAAGAGTGCCTTGGTTTGAAATCCTGGGCAGGATAAGCTGCTGCTAGACCCACATGAAAGCTGCTACTGTTGATTACACTACATTACATTACATTACCTTACAGGCATTTAGCAGACCCTCTTATCCAGAGCGACTTACACAACTTTTTACATACAGCTAGACATATACTGAAGCAATGCAGGTTAGGTACCTTGCTCAAGAGTACAACGGCAGTGTCCTATCTGGGAATGAAACCTGCAACCTTTAGCGCGGTTCCTTACCCATTATTCTACACTGAGCTAATTGATCTCATTCACCCTGGCTGTGTAAGGGTAACCGCGCTCAGGGGTCTCCGTGGTACCCGCAAGCTGATTCTCCCTGTTGACCTTTGACCCCCGCGCCTGCCTCTCTCTCTCTGCCCCCCCCCCCCCCCCCCCCGTCCAGGCGCGGTGCAGGGGGCGCCCTCGGAGGTGGCGAAGCCGTCGGACGGGCGGGCCAGCCTCCTGGAGTCCATCCGCATGGCCGGCGGCATCGGCAAGGCCAAGCTGCGCAACGTCAAGGAGCGCAAGATGGAGAAGAAGAAACAGAAGGAGCAGGAGCAGGGTGAGAGGGGGAACGATAGGGACCGCGTGTACACGTGTGTGTTAACCTCGTTTCCGCAGTGGTCAGAGGGACCAGTAAAGTGTGTTAACTTCATTTAACGCTGGTGAGGAGACTGATAGGGAACGTATGTGCATGTGTGTTAACCTGATTTAACACTTGCTGATTAATTCGCCAGGTACAATAAAACCCAACATTGCTGATGCGTCTGTGGGAAATGGACTGCCCTGCGAAATTGTGTTGATAACCTTTAAAGATCATAAATGTCAACCTCATTAAACTATGCCCTTTTGTGTCTATTTGCCATTTGCAGGAAAATCCATATATGGCAGTATTAATGGGTCTGGGAATTTATTCAGAAATGGAACAAAAAAAAAATTCAGATTTGATTATTCAAAGGGTGCCGTGGCATCTCTGAATAACCCATTCAGAGATGGTATTCAAAAAAAATCAAGGCCGTTTATGAAAGTCTAATTGAAACTGAAATTGTGCATCATGACATTTCTAAACCTCAGCAGATTGCATGGAGGATTGCTGTTGGGCTGAGTCCTGAGTCCTGAGTGCATAGCATTGTGCTTTTTTTGTGGTGTTTTTGTAATCGCGAAAGTTTGCTCACAAATCTGCTCCTGTACGGCACCGTCTCTGGTCTTGGATCGCTGCTTTGCGGGTGAGGTGCAGGGAGAAAGCAGCATGTTAGGGTGTGCACATGGACAGCATTATCCCTGCAGTCTGCACCAATAGGACTGGCCGATATACTGCAATCCTAAATTTTGAATTCACTAAGATTATCGCCACCGAGAGGTGTGTTTTTCTTTTTCAGAGGCCATGTAAATTGCTTCCAGGTAACTGCTACCTGTTGGGTGTTGATAAGAGCCAATCAGCAACAAGGTCCTACTGCTTCCGTGTGATCATGTGATGTGTTTTTCTCAGTCACATGGTTAGCTGCAAGGCCTTGCTGCTTATCAACCCCCAATTGCTAACAGTTATGATGTTTTTTCTTCGGTAAAGCATTTCCTGTGGTCTCTGAAGTTTGGATGTTTACTGCCACAACACCAGGTATAATTAGAGAGACAAAAATATTTAAAGAGAAGACAGTGCACCGCATGGTGGCGATGGTTGTCAGTGCATTCAGTGATTATCACTGAGGCATATCGCCCCGGCCTACCCACCCAGCGTGCAGTGACCCCGACCTCACTCCTGTCCTTTCTCCTCTCCTCTCTCTCCTCCCTCGTTCCTTCCCCTCGTCCGGCAGTGGTGGCTGCCGCCAGCGGAGGGGACTTCATGTCGGACCTGTTTAACAAGCTGGCCATGCGCCGGAAAGGTAGGCCCCCGTCCCGGAAGCCATTGTCGACACTGTCTCACACACGGACTGTACATGGCCTGTAGATCCCAGTGGAGGACGAGGGACACACACACACCCCCCCCCAGCCCTGGGAAAACATCAAATGCCCCCACCCCCCACCAACATTATTATGATGTATTTGGTAATACTGTTGGTTCCCCTCACCCAAAACAAAAAAAAAAGATATCCTGAAGAATTTTTCTTTGTTGCCCCATACAGATCCATACAGATAACATTCATAACAAACCATTAAAACCATAGAAACACTGAAGGGGAGCCAAGATGCAGGTGTTGGAAGATGCAAATATGAAACTTTATTGTCCACAAAGTGGAAATTTCCCTTTGGCTTCACCATAAAAACACATAAAAGAAATGTGTGAAAGTACACAATACAGTAAGTAAGCAGTAATAAAAACAAAACAATACCAAATACAGTTACTTTGACAGTGGCCTGAGCCACTGCTGGGCTCTACTTCCCATGTAGTACCAAAAGATTTCTTATAAATATTCTTATTTGCCCTGGGAAGCCTTTAACGTCTCCTTGGTGGTAAAAGTTCAAATTCCCTGTGTAGTGGGTGAGAGGAGTCATAAATAATTCAATGACTTTTTCTCCTCAGTAGTTCTTCATACTTGCTGCTGCGCTGCTGTGGCTTCCCGGTTATTTTGGAAGCCATATTAACTGTCCTCCGCAGCCTATTCCTCCTCTCACTGTTCAAACATGTGGGTGTTTATTTGAAATTTTAATAAATTCATATCCCACTAGTGCAGATTACGCATGTGTTCTCGGTGAAAGGACTGTGGTCCAAAATTGCACATTGAATCATCAGTTGAAGTTTATTCATCTACCTTTGCTGTGACTGGTGGGTAAAATTACCCAGGGGGCCTCATTGGCCTTGTACGAGACCAGTTTTCAGGGCAGGGATTCTGACTTATGTGAAAGTTTCTGATTTAAAAATATGCACTCTAAAGTTTGAAGTGTAAGTGTGGATGTGTAAGATTTGACCTTGAGAGTGACCTTGCCCTGCAGTGAGGCCTCCCTGCACAGGGGGGGCGGTGTTTGGCCTGTTATTCCGTTCCTCTGAGTGGTATCTCACGACATTCCCGGCATTCTGGCAGGGATCTCCGGAAAGGGCCCGGCGGCGGGAGAGGGGGCCGACGCCGCCCCGGCGGGCTCGGGCGGGGCCTTCGCCAGGATGTCGGACGTCATCCCGCCCCTCCCCGCCCCCCAGCAGCCAACCGCGGAGGACGAGGAGGACTGGGAGGCGTAACCGCGGAGACCTGTCCTCTTAGCGGAAGAGCTCGGGGGAGGGACGGAACTTCCTGCCCGTGGAAAAGGGCCGGGGCTTCCCGATTCAGACAACGACTGGGATATTTTTGTCTAACGACAAATAGAAAAGAGTTTCCCCCCAAAAATAACATTAAGGCATTTTACTAGCATTTTGAAAACAGGCAAGGAATTCTGAAGTCTAGTGCCGAACCTTTCTTTTTCTTTTTCTTTTTTTTTTTTGCCCGTCTTTTTTGGTTTTATTTTGTCAGTGTATGCTCTTTTTTTTTTTTAAAGCGCAATGCAGTTATGTGGTTGGTTGAACAAAGCATCATCTTAGATTTGTGGCCAGCTCTGGAGACCGAGCATCTGAAGTACCGTTCCGCTGTACTCACTCTCAGCCTCCCTTCTGCAGTCGGCTCGTAATGGAATATCTCCGGTCACGCCTTTCTGAAAACGACAAGGCTCTCCTCTGTCCCACACTAAAGCTTCTCCTGTGACCAGAAAACAGGGTAATGACACTACCTTCTGTGGCCTTCTTGGACTCGAGCCAGTTAGGCTTTTCGTGGCATTAGGCGTAGAATCCACCCGAGACTCCATTTTGATGTTTTTTTGGGGGGGTTTTTTTTGCGCTCTTCCCGAGCCTGTTGTGCCGTACGCCATCCCACGGGCGAGCAGCTTCGCAGGGAGAGGGAGACTGCGGAGACAGCGAAACGTCGCACGCAGACCCTCGTCACCAGATGGGCGAGGCGTGGGGGGGGGGGGGGTCTGAAACGGGGATCAACGGCTCGCTCCCCCGCCCCTCTGTCTCAGATCTGCGGATTTGTGGGTGTTTATTTATGGTGGTCGTCAGGGACGACCCTCGCTGGTTACGCACTGCTGCCGTGTGCCACTCGTGACTGCGTCATTAGGTTTGGCGTCCCCCCCCCCCACCCCGCCCCCCCTGCCGCCGCCTTGCCCAGACTACATAGAAAGGCACAAGCGCCTCTCTGTGTTGGTGTAAAATGTGTGTCCCCCCCTCCCCATTGCTCAAGCTCAAGTGTGTCTGATGTGCACCTCTTGAAAATATGTGTAGAGATGCTGTGTCTGATTTGTTTGTTTAGATATGGGGTGGAGATGTGAATTGTGTGTGCGTGTGTGTGTGTGTGTGTGTGAGAGAGAGAGAATGCGTATGTGTATAATAACAGCTGTTCTTCATTTATGGGGATATATATATATATATGTGCCTCCTGGACTGATCAGTTTTGTTTTTCCAATGTTTAAAACTAATCTGCAAAAATCTGTCACAGGATATGATTTTGCAAACTGAAAATATATAATTGATCTACACAGTAGGCCTGTTTCCGTGTTGTGGTGCTGAGGTGAGTGGAGGAAGTGTCGTCTTTTTGTGTGTCCAATTCTCAGAACGCAAGGATTCCTCTTGGTGAATTTGACTGCTGGGACGTACATAGCAAAGTGGAACATTCAGCATTTACAGGGAAAATGTTTTTTTGCTTCCATTTCTGATGGTGAAATAAAATACTATCAATAAAATGAGAACCCTATAAAACCACAGAACCTTATAAAAACATTGTGATAATGAACTGAGCAAAATGGATATCAAAATGGTCTTAAAAACATGTGAAACTCGCTCACTGAAATTGTTCTCTGTTGGGTTTCATGACCATGTTTATAAACTTTATATGAAGTGATTACTTTTTGCAGACAAAAATCTCACAGGTTTATTATTTTAATCCGAGTCCCCCAGCACAATAAAATGTGCGATTTCAAGCCAGCCGAGAACCACGAATTTACTGAAGTCTCTAAATAAAAGGGCAGTTAAAAAATCTCCGTTTTATTTCAGAAACAGCCAAATGAAAGTCAGTTTCCTGCCATTTCCCCACCACAATTAAAAGGACAGCCAGAGCCTGGCTGCCGAGGTTTTGTTTCCAAAAAACCGCGTTATAAAAAGAATCGCAGTCTGGGCTGACTCATGCATTAGTGCAGTTTTCTGTCGCTGCCTGTTTTTCTTAATGACATGTTCCTGTTTTAACGACTTCACTCTTCACTCATTTTTGTCAGTTTGGTGCAATTTAAAGATCGCGCAGAGGGTTCGACTTTCAAAGCCGGAGTTTAAAATAAGAGAATCCTGTTTAACTCCAGTTAACGGAACCGAACATGATTGGCTCGCAGCGAAAACAAGCTGCCATTCATTGGCCAAGAAGGCGGCAGCACAATGGTTGGCACTGAGCGCTGCGTTTCTCTCTTCCTCTTTGAGCCTGGTGTCACAGCTGTTTCCGGCTTGAGTCATTTTCAGGAATGTTAATATCTGCTGACACTTAAGCAAAAGCAATAAAATAAAACTAGCTACAAGCCAGAGGCAATGGGAGTGAAAGACCCAAATGAACTGAAGGACCCAAAATGCCACCCCAGGCACCCGTAGGTCTCTCCTCTGCAGACCGTTCCTTTCTGTCCTGCCCGTGGTCGCTCATAGATGTAAAACATCTATGATTATAAATGAGTCTGTTAGTCTATGTTGATGTGGCTTCAAAAAAAATGACTTCAATGGGAAGTAATTTTCTGGTTGATCGCTAGTGTCGTAATTGATTGGTTGGACGAATGGCGGAACTTTTGCGGGTTCTCATGAGTTCCGGAACTAAACGAAATTAAACGCCTGTCTGGAGAAGAATCCGGAGGCAAACAGGATTGAAGCGACTGTGGATTCTGTTAAAATCGCTTCGGAGAAAACTGTAGGTAGATTGACCTGCGTCATTAAATACAAATATCAAAGTTGTATAAAAGCACAAAAGAAAGGGGAGAGCCATCGGCAAGGCAAATTGAGTGTTCCATTGCTCAGCAGCAGACTAGCGAGAACACTGTTGTATAACCTGCAGGTAGGCTAATGACAAACGCACCTGGATGCTAGCCAGGACACTCACATCAGTGCCCGATCTACCTGGTCGGCTTTTATTGGGCTCCTGGAACAGCTACAATTCACTTAACCTCAGGCTGTCAACGGTTAGAACTCAATCGACCCGCTACTGAGAGAGGCTACTTCAGCCAGCCCCAAAGCAAGCGGGTCCATAAATGCAACTCCTCTGTTCAACCGCGTTAGCAGCCCAGACGACGTTCGTTTGTGAAACTAAACAAACATTTAGGCTGTTGACGGAAAGGCCAGAGTGTGCGGAAAAATCATGTTAAACCACAGCTCTGAAAACGAGCATCTCTGTTGACTGCCATTGTGAACTCGTGGGTTTGTCTACTCTCCAAACCCCAGAGTGTCCAGTGTGTCTTGCATACAGGAGCTCCACCGGAGATTTTGGGCCCCATGAAAGGATCTCACATTGGGACCCACCACCCCAGGCCAGTCCATGCCTGCACAATTAAAGCACAATTTTTGAGGGCCCCTGTCAGTCAGGGCCCTTTGAGTTATCCTAGATTCCCCCCCATTGGGCACCACTGGTTGAATATATTTATTTCATAAGCAAGCGAAATAAGCTGCTCCATCAGCCAATGGGATGTGAGCTTTACCACTTCCCCCTCGTTTTTCCTCCTTGGTGATGTGCAGCCTAAACACATTTTTCACATTTGCTTTTCAAACTTAAATAAAAACGTATTTCCAGCACAAATGTTTGGAAAAGAACAGGACAGGCACTGTCCACGTTTATATGTAGCCTAAATACGATTTCTGCTGTCACACTCGATACATAGAAAATCACACAGCTGAGACATAAAATCCATATGAAATACGTTCCCTTCACAGAATGCAGCCATTTACTGGTCATAGCACACCATAGAGGTGCTGCTGTTCTAGATAACAAGAAAGGTGAAAGAACACAAAGGCAAAAAAAAAACCTAAAAAAAAGAGCAGACAGAGAAAAATGTGAAGCCTCACTGTCTGAGAGAGGACAGCTTTTATCCTCAGTATATGTTAAACTTCCCCTACCTTCATGTCTGTTCCTCAGAATTGAAAAATGGCTTTCATGCGCCTGGATCACGACCATCTATACCATCTTCGTTACCATGGCAGCATACGTCTTCGCTGATCTCTGTCCTCCACTGCCACCTTATGGTGCAGAATTGGTACTGCAGAGATTCTGTGCTACCTTTCAGCTCTACGTTGATATACAGTAGTCATTTTACACCTTTCATTTACATTTTTTAAATGTTGTTTGAAGACCAAACTTTTTAAAAGTTTCATTAAACTAAAAGCACAGTGTTCTGAACTGTTTACATAAAATTCAAAACCGCTAATCCCTAATAAAGTCAGCAAGACAAAACTCAGGGTCAGTTTTCATTTTCATGCATTCAAATTTGATTTACACAGTACATTTTTACAAAAAATCAATAATTAAATAATAATTTAAGCAAAATTTAATAATACATATATATTTAATTGTGTTATGCACTGTGTATACTGGAGTACGACTACAGGCGCTCTGAAAAGACGAATCTTCTCAGCACAAATTATTTAAAATACCCTGAAGGTGGCACTATACCAATCAAGTACAATTTTAACTTAGAAAAGTCATAATATTTCATGCCTTTACCCTAGCCAATAACACCGTACCATGATAAATGCTTAATAACCCCTTAATCAATAATAGAGGCTATATTTCCTAAAACGATCATTTCAATAATATGGGATCTGGTTTTTATAGTCAGTGATTTCCAAGACTGATGGGGAAACTGCAGTCACCTTAACATTTTAACTCAATCTTTGGTACTTTTCTTAGATGCTCCACTTTTCCACAAAAATTACCTTTTTACATAGTCATTTCTCTCTCTCTCTCTCTCTCTCTCTCTCTCACTTTCACTCTCTCTCTCACACAGACACTTGCTGCACGCACCAACTGCAGTACTGGAAACACACTAAGTATGACAATGGGACGTGTATACCTTTGGTCACCCTTGAATTGGCTCAGGAAGAAATTCCTGCCAATCCAGTTATATCTACAAATCTGCAAAAGACAATCACAAATCAGTGGCAATGTTTGTTGGCCACCAAGTCACGCCTTGGGAAGTCGGAATGCCCCATGCCTATACAACACAGAGAGTTTAGGACTTTTCAGGGTTTTCCTACAGAAATAACCACAATGACCACAGACCCTCAGCCCTTAAGAACATTACATTCTGTACCTTCTGACCTCGTGTAAACAGACAGTATTCACAAACAGCTTCACACATCCACACAACAAAGCCCCAAACTTAGGGGATTTCACGTTTTCTGTTACCCACTTCACGAACAACAGGTTTGACCAGGTAGTTTGTGAATGCTTGCCACAAGGTGGCAGCCGAATCCTATTATCTCCATTTGATTACATCTGACACCAGAGATAATACAAGATCCTGAGAGTATAGACAAAATGGGAAATAAATGTTAAACTGCACAATCATGGGAAATATTTTGGCTCTGAACGTCTCTCCATAATCTAGCGTGCTCTTCAAAGTTCAGGTCAGAACCATCCATGCATGCTCACACTTCTATTTGAGAAAATGTGGGGACTAGACATGGATGAATTTTCAATTGGCCCAGGCAGTTTATATGTGCATTGAAACCTATTTTATGTAATTACAAGATTTTATCATGACTTGCCAGTTTTACACTGCCTGGTATATGGGCATTTGGGGGGGGTTGTAGGTTAAAGCAACATTGCTGTATAAGCTGCTTTAGGGTTGTTTGTAATGTATTTCCTTGCTTTAGCCCACAAAACCCCAAATGTCTTGTATCCGCCAATGTTACAGCTGGCAAGCTGTCAGAAATGTCTCTACACATAACAAATCTAAACGACCCTTCATACAAAAAATGGTCTGGGCCAACTGAAACTCAAAAAACTTTTTTTAAGAAACTCAGAAAGTGAACTATGCTTTTTAAAATGGAGGAGAAAGCTAGTTGACAGCTGTTCCTAACATCCCTTAGTTTATGTCCTGCCCTGAGGACAAATTAATCTAACCGTGAATCTACATGGATTCATCTGCGGACTGTTTTTCATTACTGGTAAAGAGTATGTGCTCTTCTGTGTTTATGAGAATCCAGACTGCCTTTGTGGCTACTTATTTAGGAGTTTTTGTATCGTATCTCTCCATTCGTATCTAATCTACAGCTAAAATGACAGCTCGGATTTATTTACAAACTGACTTTTCTTGTTTTTGGGAGACACTATACAAACATCCCACTTTAAAAGGTATTGTTCCACTTCATCATTAATTGTTTTTCAGTTTGGGACCCTAAAACTCCATAACAGTGAGAAGCACAATTCGCAAGCAGCGCCCATTTTTGGACAGAGTGATATGCTAATGCCTTAAATATAGTTGCCTTAAATATAGTTGGGATGTTGAAGGTTGTGTATATTCATCGAGTTCTAGGTTGTATTCAATATTTTGCTGTCGGGATATTATTGTTTAAAGTTTGCATTTGAGTTGTTATGTGCATGTTCTGGAAAGTTTTCTGTATTGCATGCTTGTCAAGTGACACGAGGCAAAAATTGCTCTCAGTCTTGTTTTGAAAATGGAGAGGAGGAGGACGAGGGGGTGTGTATGTTTTTGTAAGCGTAAAACTGAATGGACAATGAGCCTTAGGCCCCTTACAGAACACAGAAAAGTATGCACAAGACATCCTCACGGTATTGTGCATCATCAAAGCGCGAGGAACAATAGGCAGGCGACGGCCTTTGATCTCTTTCCAGGCTCCGCCCCCTTTCGGCAGACGGCCCCGTTGTGATGAGCTCAGAGGGACAGCAGGCCTAAGGTCTTGGCACGGGGGACTGAAGGTTGAGTGTGGTGCTCGATTAACCAGGGGGAAAATGGCTGCAAGCACTACCCGCTGACAGGTCACATCCATGTGTGCCTTCTTCCATCCCCTTTAAGCCTTGATGGACATCGATCCCCCCCCTCCTGCCTTTTTTTTTTTTTTTTTAAGTCTCATGTTTGACACATTAAACATGTCCAATTCATCATTCCACACTGCCTGGAGTCCCAGTGAAGCTTTTGTCCCTAATGACCTTGTTGACCTTGAGAAGATGCCATTGAAAGCACACTGCGAGCCAAAAGCTGCATTTTGTTCAGGTTTCTACACTAATGCCAATACAAATAAGTAGTATTGCATTTTTTTAACATTCAGAACTGCAGAGAGCACTCTTGCGACCAATGTAAGTCACACCTCCAACCTGTAGGCCTAACCTTCAAACTGGATTTCGAGCATAACCAGTGACAGGCCTTTTTTTTTGAGAGAGAGTTTTGTCCTGATTCAGTGGCTAAAGGACAGCTGAGGTCAAAATGTATTGTGTTGTCAAGGTGCAAAGACAGCTTTGTGAAAGACCAAAGTAAGCTAGAAGGTTAACTAGGGACAGCGCTCTCAAATCAATCGACTAAAAGCCTTGTTTTTCGCTCGAATCAAAATCCCCACATGAATATGCTCGCAAGCTCCTTTTTCAGCATCATTTGTGTAGACTGTACGCGATCAAAGATCTGCCTGTGTTGAACTCAGCTTTTTATGAGGTTTTCTATTTCTCCATTCACTACAATGAAAAGCCGCCTTTCATACGAAGACTGACATTATGAATCATCGACTTGTGTCCGAGGCGAGCAGGATGTGGTTCGGAAATACTGAAAGGCAAGTAACTGCTGTATCCGTTATTATTCCCATTTTTTATGAATTACGGCTTTAAGGAATCGCGGTCCGCGGCGCTCCATGTTCCAGCCCACTTGATGACCAGCCCTGGCCGTTTGGGACAATGGTGAAAGGTAGCCGACGACAATGTTCGTATTGTTTCTTGCATCCCATGGCATTACATTACATTTCAGCATTCCGCAGATGGTCGAAACCGGAGCGATTAGATTTTTACATACTCCCCGTTTATACGCGACGCGGCGGCGCAGCGGTTAGCACCGTTGCCTCGCAACAGTTCCCAAACCCAAACAAGCAAGCGCGAGTCCCCCGCAAGACAATTCCTCTCTGCCTGGAGTTTGCATGTTCCCACCGTTGGTCGTGCGGGTTTCCTCCGGGTACTCCAGTTTCCGCCCATAGTTCCAAGACATGAGTGCAGTAGACTTCTGCCATTGCCCTTGACCAAGGCACTGCCATCAGAACTGAGAGCAGAGTTGGTGCCCGGGCACTGCACTGTGGCTGCCCACTGCTCATAAGTAACCGGGGGATGGGTCAAATGCAGAGGTCAAATTATCCCACAGTGTAAGTAAACTATATCTTATCTTTATATGGCTGGAAATTTTACTAAAGTATTTAAGATGAAATACCTTGCTCAGTGCTACAACAGCTGTGCCCCACCTGGGAGTCAAACCCACACGCTTTGAATTACATGTTCCCTAACCATTATACCACCCTATGCCACCCCATCAGACGCTCTCATACTAAAAACAGAACCATGCACACTGCTCCCAATGAGGTGGGTGGTGTCCGTGACCACCCTGTCTTTCAGTTTCTCTTTTACAGCACAATGCAAACGATCTCCTAATGTGTGTAATGGCAAATTAAATTAGAGCAGCCCGGTGGTTAATGAACTGTGCTGTTGACACAAAGGCTGCTGCTTTCATCTCTGATTTGGCGGTGCGGTGCTGATCTTTGATCGGTCTCGGCCTGGGTGGTGTCAGTTACACATTTGCTGTAGCTGGATATCTGGGGACTGCTCTACACAAAGGGGACACGATGGCCCAAATCCTAAAATCAAAGTGCCCATATCAAGTTGGTGTGAAATGAAAGCTAAGAGTCTACGCTTCCAGGATATGAAGTTAGAAACACTTTTTTGCCAACCACTTTGAATGTAGGCCGTTGTATGGTAGACATTTTTCTCTTCTCCTGGCTTATATTCTTGCTAGAAGCATGAGAAACTTCATAATAATCAAATGGATCTGGATTTTAACCCAGGATTTGAACATTCAAATGTATGAAAAACAAAAAGGTTTGATGAAAAATTCTGAAAAAAAAAACAATCAAATAATAACAAAAACATAATGGAAATAACATAATGAAGGAAATGAAAAAATACTTCCTGAGTTTCATGTAATTATGGACTGAATGCAAGGGTCACAATGGACTATGAATGAACTGAGTAACCGAATACAAGGGCCAATCACAGAATAACCTGAAAACAAGCTTCATTCCAGCCAATTCAGCTTTCAAACCAAGAGCATTGTGGGCCTACATACTGTCCCTGTGTGTATATACGTGTGTTTGTGTGCCTTCTAATGAGCAACACACCGATGGGGTGGTGTGTGTAACGTGCTGCATTCTGAAAACACAATGCCTCTGTAATGGTGTGTGAGAGTCAGACCAGACAGGCAGCCATGTCACACAGAACTCGCACGATGACCCAAAAAGTAAACAGAAGGAGCAATTTCCTGAAATCGTCCATTTCGCACAGGAAGGCCTCCTCTGCCTCCTCTCCTTTGACCCAGCCCTGGATTTGCATACAGACGGCAAAAACATTCACAAAGCCTTACCGCAACACCAGGGCACCTCCGGAATAAACACAAGGCTTTCTGCTGACAAATGTGCTAATAAAAAATTAGATTTTTATCAGTCAAAGGCAGTTTATTAATTTCCCATTTATTTGCTCACTTCCTTTGAAGAAAGTACTGTGATTCAGAGCATCTAAAATAAACGTAATTGAATGTTCATAAACATGTCCTCTATTGGGACAATGGTTTTTTATGTGTATTGTAAAGCCCAGCTAAATAAGGACAATATGTCAGTACTCCACCATGAGTAATTTGTGCTACTGTTCAGAAACAAGGTTCCAGAATGTTATTGAATTTCAGCGAAACAAAAAGCAAAGAAATTTAATCGGGCCTCACAGCTGCTGAAAGCACCCAGCTTTTGATTCCCCTGCGCTGGCCTTGGGTCTATTTAAATATTTAATTAGAATGGGACTAATTACTGATTTAACCGAGAAGCTTGGTGGACAGTGGTGGTTACGCTCAGAAGAGCACACAGACGGAGGATCTACCAGGTGTAGGATCACAACATCTGCGACCAGCCCAGCCCATCCGCGACAGAGTTGCACACTTTTCTCTGGACAAAAGGAACATCTATTTGCCAGACACCCCAAACAAAACTAAGAATTTCACACTCAGACCTCATAATTATTGTGTATGAGATGTGAAATTTTCTCCCATGATTTATGTTTATGTCAGTCTAAGTTTCAAATGTATGATACAAAGCTGGGAGTTCCTGTGTGGATGAACGATTTTGGTTTCAGTTGCTGAACGAGAACAGCCAAACTCACAAGCTGTAAATGCAGTGTTCAAGTACAATATTGTTTGAACAAGGTTGCAACAGTGCCCTTGATTGAGTCTTAAACTCGTATCCATCTGACCCTTATCTCTTATTGCTACACAAGCGTGTGTCGATTAACTTTCCGCTCAATTGTATTATCAGTTCAAACAGAAAACAAAAAAGGCAGTGTTGGGTTTTTAATGTAAGCCAAAATGACAGCAGTGTAGATCCGTGTATGGATCGGGTAGAGAAACTGGAGCCAAATATAAAAATTGTTAAGCAGCTTTGTGCTTGTGTGGTTAGCCATGAATGACTTTCAAGGAAAGAAATTATAAGGGTTCCACGTCAGGATTTTCCCTTTAAAATTGTCTTCGGAGCTACTATTAAGCACGGGCCACTGCTATTATGACTAAGGGAAGGCGTCAAATCAACCACCGAGAATGTGGGCGTGGTCAAATGTTTCCGTGTGTTTGACTTTTCCCTCCGCTCCTGCCGAGAAACATGTCGCCCCTTTTAATAAAGAGACTATTTAGCAAGGTTTTGATTCCCCGTAGCCTACTCTCCGTACTTCGCCAAATTTGACTAAATGCTGAAACGAGACCTGTTTCAACAGCCTTCATACCCAATGGTCTGGCCAAACAAACAAATAAATACATAAATAAACAAATAAAGGTATGATCAGTATGATCTAAATAAATAAATGTTTCGCTATTTCTCTTGTCATATAGTGAAAAGGCACGTCAGAAAAAAAGCACGTGCCAGACATATCTAGACTAGCCAATGTCATCCATGAAATAATTGCTAGGCGATTTTAATTAATCATGGGGGGAAACAGATATCAGGTAGGCAACCTAAGGTATCACTGGTTCTAATGAGCTCAGATTGATTGCTTCGTTTACCTGTGTTCTTTCCTGCTTACGAACCAGTTTAGGGCGTTGCCATTTTAAATCTTTCTTGGGATCTCCCAGACTCAATTACGGCAGTGCGTGTGGTAATCGAGCGAGGACTATGTTGTGCTGCGTTTCACTCTCCACAACTATTGGTAGAAAGCGAGACGACCTGCGAGAGTGCTACAGCGTGCTAGCGAACAAAAAAGTGTTTAGTTTATTAGGGTAAGATCACTGCAAACGAACAGTAATGTTAAATTGCACTAGTCTGTGGGCAACCGGAGTTCGGGATAAGCGTGGTGCAATCGTAAATGCAGAATGATTTCTGTCTCCATACGTATTTATTATAACAGATGAACTATTTAGGGAAAGGTATTACCCAAGAGGGAAAACCCGGCGCAAACAACTCGGCGGAGGCTGAATGTTGAAGAAGATGAGGACTTTCTTTTTTCCCTTCAAAAAATTAAGGCGAAATGTCAAGTATCTTCTTTTTGTCGCCGTGTTAATGACTGGAGTTTTGGCTGCCTATCTAGAATTTGTTGCAACAACAAATACCTGGAACGACAACATCCGTAAGTAGCAACTGGCCTTTGATAGTGTAATTCCGCTGTTGCCGGAGTTATCGCACAACTGTTGCTTTCATGTCGCTAGCAAAAGGTGTTCGTAGGTTACTATATTAGCCAGTTAGCAATTGGCTTGTTTACTGACCCACGCTTGCAGTAGCCTAGTCAGCTGGTGGTAGCCTATAGCCTACTTGCCTTCTTGGCCCTAAGCCTAAGGAAGATCGTGAACAGTGATTTGATATTTGATTGCAGATCAATGTGGACATTCATTTTCGATACTGGAAATCACGTGGGTGAAAAAGTTTATATAGGCTACCAAATTAAAATCTTTCGTAAGTTGTACAAATGAAAGCCGGTCAAATCTCCCTGCCATTAAAACATGCAATATATAACTTTTAATGTCCTAAAACGTGTACATTTCAGAGCTTCCGCAGTGCCTATATTGTCGCAATACGACGGGGAGTTAATAAAATTGACTCATTTACAGTTTGAGTGTAACTAGCATATTTATGTCCGTGCACAAAATCATGCTAGTAATTGCTTCAGGTCAGGTGCGTAAGAGCGTCTGCTATATGCTAGTAAAGTCCGGCGAGCCCAAGGCTTATCGGTCAACTAGATGAGGATTTGACCCTCTGTCATGGTGTTAATTTATTTGCTGAAGGCATCGTCTAAATGGGATTGTGTTGCAGTTTTTGTTTCATTTTGGCTGCTCATAGTAGACTGTGTAAGCTTGTTGCCGTGACCCTCTTGACCAGGTGGACCTCATGGTGTTGTCAAAATGATAGAACATAGCTCTGCAGTATTGAGGTGCTAGGCTATATGACCTGTACACATTGGTTGTTCTTACTGTGTGTTCAAATGTACAATGCAGCTATGTTCTGTCCTACCAGTTCTTATATTAAAGTGTCTATATTTCACTGGAAATTAATAGGGTTAGGTTTAGGGTTATGGATGATTAATCCATATTTGTTATGTGTTGAAAAGGAACCCATTTGTCCCCACCCAAGGGGGAAACTGAGTAGCCTAAGTGATCTGCAGAAAGACTGGAAAAATTCAGTTTTTAAATGAGTCTGTATTTTCCCCCCCCTCTCCATGGCAGTACCTGCCTAAAAACTAGATTAAATTGTATTTTTTTGTAAAATTTGAACATTTTGGACTACTCTGAATACAGGTATCAACCGGTAAATACAGGTATCAACCGGTGTTCATATCTATTTTAAGAGCAGTCTCTTTAATGACTAAATTATAGTAGTTCACTTTTAAGAGATTTCTATTATACGTTGTGCTTGCTTATTATGTAATTTTCTTGTAAAGTGTGTGTTGCTCTCTTGTATGTTTCTCTTGGGGGAAAAAAGTTTGTGTGTTTGAGTGAGAATGCACTTTTGAAGTAAAGAAAATAAACAATTCCCAATCGCTCAGGCTGTTGATGAGGCTACAGGAGCCGTCTGAATTTTCAGTAACAGGTTGTTATAGCTTTAATTTAATTATTTAAAATACAGACAGGTCCTTCTTATGAAGCTACCTTTGGGGAAATTGTGTCATGTCAATCCTGATTTCTTGTGGCTTTTGACGCAAGCTTATCAGTTTAATCATTTGATTCTGCCACACTTCTGGCGTATTGCTTTGGGCTTCATGTTGTGAAAACTTGCCCGTGAAGAAACCCGTGTCTCGTCATGCCCAGAACTGCCAACTGACAAGTACGCGTTGATTAATTGGGGAAACAGGCCTACTACTGCATTTTTAATCTTAAATGAATTAATGGCAATTTCCCTGTAGATATTCCTTTTTTTATAGAATTATTTCTGTTCACTTGTGATTTAAAGTTAGCTACTAGTGTTCTGCGTCAGGCGAACATTCAACCCACACTTGTTAGCTAGCTGAACCCATGACATCACCAGTGCAGACGAGGAGGAGGAAAGCGACTCTGCTTCTGTGTGTGACCAGCTAGCTAACACTGGTTACCTGTAGTTCTGATATAGGCTAAACCTGTGTTTGGTTGGTAACCTGTAGCCTTACTGTGATGGCAACTGCAAGCTAATTTGAAAGTGAGTTGCTCTTTCATGCATTTATGTCTTTAGCTGATGTAGAGTTGTGATTGGATTCTGTGACGAAAAGGATCTTTATTTGTGTTTCCGAGTTCGATCGCTACCAAGTTGGTTAGCTAGCCATTAGTCTGTGCTAAAGTCGTACGGTTACACAGGCAACAAACCGCGTACAAAACCACGGTGCTAAATTCTCACATTACTGTACTCTCCACAGAAACAATAGTACTAATCGCATTAGCGGGTTGCCGTTGACAAAGGACACGTTTTAGCTGTGTTAGTGGTGCCTCACTGTGTTCTGGGAGTGTTGGAAGTTTTCTGTCAGCCCAAATATAACATACTCTTGTGGAGAAGTGGATTTGAGGACGATCGTTGATGTGCAGTGCCAAGGTCGCCTAATTAAGGAGTTCCGCTGCAAGGTGTTTGTGCCAACATGGCCAGTGAAGTGTCAGTTATTAATATTGGCCCAGAATTTTCCGTGGTGTGCATTCCTAATGAAAACAAATGCTTAATTTTTAATGAGGTTTAAGCGTGTCGTTTTCTCTTCCTTTACGGCATCAGGGATGCATCAATGCATCGCCTCTCTGGCACATGCATGTTGCTTCATCATATCAACCTAATCATGCCATAATCAGATGCCATATGCCAAATATCAAAATCAGGAAAGTGCTATGATGATGACATTTGGCTGTTCCTGGGCAGTAGTTAACATGCATCCATTCTTTTGCCTGCTTGTCATTCGTTTAGAAGCACGGACTCCTGCCAGCCAGTTCAGTTAAACAGGTACTACGTGTAACATTGAAGGCTGGTGTTTCATCATGGAATTTAGCGAGGCAGGCATTTGCAAATCTGATTTAAGCCACAGGGAATAGTATAATATGTATCCAATTATATCCTGGGATTTGCTTTGGCAATGAAGGGGCATGCAGAAAATCTTCACTATGGTTACCTGCCCTTCTTACAAGGTACTGTCGTACATAACCCATCAGACCTCACCAGGAGGAGTTAACCCTTTGAAGAGTAGGTTTTTTGGAGTGTTTTTTTCCTTCTTCCAGAAATTCTGTGTTCTGTGTTCTAGAACCCCATTGCTTTCAAATAGGCTATCCAGCAGTGATTGTGACATCAGCGTTAGAATGCTCAGTTATGAACATTATGATCACACATTTGGGATCATGCACACATTTGGGATCATGCACTTTAAACGGTGAAGGAAATGACCCTGGACCTTACAAGGCTGTGGTTTTAAATTTGTACCCGCAGAGTAGCTGCTGTTGGACCTACAGTATGTGTATGCCATTTCACCTGCATTGCCTTTGAAAATAATCTAGCAGTAAAAGTGTGTAATGTGTAAAAAATAAAAATAAGTAAATAAATAATGGAATGTGTGTTATGCTGCTTCTCTTAGTTTATTTAAGTTTTGGGTAGAGGGTTAAAAGGACAACTGAGGTGTGGTTTGTGATGGGACTGAGACGGATTTTGCGAGCCAACGCATAAACATAAGTTTCCTGTTTTTCGGCTTTATTAAGGTCAGTCGTTTCTCAGCACAGACAGGTCTGCGGTGTTTTTATTATACAGGTTGACTTGTCTTGGGCTTTTGTTCCCCACCTTTCCAAAGGCCCATTGTGAATTCCTGTGTGTTCGTCTGCTTCCTACTGGAAGTCTATTCATCCGCGGCGCACCTGATGCTGCCACTGACTTGTCTTTTGTTTGACACTTGCTTTTGTCTTCCTCTGGAGTTGTTATGTGGGTGTTTGATTCCTGGCTTCAGGTCGTTCAGTTTGCAAGAGCCAAACTGAGGACACTCTCCCTGTACGCCCCCCCCCCCCCCCCAATCCCACCAACACTACCACCGCATGTCACCGCTGTCATTTAAATTTATCCGAGCAAACAATATGTCCTCACCTAACTGTCTTACCTTGGGGGAGATAGGAGTGTGAATCTTCACATTGCCCTGTGAGCTCTGTACTTTCGAGGTGGTTTGCCTAAGATGGAGGTATTCAAGGTATAGCTTTGGCAGCCTGGAAAGTTACTTTTACATCCCATGTCCTTTTCCTGTCCGGTTACCTGGGGGGGGGGGGGGGGGGGGGGGGGGGGGGGGGGGGGGGGGGGGGGGGGGGGGGGGGGGGGGGGGGTGGGGGGGGGGGGGGGGCTGGTCGTCATGCAACATTCGCTATGTGTGCGCCTCCAAAAAAGGCGCGGGGGGGGGGGGGGGACTGACCCTTTGTCCCCCCCCCCCCCCACGCAGTTTGATTTTCCCTTCAGGATTACATTTTAAAAATATATAAAATCATATATGAAGGTCACAATATCGTAATATCATAAAAATCATGTGGTCCCCATGGTTCTCAAGGAGCAGCTGGGGACACTGACCTGACGTACCCAGCCATGCGCCTGCACTGTTCAGGGTAGCAAAGTGCACGTTTGATGAGGCTAATATAATTCTGAAGTCATTTTATTTGCTCTTTAGTGACCATCCAGTAGGGAACTCAAGACATAACCTAGAATAGTGCTGGGCCTTTAGTAGATGTTCAACATGCGAATTGCAGTAATAAAATGTCCATTTTGTAAAAACTATGCTCTCTGTGAGGTCAATTTCTTTTTTTTTTGCAAATGGTTAACAGGGCTATAGTGCTTCTTGAATGTGAAGGAAATGGCAATAGAAAAATCAGTGCGGTACATACCCCTCCCTCGCCGCAAACAGCACATTCCTGTCAGGTCTTCCCATGACGTTCAGTGGAGCATCTCTTCCTGCTTTGGGCCGCTGAGCGTGCACGTAGCTGCGACGGCCCCTGTCCTGTTCAGAGCTGCACCGAAAAGTTAAGAGTGGCCCGCCCTTTTACCCCCTCAAATCCCATCCCGCACCGACTCAAATATCGAATTATTCATCGTTCGTCGTTACGGTGCACGCGTGGTGAAGACCGTGAGGCAGGTGGCGCGCGGAGAATTCCGGAAGCGCCGCTGGACTGCAGATAGCGGAATAGCGCAGTGCAGAAAATTGGTGTTATTTTGCAGGTGTTAACCTGCCAGGCTGTGTGGGGAGAGAACCCAACGGAATAAGAGTGGGGACAAAAATAGGTGTTCCCTTGTGTGTCTAACCAGCGCTGCAGCAGCCTTTGCCTCACTGCATACTGTAAGTAGGGTGACTAAGGAGCGGAGGCCTCCTTTTTATGACTCAGTGATAACAGGCCTACTTTACCCTGAGAGGGCCGGTGTCATGCCCAGAAAGCATTTTGATTGTATCTACAAAAGGTGTGAATGTAGAGATACAGCCCCCAACACTTTTCTGAGAAAAAAAAAAAAAAAAAGACTTGTCGGTTTCTACTGCTGCCTTTTGTAATACGCAACACTGCTGCTGCTGCTACTGCTGCAATTCAGCAAATATCAATATGTTGGATGTGCAGCTTGCGTTAAAGCTTACCAAAATGGGGCCAAATTGGTTTTCCTGTTGTTCAATTATGAGTCTTCTGACTGTACCACTGCAGTGTTTTATCACATTATGCATACGGAAATAATAATGGAGCCATGCAAAGCCACAGCAGACAGGAGGTCTTATTAAATTAGCTTGGTGACTTATTAAAGCCACTGGTTCATTTAATGAGTGTCTGTGTGTCACACAGGGGCCTGTTCAGTCAGTGGTCATTGCTTTGGAAGCTAGCACACTGTCTAGGATACCTTAATGTTGAAACCATTTGGTTACACAATAGCTTGCAGTTGTTGTTTATCTAGGCTATATTTTATGGAATGCAGTTACACATTACTGCACATATATTGTCCTCCCTTAAAGGGACGGTTCACATCCTGGGGTTTTCTTTGGCGTTATTTCATTTCTAGTTTATATTTTTCGATTGGCCCAGACAGGTGTGTGTGTGTATGTGTCTGTTCTGTGTGTGTGTGTGTCTCTCTCTCTCTCGATCTGCTGGCTTTACATTGGCTGGTATGGGGGTATATGGTGTACGTTACAGGACACTTCCGGTTAGTTCAAAGCAAGTTGTACAATGATGTAATGCATCCAGAGGTTTTAGTTCATACATAATCCAATTATTCTTCTGGGATTCATTTGTTTCATAGACTATGCTTTTGTCAAAGCATACTGTGCGGAATCCAAACAGACTAGGTTGGGCTTTTCTTTGCTGTCTTTTGTAATCGCTGTTTGGATCCTCAGAGAAGAACAGTTTGAAGGAATAAACGTCTTGTTTCATTAAAGCAGTAATTTGCAGTTGTTTTTAAAAATCGATTTTGTGCTCAACAGCAGAATGACTAGCTTGGAAAAGTACTTACAATGTCTGTGCAGCAATTTGAAAATGAATACCCACGACAAATTTACCGTCAGAAACAATTTATTTCAACCCTTAATTCATCCTTATTGTTGTGATTAGAGCTATGATGCTTGTGTCTCATTGACTGAATGTTGCAGATCTGGAAAAGGGTTTGTAGTCCAATAGTCACAAAGGGGTGCAAATATCGGCATGGACATGAAATACACAGTCCAGTGCATTCTGCTCTATGTGTGGCTACTGGGGATGTTTGCAATCTGAAGGCACGATGTGATTTTCTTAATATGTGTATGGCCAGTGTTGTGGGTAGGGGTGAAGGAAGAAATGTTCTTCCTGTTAACCTGGGATGTCAGACTTACGTTCTCACAGTGTTTCTGCAATGCAGCGGCAATGTTATTACATTGACAGAACGTTCTAGTAGCATCGTGCGGACATTTTGTGTTTAGCTGGGTAATAGCTGCAGGTAGGCTAGCTTGATGCCCCTCCCCCACCACTGATCCTCCCTCCACACACCAGCCCAATCAGCCTCTGAGGGGTTCGAATGGACCGTAGCCACTGTAGGACTGGTTTCAAGTACTTTGGACGGCATCCAGATGTTGCTAGACCTGTCACGTCTGTGGTGGTTTTTGATGGCGGACAGATTAAATTCTGATTATTGCACTGCAACAGTCATTGTCTCCATTCAACAGTGTGCCCATGCAAGGCTTGAGTTGGCAATGTGAGAGATCAGTGGGGTGTAACGTGGCACACTTGTTGGCCACAAACCCCAACCCCCCCCCCAAGAATCTCAGTTTCAAACGTCTTTGCAAACGAAGGACTTTGAAAACTTTGAAAACCATTGCCTTCAAGTCCACTTCAGTTACGGCTTCTTTTGAAAGCATCCCTCTGGAGATGTGTGTTGAACACCAGAGCGGTGGCCATTATACTTCCCCCTAGAGGTAACGGGACACCTTCCCTAGTCTCAGAAGCAGTCATGTGGTTTCTGGACTTTTCAAATGTGTAATTATCACGGAACAGAGCAGGGCTGCGAGGGTCATCCTTGAGATGATTACAGGCCAGGTCCTTCAGATCCCCTGTCGGCACCTGAGAAGGCCAGTTTTGGGAGCTCTCATTAAGATGTAATGAACTCCACCCATGGGCTTACCTTGTCTTTGTTCCACCTTGTGAGTTATGGGTGAGGTGAACGGTTTCAGAAGTTATGCGTGCCTGCACAATCTAGTGAAGCTTTTCTCACCTTTAAATGTTCAACTCACTGTTTGACGTCAGAAGTATGCTTCTTGCCCTTAGCTGTTGACCAAGCATAACTTTGTCTCTGTATATATGTTTCCTAAATAATAAGTCGTGTTATTCTAAGTAGTGTGTCCTGCTTCGGTCTACTTTGATGAATTACTTTTCTATATTTTCTTTGACCGAGAAAAATGTGTTTTGCCAGCTGACTTGAGTTTATGACTTGCATCGCTATGGATCCATTATATCCAGAATGTGACATTCCATCACTGTGAAACTCGCGTTGCAACGGCTAATAATTCAATAAATAACTAGGCTGTGTCAAGCTACGGCAGTGGTAATCATCCCTGTTCCTGGAAATCTACCATCTTGAAAGCTCTCAATTTCATAGCAACGAGATCTCTAGCTGATGAATGCCGTACGCTTTGTTGGGGTTGGTATGAAAACACCTAGAGGACGGTAGATCTCCAGGAACAGGGTTTGTTACCGTAGAGCTGTGGGATGGAACGGGAGGTGAAATTCTTGTCTGCGCGTTTTGGTCACATGACCAGCAGTGTGGTGTAATGTAGAGCGGCGGGTAATCCTGGTCCTACTGTGCAGGCGATCGTCAGAGGCCCTTAATTGCTATTATTAGACATAACAAATGCGGGTTGCCATGGGTGTATATTTGCATACAGAGTCCCACAAAAACATTCAGGGCCTGTGGTAGTTCAGGAATGCGTTTTACTCTCTCAGGGCGTGCGTGTGCCATCAAACACTCAAATCTCGGGCCCCGTTGCTGCTGCTTTCGTCTGCATGGTTGTCGTGGCGACGTCGAGAAAAGGAGGGGGCGAGGGGGGGAATCCTTCTGTAATATAAGGGCTCTGGAAAATGTAGACTGCGAGTTGCTTTAGATGTCAGTGACGGCGGAATGAGCGATGCCCTGGTAAGGGCCTCCCCTTGGCCCCCTGGAGGAGCGCGCACCCAATAACTCATCTCCCGCGCGCAGCCCTGGCGTGCTCGGCTCGCTCTCTCTCTCGGCTAAATGAGCGCTTTGTTTCCCCCGTCTCTCCGGCCCCCTCAGAAACACAGGGGACGGTAATGAGTGGAAATGGGTCGGGGCTGCTGGTAGTGACAGTTGACAGGAATTGGATTGGAGCTCTGGTTTTGAAACCCTTCGGTGTCCGGATGGTACTTTGGCACTGCCGGGGGGGGGGGGGGGGGGGGGGGGGGGGCTGTCACCACTGTGAAATTTGGGTGAACAAATAAGAGTAATCTGAATCGCTGTGGTGAATTTTTTTTTTTTTTTTTTTTTTTTTTGGGGGGGGGGTGGTGGTAATTACTGTAATTATCGTAGCAACCTATTTAAACTTCAGCTTCCCCTGTAATCTGTTTCTAAGCAATTATGTGTGGTGCCAGTACATGGACCTACTTTCAGTCTTATTGAAGCAATTTTTTTGGGCTATGTAGCCTATTGACTGCTGGACATTTCTCACTGAACACTATTCATTAGCTTACTGCTCTAGCAGGAACTTTCTTAAAGAAACAGCATTTTATTGAATTGATAAAAAAGACACTTTATTCCTGCAATGCTTCTGAAGTAAATTACTTAAGATGTCTCCATTAATATAGAATAAATAAAAATAATTAGGCCTATAAGCCTAAACATTGATCAAAAGGAAAGCAATGCTGTAGTGTTACAGGATGTTGCCTATTGGTACATTTAGGTGGCTTCCTTGAGGTTCCAAACAGATAAGCACATAATCGGGTCTCGGGTACAACAAAACCGGACTCTACTGCATATTCTGGAGTACGGAATTAATGTACGCCATAACTCCTGTCAAGAGGGGGAGAGGGACGGGGGGGGGGGGGGGGGGGGGGGGGGGGGGGGGGGGGAAGGGGGGGGGGGGGGGGGGGGGGGGGGGGGGGGGGGGGGGGGGGGGGGGAGGAGACATATGCACAACACAGCACCTTGTAGAGAATGCATAGACAGAAGCAGATGGCACTGCTGTTGTTCTTCATTCAATAATTAAAATCCTGCAAACGTTTCCATGGCGATGGAAATTTAACCGCGTGATATTTTACATAGCCGCCTGTATATGACAGTTGTATGGTGCTCACGACGGCCCCTGATGCACAGTGCGTGGGGGGTTGTGACTGGGGAGCTGCAGCGTTGGATTCTGTGTAGGCCACCGCAATGGTTCCTCTTTAGCCAAACGCTTCAGCCTTTCAGGTGTGAGGTCACACATGTGTGATTGGAACGTTCTTAGCTGAACATTCTAACGCTGATGTCACAGTCACTGCTGGTGATTTGAAAGCAGTGGAGTTCCAGAACTCTGACTTAGAATTTTGAAAAAAAAAAAAAAAAACTGATCAGTCTGTGTCCTAGTGTATTTTTTTTAATGATCCTGTAAGGGTTTTTGGAGTGGAATTCCCTCCGTAAATAAAGTAATTCTACTATGATGATCACTATTAATTAAGTGTTACTACAATTACAACAACCACTAATAATGTATGATCATCATAATAATGGGTATGAATACAGTTGTGACCCAACGCTTCTTGCAGTCAGTATTTCTGGTAGTTTGAGTTTGTGTCTCCTCCCCAGTCACTCCTGTGATTTTTAGCCTGCTCAATCGTGCCTCATTACTGTTTTACTATCGCATGTACGCGTAAGGTAATCCTTTCACTGGAGCCGTGGTATACTGTCAGCGAGAAGCGGAGATACCGGTCTATTGCAGACGATCCCATTCTCCCGGGAAACGATACCATCGGCGCTCACTTCCCCCTTCCTGAAACCTGTCCGCCCTGGTCCTCTGCCTTCGCTGCAGTGCCGGGGCCGAAAAAAACGAATTTCATCCCCCCACCAACCCCCCCTCGCCCGCCTTGTGTTTCATTTGCTGTGGAACAGGCCTTTGAGTTGGTCTTTCTTCTGAGCGCCTGTAAGAGGAAATAGTTCTGTTCCCGAATGTTTTGACGGGTGAGTGACGGGTGAGTGACAGGCCTGTGGGTCGCTGGCCTCCTGCACGCATGCTTTTCACCGCGCAGGTGGAGGAGGAAACACTCTTTTCGTGGCGCAGGTGAAGGAAGAATCTGCTCTGTGCCGAAAGGTGAAATCACACGTGGGCTTAAAGCCGGTATGAAACAGGAAGACTCAGTCCGCACACTTCGTGCTCTAAAACAATGCAGCAGATCCTGTTCTGCTATAGGCCAGACCCTGCGGGTGTGGGGGGGGGGTGGGGGGGGGGGGGGGGGGGGGGCGCGTGGGGGGGGGTGGTATTGTGCCCCTCTGTCAGCACACACCCCCACCCCCCCCCTCCCCCGATGGGGCCCCCAGCTGGAGACAGCAGCTGCTCTGGGGATAACAGACAGGGCTGTGTGTGTGTGTGTGAGTGTGGTGTGGTGTGTGTGTCTGTGTGTATGTGTGTGTGGTGTGTTTTTGTGGTGTTTGTGTGTCCTCATGAGTCTGCACATTCTCTGCCTGTGGCCTGTGGCCTGTGAGGTGTTGGGATTGAGGGGGTTACCAGAAGTGCATAAGAACAAAGAGGATGGAATAATGTGAAACACTCACATTTTTGGATGTGGACGTCCTTTTGTATTTTAACAAGATTTGTTACGGAAATCCAGAGAGAGTTGCAGCGAATTGTAGTGCAACAGCTGAAGGAGTTTGCATATAAATGAGATGTGATCTCTTTTAGTAATGATAATCATAATAATTCTAAATATTATAAATCCCTCCCATTCACTGGGGGGCACTAGTGCGCTGTCTGCACCTCAAACTGAGACGCTGCTGAGACAGCCAGCACTTTCACGGTTCGGATACGGTGCCAGGCCATGGGGCCCATCCATGCCATGGAACAGTGCCTTAACGGGATGAGTCGCCCAGCAGCCCGGGTCATCCATGTTTTAACTGCTGGCTTAACTTTTCTGCACCTGATCCACCTCTGAGGAAATGGGTCATCTCTGGCTATGGTTGATCAGGTATTGCTACATACCAGGGCGTCCATCTTTGTCATGTGTTTTTCCCCTAAACTACACAGGGAGTGTCACTCTACAGAGGCTTGTACTGGCAGCCTGGGGCTATGGACTGCCAAATGGCAGGAATCTTGCCTTGAAGCACATTGGTCACATTCCGGGGGAACTGACGAATACAAATGAAGAAGTACAGCTGTTCTTTGGGAGGAGGGCGGCCACACTCCTTAATATCATCTTGATATTCAAGCATTGCTTGGTGTTTCCATTTCCTGTTCGTCAGTTCCTCTGGAATGTGACCCAGAAAGGTTTAATCGTGTTTCCCGCAACGGTAGAATGATGTTTAGTTCTGGTGATTGAAGGCTTTTGACTTCGTCCTGGAATTCATGCAACCCCTCTTGGAAATGGTTTAGCAGGGTGTATGGGGTGTTATGATCTTGGAATATGGCGACTTGATGACAGAGCAGTGTTTGCACCATAGGATGCACCTGGTCTTGTAAAATGCCTACAAGGTCTGTTTTTTTTGCCATTATACAACCACGCAGAGTAAACTTTGGAGCCAATTACTCCCATAAAATGGCCGCCCGAACTTTACAGATCTGCCACAATGTTTAACAGGTGGCAACGGCCATTGTGTTTTGAAGGTTTCCTTTGGCTTTCTTCAAATGTAAACCTGTCCAGATGTAGGGGGAGAAAAAAAAAAAAAGAGTCAAATAAAACTCAGCAGACCATATTGCCTTCTCTCCGTTCGGTTGGGGTCAAGGTTTCGGGTTCCTTATCAGGGTGTGTCTTTGTGCTTTAGCCTTGAGATCATGGAGTCTCTGAGTGGCAGCTCGGCCGTAAATACCAGCTCTGTGAAGCTCATGACTTACAGCTTTTCTTCAGACTGGGTCACAGAGGCGCTGGTTCAGTTCCGTGGTCATCATTGAGGCCGTGATTTTGGGGCATTTTGCAACTGTCCTGTCTAGTGTCTGTCTGTCCCTGTCAATGCGTTTTTGGCTATTCCTCTTTGCCGGTGCACTGTGTTCATATTTGCCATAGGCTGTCATATTTTTTCCGCACTCTTTCAACCCCCTTGCCACGTTAAATATTGTTACAGCTTTTGGATTGAAGCACTGGCAATTCGGGCTACGATTTGGCCCCTTTGGAACTCTTGTTAGCCTACTTGTCGTGTGCCGCTTTGTAAACTCGCATATCAAAGTGCAGATTGTGAGGCCTCTTTTATAGCTGACACATCTCTTACAATTATATAATTATGTTGATTTTGCTTAACGCTACTGTTTTGCACAGAGGGAAACAACAGCAGTTATGTGCCAAGTTTAATGGCTTTCTTCCCCAGCTGAGAAGTCTGTAGCCTCTGAAGCAAAACATTATTGACCACATAAACAGATGACCACAACTAGTATTTCAACATACTGTAATCCCCATGGGAATTTCAAATGAGGAAGTATGTAGTAGTGTCATCTACTGCTGGATGAGCCCTTAAGTCCATGATGACGAACCAAAAGCACTCACCACCATACCACGGTCTTGTGCTCCGGCAACCTTTGACGCCAGTCGAATTGAGTAAGGCATTTTAAGTATGATGTGCCTGAATCACAGGAAACTGGGAGTTGGAGGAAGTGAGGCATATCACCGATAAGGGTAAAGGTGATTTATACTAATGGCATGCACGATGTGTTCCTTTCCGTGGAAAAATGGACCATTTGAGCCGCATTGGTGTGTAGATACATTTGGCCTCAGAGGCATCGGTTTGAGTTTAAAGTTATGCGTGCCATTCTGGCATGGAGTGCCCCTTTAATGTTTGAGAACCCGCTGGTCCCAGATTAGTAAGTGGCACGAGTCTCAATTTTGGCTGTGTCTGAACCTGTGCTGGTGAACATGTACATGTGGCATTAAAGCTTCTGTTTGGTCTAAAAAATTAGCTTTATTTATCTTTATTTTTTTTACCAATAATTCCACAAGCCTTTAACTTAGTCATTGTGTACACTTATTTCCTCCACAGTGTTATTAGTTCTGCTCTCATTGGAATCAAGGTTGTTCTGGAAGTCATGGAATAAAAGATACGATACAAGGGCACAGTATGTTTTTTTTTCATACTTGTATCTTTCCTTCCATCATATTTCCTTCTATCGCTTTACTGTCCTTCTCTTTCACCATATGAAAAATCACTGCTTGTGGCATGTGGTTTACTGGATAGTAATGTGTAGGTAAATGCACAACGGGATAGCTGCTTGTTGTAGCTGTTTGAATATGCTGAATATTTCCCCCTATCTCTCAGACTCCCAAAGGGAATAAATGCAATAAACAGGTACGATAAAACAAACTATCTTCATTTCTACATTTTGTCATGAAACACTTGGATATTCTTGGATGTGTTCCAATTGAAAATAAAAAAAGCACTATGGAAGAACACTGCCTGAACTTAAAAGATGACGCCGTTTACCTTGTGTTTTTGATTATCAAAAAAAAAAAGATTTATTATGACTATCATATTGACAAATACGTTTGCTCTGGGGCTAAGTTGAAATTTTTATTTGCATGCCTTTATTTAAACTTACGGTGTTTTGAATTTCTGAAGTGAGCCGTTCACCTGTAACCTTTCAGGAAGCGGTCTTGCTGAACGACGAACCCGTTCTGAGTGTCATTCCAGTGCCGTAGTGTGGGTCTGCTTGTCTGTCTAACAAAGACGGAGGGCTCGACACAATGCGCTTGAACTCAGAAACCCATTTTCGCTCAGGACTGCGTGCTTTGTCCTCTGCGGAAGCGAGGACCGTCAGCAGGTTGGGCCATTTTCTTTTTTCCTGTGTACTCAACTTAATGGAAACCAGTATATCAACATTCGCTGTTGTCACAGCACGATCTTGTATTCCTCGAAATCTAGAAGGTGACTGTTTGCAGAGTTACACAGGTGGGTCCCTTTCAATGGTAGTGAATGGTAGGAATGTAGGGGTGGCATTTTGCTCACAGAGACATGAGTATGTACCCGGAGTGTAGCACAGTGGGTAAGGAACTGGGCTTGTAACCGAAAGGTCGTAGGTTCGATTCCCGGGTAAGGACACTGCCGTTGTACTCTTGAGCAAGATACTTAACCTGCACTGCTTCAGTATATATCCAGCTGTATAAATGGATGCAGTGTAAAATGTGTAAAAGTTGTGTAAGTCGCTCTGAATAAGAGTGTCTGCTGAATGCCTGTAATGTAATGTAATGTAATATAAACAGTTCGACAGTATTCATGGAGGGGTTTCATAAATACATAGGAAAACCATAGAGGCCTTTCCTTTTTTCAGTTAAAACCCTTTATGTACCAGAAGGGGTGAACATACTTTTCAGTCCGACCTGCAGCTGCAGCTAGGATCAAGAGCCTACAGCACCCTCCTCCCCCTCCCGTCAGATTTCTAAGATAATGACAGGCTTCTAGGGATATGTGTGTGTGCCGTTCCTTGACCTTATGTGCCCACTGAGGTGGCCTGATGGAAGCTGTAAGCCAGACTATGGAGGCTGTGAGGATGTGTTTTAACGGGCTCCCATCAGCCCCTCTGCTGAAACCGGAGTCTTCCGTGCTCTCTGATTGGTCAGGCGTAGCCATGTTTACAGAAGGTTTTGAAGGAGCGAGGTGTTATTGTAGCATTAACGCCCAGGGGAATTTATTGGAAAGACTTGCGCCTGAGGCACGTCTCTGTTTTCAAAAGAATATTCTACACGGGGTGTGCGGGAGTGAAGAAACTGGGCCGGGCAGTAATTAGAGCAGTGCCCCTACTATGAAAGCCCTGACTGCAGTGTGTTAGAAATGCTGAGAGATGCTACTCATGGCTGGTGTTGCCCGATTTGCTTCAGTGCCAACTCTGTTTAATAAAAAGAGTGAATCTGTACATGAAATGCAATGCCAGTCCACAGCACATGAATAGTCATTGTGTACTGGGAGGAGGATACTCACATTGGTTTCAGCACCTGCTGAAAGTTAAATGTTGTTCTGTCTCTTAACAGACTGAACCTATCTAGGTCAGAGCTGCTTTTGTTACAATCGGAAAAAACCACTGAGCTCCATGTTTTCAGAATAGCACGCCAATGCATGGAAATGTACTGCCTGTTCTGTCGAACGGCTATAGTCTCAGTGCGCTTAAACCTGCGACTGACACGAAGTGCTAATTTGCCGGCAACCTGGCATAATCTTTTCAGTTAATTTGCCAGCAACCTGGCATGAGATCCTCAGTATTTCATTTACCCTGAACTGAATCTTGACCAAAAGGCTGCAGGTGTTTTCTGTGGTGAAGCTTCAGTAAGATATACTGCGATTCCAAACCACACGAACGTGTTGCCCTGGAACCTGCCAGAACTTCACGTTGCGGTTTCTGGCTTGGGCCCAGAACAAACTGAATACAATGTTTGCCTAATCTTTTGCTAGGGAAACTGCAAACAAAATATATGGCTTGGTTATCTTGAGTTTGATCAACACAAAATTTATTTATATAGGACAGAAACAATGGAATGATTTCATACTGTGCATCAAAAAAAACAAAAAATGTTTTCAATAAAACGTGGATCTTACATAATACATATTTACAGTGTTTTTCTCTATTGTGTGTGTATGCTCCTCACTCAGTTGTTTAGGCTAGGCCTTATTTACACTGGTAAGCTAACAAGCTGTGCATTACTTGCTGCTGCGTCGCGAATTCTTGTTGACTATTTTAGTAATTCCATTTTTATCTGCTGGAGCCTGGCCAGTGCAGTCGAAGGTGTGCCTGCTAAAATTGGTCCTTATGTGCAAGGAAGTTGTTCTATAAACGCCCGGGCCCAGCTGTTGTCATTTAAGTCCTACAACACAAGGTTTGCGTTGTGAGTTAGTGTTGCGAAGGTTGGGCGTTACTTTTTCAGCACACACTTTTTTTTTTTTTTTTTTTTTTTTTAAATCCTGAGTTTGCCTGCAGTGGCTGTGTGTGAAAAGGGCTTTCGAGTGCCCCCCCCTCCCCCCCCCCTCGCTGCCGTCCCGCTGCAGTTCCGGGGGTCCTCAGGGGCCGAATCGCGCCGCGGGGCGAGAACACGAGAACTCGTTACCGTGGCGCCGCGCCCGGCGCCGCGTGCCTCGACAGGCCCGGCCCCCGTGCCTCGCCGCGTTCCCTACGCCGGAGCTCACGCCCTCATTCGCTGCCTTTTAACGCCGGGTACGCACCTCGCAGACAGGGCCTGGCGCCGCAGAGCTGCACAGAGCTCTGTGATTGGCTGGTGCAGCTCCTCTGTGTGTGTGTGTGTGGTGCAGATTAGATTTAGGAGAACTGGAGACGGAAGCGAAGATGGGGGGGGGGGGGGTTAAGTAGCAGCCGGCTGATTCGGGTACTCGTGTTCCTGGCTTGAATGGTGGAAGGCACCACAACGTTTTTGCGGTCAGAGACGGTACCGAGGTTTGAAGGCCGGTCCCGGTTCCATTTCGGGCCTCTTCGCTCTGTGGCACTGTCGGCTGGAACCCGATTCCCATCAGAACCCCTGGAAGTGAATGGTGTCTGACTGAGGTGTCCGGGCCTGGGCGGGGTGGAGTATCCTGAATCGGGCTGGCTTGTGTCCGTGTCTCGGCCAGTTCTTTGGCTTGGGCTACATCAGCCAGTCAGGTGCTCCTTCCCTGAAAATTCGTTCTGCCATTAAAGTTTTTGGTCGCTTATTTTGGAAGCACAGGTACGTGTTTTTCTTCAGTTGGCGCGGTGAGAAACGAGCATAATTTGGAGCGGCAGTTTGCCACGTAGGCCGAAGGTGCCTGTTGGCCAAGCCTGTGCGGGATAAATAAAGACTGGTCTCAGTTTGGGAGCTCTGCAGAGTAAGCGGTGTGCCGTAGCCAGGCCGATGTTCTCCACGAGGAGCAGTGCAGAGGAACCCTTCTTCTTTTCGCCTCCCTGTCTCCTGTTACCTCCAATGACTCGTTTTTTACGAGCACCTTGGATGATTATTACCTTATTTACCCTGTGCAGTGCATTAGAATGCAACTCCGGTTGAAATTAACTTTAGTTCTTACAGGGACAAATGACAAGTATTTGTAAATAAAGCCCTGGGAAACCATACAATGGCGTGTGCTTCCTGTTTAAAAATGTTTTGTGGTGCTTGAAACAGTTGCATGGCCACCGATGGATTCCTCCTTCAGTTTGTTCAATGGAGCATTTTCCCCAAAGAGTTCAGTCCTCTCACAGAACCCTGCGTTTTTTTCATGGAAGTCTGCCGTAAGGTTTACCTAACATTTGCTTCATTTTGGTACAAAATAGTTTTTCTAAGAGCTTCTTTCTTTGCCTTTCAGAGTTCAGTCCTTGGAACGAGGTGAACCCGTACAAGCACGAAGGAGAGAGAGAGGTAAGGACAGCCAGGTCCTGGAGACGGTGGCGTGTGTGACGTTTTGGGAGTGCATTTGGCTGTCGTCAGGTTCAGTGTCCTTGCCTGCTGCTCTTCCAAATAATGAGAACTTATCACGAAATATAAACAACAATAAGGCCTAGATTTAATCAAATGCACTTGGCCAGCTTAAGGACATATGCAATTTAATCAATCAAGATTCGTTATATTTTCCTGAGTCAATTGAACTACATTTATTTTCTCTCTCCGATCCACTCTGCTCTTATAAAGGTTTAAAATCCACATTGAAAAGCTGTGGCCTGACATTTATAGGTCCTAGGCCAGAGACCGGAGCCTGAAGACTGAAGGGTAACTGAGTTTAGCCGTTGCGTAGAATCTGTTTGCCTGTCCCCAACTTTACAGTCCCCCATTCAAAAGGAACATGTCATCAAAGTCATGCATTTGAAGTGTTTTGCATGGGCTGTAGACTCTTTTGCAGTTCTGTAACATTGTGGGATTTGTGAATTTGTTTGATAAAGGTTTTTAGGTGTAGCTGTGATTTTCTCCCTCTGGAAATGGGTGAATTTTGGAATTTTTTCAACTTGGAATACTGGCCTTGCTTCAGTCTATCGATTATCTTTTAACTGCTCATTTAATGTCCCAGTTCCTCTGCAGTTGGGGACCGTCCACGCTTATATGTAGCCTAAACAAACGCAGAGGCATGGATGACAGGGTCACAAGCTGTTCAGTTTTAGAATGTAAATTTAAAAACTTTACACTTTTTATAATCTTTACACCGGCTCTCTACGAATCCAGCCATCCAAAATAAACGGGTGCCGTGTATTCTTTGTGCCTCATCTCTACCCCAAGGTGATATCTTGGAAAAAATCTGAAAGATAAGTTAAGAAAATAAATAATTAACATTAAAACTCAACTAGAAGGGATCTGGGTGGACCCACTGCCTGACCTGGGTCGTGCTCATATTCTGCACTGAATGATGATGCTTTGGTGATGCGTTGGAGGTGGTCAAGCCTCAGAGTTCTGTAGAAAGTTCTAGAAACGGTGCAGGGCCTGTCTGCCGTGAAAGGCTGAAAGCTGTTATTTTGCTTGCCGAAGACGCCTGGGAGTGCAGTTTTCTTTCGGGACGGTTTTTTGTCGGGGAAGAGGCCTGTTTCCGGCAGCAGTACGGGTGGGATGGCTGAACTGTGTGTGTGGTCAGGGTACGTGGGCCTTATGGGGAAACGGGCTTCTGGACTGTGGGGCTGACCGACGCCCATTTTGTTTCTCCCTGTGCCTTAGGGTGGTGTTTGAGTGTCTGCAGTTTTGTTTGTTTAATAAAAGGTAATCAAAAGTCAATCTTTTATTTTCTCTGTCTCACTTCCAGTGAATGGTTCCTTGTTCGCAGAACAACCAGAGAAGCATTTTCCTAAGCATACACACAGTATTTGAATGTTACCAAACGTACTGTTTAACAAACGTTCTAACAAAATATCTCCCTCTCCTTCTGACACACGTGATTATGTGTGGGTGGGTTGCACATACGTCAAGGGAAGCATTATTTATGTGAGTGCAGACCCTAGGCCCCTGTGTGGGAACCTCTCATTTAGACACAGGAACCCAGGTGGTCAGCCAGGCCAGCAAGATCATTGGAGACAAACAATTGCAACTCCAGAACCTATACAACCGGTCCATAACCTACAAGGCAACCCAGGTCTATAATGACCCCACCCATCCCCCTCACTCATCAATCCAGATGTTGCCATCTGGCAGGAGACTCGAGATCCCATTAGCCAGGAAAAATGGGTACAAGAAGTCATTTGTGCCCTCTGCTGTGGCCATTCTGAACAGAGACATAATAAAATAACCCCCCCCCCCCACTGCCCATGAGCAATGCTGCTGCTGAAAATGTATTTTATGTATTTTAGCTGCTCTTTACTGTCTGTTTTACACTGTGTTGCCAGAATGCCAAAGGCAAATTTCCATTTCACGTAAATGTAATGGACAATAAAGTTTTCTTATCTTGTCTTATCTTATCTCTCTGTCTTTCTCTCTCACTCTCTCTGACTCTGTATCTCTCCCTCTCTCTGGGTGTCTGTCTCTCTGTCATTCTCTCTCTCTGATTCTCTCTCACTCTCTCTCTCTGTCTCTGTATCTCTCCCTCTCTCTGGCTGTCTGTCTCTCTGTCATTCTCTCGCTCTGATTCTCTCTCACTCTCTCTCTCTCTCTCTCTCTCTAGTCTGGGCGAGCGCGGGGGAAGGGCAGGCCGTGGGAGTCCAGCTTCGTGCCGCAGCCCTGGAGGCCTGAGGTAAGCAAAGCAGGCCCTCCTCTCGCCTCACAGGAACTCCCAAACTGCCACCCCCCCCCCCCCCCCCCCCCCCAGGACGGCACACAAATCACCGGGCCCCCCCCCCGTCGGCGGGCCAGGCGGGTGCTCGGCGCCCCGGCTCTTCTCTGTGACCCCCTCGCTGGCGTTTGAAGTGGGAAAATCCACCAGAGCGGAGGGCACATGCCGTCTCAAAGAGCCCCACCCTCCCAACCCCCCCCCCCCCCCCCCGAGGGGGCCAGCTGGAATTCAAATCAAGCCACACGGGCCCATCCCCTTTACTGAGGAATCTGTGGGAAAATGCGGCTGTTCGCTGCTGTACGTGTGCAGCGATCGGTTCCAGAGGACCCCCCCCACCCCCGCCGCCCCCCCCCCCGTCTCTGCCAGCGCGTGCCCAACGTCGCTTTTCACGCCGCTAAAATAGGCCCGCTGATGTTCCTGAACCCGATGCGCCGCGGAATCTGTCTCCGCGGCAACTCGAAGCTGACTGACTGCGGTGATCGCTGTTTAAAAAAAACTCTGTGTGACGCTCGCTTTGCTTCTCAAGTCAAAATGGCTCGTTTCAGGAAGTAATTGCAGTGGGTGGGTGGGGTCTGGGTGGATGCGGTCTGAGTGAGTGAGTGAGTGAGTGAGTGAGTGAGTGAGTGAGTGAGTGAGTGAGTGAGTGAGTGAGTGAGTGAGTGAGTGAGTGAGTGACTGTGTGAGTGAGTGAGTGGGTGGGTTTGGGTGGGTGGGTGCGGTCTGAGTGGGTGAGTGGGTGAGTGAGTGAGTGAGTGGGTTTGGGTGGGTGCGGTCTGAGTGGGTGAGTGAGTGGGTGAGTGAGTGAGTGAGTTTGGGTGGGTGTGGTCTGAGTGAGTGGGTGAGTGGGTGAGTGAGTGGGTGAGTGGGTGAGTGAGTGAGTGAGTGAGTGAGTGAGTGAGTGGGTGAGTGGGTGGAAGAGGTAAATGAACACAGCCACATATAGCCGGGCGTGTGGGAGACGCCGGGCCGGCGCTTGCGGTGGTGCTGCCGTGTCAGTTAACCTGTCGGCACAGAGAATCTGTCCCAGGCTGGTGTTTACCGGTTTTTTTTTTTTTTTTAAAACGCTGGGAGCCACAGAAAGGAACTGCATGTGATTCACCAAGTGGGGGGGGGGGGGGGGGGGGGGGGGGTGCACACTGTGGGACACTGTGACACGGTGTGCCGTCTGAATCATGCAAACTTACACTGTGCTCATCTGCGTACATTTCAGTGTCAGAATGATTATAATGTTATGCCTGAGGGGTCCAGTCTCATGTGAAAAGTGCCGGTGTGGGTGCAGGTTTTTGTTCTGGCCCAGCCCTAAGACTCCTGAGGTGTTGATTGAAGACCTGGATTAGTTGACTCGGTTGAGTCATGGTGTTGGGCTGAACCTGCACCCACTTTCAAGCAAAAATTTTTTTTGATGTGTTCAGTCGTAACTCAATACCGTTTTTGAGGTTTAAAAAAAAGTACTCGTGCAACTGAGTTATGCTGTAGCCTCACATTGTCAACTGCTGCAGCAGAGAAGAAGAAGAAAAAAACTTGGTGCGACCCTCACTCGATCTCGTATGCCCGATCTAATGGGCCAAACGTCGTTTTCGCTACTCAAACTTTTACCGTTGCTGTGCTTGTGAAGTGCACTCTGTAACCATGGGCCTGCATGGTTACCTGACCTGCTGCAGTACGTCCGTGAGTCATATGTTAACGCAGCGCAGATTGCACTTGCGTTCTTTTACAATAAGTATAGCATGAACTGCGTTGTGTACTTGGTCTCGGTTGGCCTGCCCCTCGCCGCACCTGTTATTTGGTGACCTCCGTTACCTTGTTTTTTACGGCTGCTTAGATTCTCAGCCTTCGATCACGGGATGGAGAAGCAGCTGAACAGCTCCGGTGTTCAGGGTTGGCATAATTACATTACGTTCATTTGACAGTTGTTCATAGCCGTGAACACATTAAGTCCAGTTCACACAGTACGGTCACAGCGTTGATGGGTCGGCGGATTCCATAGACATTAAAAAACCATGAGCCTGCTGCTCTGCCTGCTCGTGTTTGAAGCTGCTCGGAGGGATTTTCCTCTCTTTGTTTTTTTTTTTTTTTTTTTTTTTTTTGGTTAACCGAAATATGCATCCGTTTTGATTACCTGCTTTGCGTATGGAAGCAGTAAAACCCGCCTCCATCGCCACGTGCGCATTTGCATTTTGGAACGCCTCATGCCCCCTCCCCCCCCCCCCGCCCCCGCCTTGTTGTCACTTTGCAGGCCCCTCAGCATTCTCTACTGTCCCGAGCACGGCACCTTTCCCCCCCCTTCCACAAACTGTTCCACCCCCAACCCGACAACACACCCCACCCCCCATTGGGGCTTCCAGACTGAAGCGTGTACGACAGGACGGGGGGAGGCAAAGGCATTCCTGTCGGGGGGGGGGGGTCATGTCGCCCTGCTATATTTGGAACGGGGGGGATCAGCCCGTTGCCCCTGCACCAGCTCTTGTCGGCCTAACTGGCTAGCCCCCAGTCAGAATCCCCCTCGCTGGGAGGGGGGGTGGGGTGGAAGGGGGGGGGGGGGGGTTTGGGCGGATGGGGCGTCTACGCGCCACACGCGAATTCCGTGGAGGCGGCGACCCTCCGGCGCATGCCCCGGCTGCGCAGGGCTCTAAGCCGGTATTAACCCACACCTGAAACGACCCTGCCCCTGGGCTCCAGACCCCGGGCGCCATTCCGGCTCTCCGTGGCCAGTTGCCACGCCCTGGCATCTGAGGAATGGGAGCCCAGGGGAAGGGGACTGAAGGGGAAGCAGGCTGTCGGACGAGGCCGGGCCCAGGTGAATGGGGACTCTGACTCAGAGCAGGGCAGGTGGGGGGGGGGGGGGGGGGGGTGGCGTTCCAGGTGTCACAGGTGGTCTATGATGCCTCCCCCAGGGTATTACCGGGGGAGAGGGCTCCCCTCGTAATCTGCTAATCCCATTGGCGGCGTCTCCTTTGTAACCTTTTAAATCCCCGCAGGACGGGCTGGTGGCGGAAG
Source organism: Anguilla japonica (assembly GCA_025169545.1). Classification (NCBI taxonomy): domain Eukaryota; kingdom Metazoa; phylum Chordata; class Actinopteri; order Anguilliformes; family Anguillidae; genus Anguilla; species Anguilla japonica. The sequence continues at coordinate 5,471,790 of CM045889.1, forward strand.
TGTATTTCTGTGACAGACTGTGGCCTTTGCCGATCAGGAGGCTAATCTCTGCCCCCTCTCGGTCCTTTCCTCAATCCGCTTCCTCGACCCCGCCCCCCCGCCCCCACTCTTCACGGCCTTCTGTGGGACGGCTGCCGCTGCTGAATCGGGCCTTTGTCTCGTTCGACTCGTCCTCCTGGACAATTTTGGGGTCGTGTTCACCGGTCAGCCAAATGTGCTGCACGCCCCAAAGAGGCTTTTTTATGAAACCGTGCTGGTCGCAAAACCAGAACACAAGGGGGATGGAGCCTCCCCCAACATGCTGTATGAACAGGTGCTTTAGGGCACAAAATGAGAGGGCCCTCGTTTAAATGTTGATGTCATTATCTAATTGAGATTGACAGCCTAGTGAAGTAGCAACTTAGAGCAGCACATTAAAGGCACGTCCATACCCGTGCGCTTGGTGCATGCTGGGACTGTTGGACCTCCAGCGTCGCATGTATTTGAATGTGCGTTTAGCACAGCTTGAAAAATGAAATAAAATAACATAGGAAATTAACAGTTTGTTGAGTGAATCGTTCATTTTACCCGTTTATCTGATCTTTCGTGTGTCTTCCTCCCCACTGGTGCGGGTGGAGGACCAGACACACAACAGATCAGTTGAACTGATAAAATAAGTGAGGCAGTTGCTGCAGATATTTAAACATGCAAAATTTATGGGCGTTTTTTTTGCAGTTTACTGCACCATGTTTGATTGCAATTAAGATTATCTCAAAATCAGTTCTGGTTGATTTTTGTGGCTTGCATTATTAGTCTAAGCATATTAAATGCTAATGGCTGTTCAACCAAGAAATGTTTTTCAAAAAGTTTTTATGTTTAGTATTTTGATGTTTTGTTAAGTGTAAATTAAAATTATTAATAATTAATGAACTATGAAAATGCATTAGATTTGGGGATTCTTTTGATTTATTATATGATATGCATTTATGTCTTATAATTACCCGTCAAAAGACCTTACCTGGCCTGGTTACGTATGCTTACCTGTATATTACGTGGATAATAATGGTTACGGAGGTGGGAGGGGGTAAGGACCGGGGAAGTAAAAAAAGTTTTCTACCGCACGACCGCACGACCGTACCACGTATGCACTTGCACGGACGAAGGGTATTTTTTGTTGTGTTTGTTTAAAACCAAAGAAAGCAATAAAATGATTGTTTCATTTTACTTTCGGGACGGACTCTTCATTGAGAAGGATGCGCGTAGACTTGATGGCTATATCCCAGGTCAATGAAAACTTTTGCGTGGAAGCCGAAGTCATTGGAAGAAGGATACACTCGCCTTGAATCCAAAGGAAAGCGGACGGACATCTCTCCGAATCGAAGCCGCTGCTGCAACATCCCTTTTCCAAAGCCAACAGGGCCGTGAGTAAAGAATACCACAAACACGCAACTGTGAATCCCGCGGGGATATTTTGAATGAATGAAACTAAGGAATCGGAGTCATTGCTGTGTTGTGTGTCTTTGGCTCTGAGTTGTTTCATATTCTCCGCTGTGGTTTGTAAATGATTCGATTGCCTGGAGCGCACGAATTGTTACATTGTTGCATTGTCGGTAAACGTGAATTGAAACATTGTCGTATTCGCGGACTGTGGGTTGTGGATTGTATGGGATTTGTGGATTTTCGGATTGTCACATTTATTGTGATATCGCGGCTAGTATTAAAATGTCCTATCATGAACAACAAGACGCCGAAAAACTGAGGCTGATAGAGTGCTGCATAAATTAATTGGCTCTCGTAGAGCGAAGTTGGGAGTGTTGACGAGGCGCAAGAATGAATTGGATGCGCTGTTTGCTGGTGAACATGTATCGTTGGAACAAGTGAAAGCTCAATTGGAGGCCTTTGATGTTCTGTTGAATGAATTTGCGGAAATGCATCAATCTGTACAATTGCTGCTGTCTGGTGATGAAAGGAGGGTGACGAACTTGACTGGTATCAACCAAAAGTCAAACAATTCAATGCATTTATTCAAGACATTCAATACCGGATAACACCTGCCTACAATGAACACACTGTGGTCCGACCTCAGGACAGTATCAGCAGCTCTGCTAAAAAGGGATCAAAAAGCACTGTAGCATCAACCACTGCATCTGCACTGCGCATAAAGCAAAAAACTGAGCGGGCTGCTCTTATTGCAAAATCTGAAGCTTTGGAGGACAAAACGAGGAAAACGCAGACTGGATGAAGAAGAAGAAAAACTGCAAAAGTTGATTAAGGATCTGAATGCAAAAAAGGAAAAGTTGGAAATTGAAACAGCAATTGCAGAGAATCCAATGCCAAATTAAAAGTCCTCGAAGAATTTGAAGTTCATCATTGCCCCGATCTGAGGTGAAGACACCTACAGATGCTATGAATGAATACTATGACCAAATGCACAACAGACCACCTAAGACTCTTGAAGTATTCGATCCAGGCTCTCTAAACCCCTCTCCTGATGATGGCATGCAACAGCCTTACCCTCAAGGGGCTAGACCAAGGAGGCAAGCGAGGCAAGCGAACCTACTCCCTGATAACTCCATGCAAACAACCTGAAAGTAATTGTGTTGGCACTGTAAGATAATTGTCATATTTAATTTTTGTTTCATAAAAGTCCTTGATATTTTGCAATTATTTAATTGCTTTTTAAAATTTTACGTTTTAATACTGATTTTATTTTTTATAATGTCTCATACGGAACTGTTCATACCTAATAAAAATGAATTGAGCCCTGCATCGTCAGTGTACTTATACAGTGTTTCTGCTGTTTAAATTTACATTTAGGCATTTAGCAGATGCTACTGTCGGGGGTGACTTACACAGATTGCATTTTTACAGCTCTGTTTATACAGCCGTGCGTACGTTTCCCGGAGCCTCTGAATTGCTTATGGCTTTGCAGCCCGTTACAACGGTTCGGCTCGTACAGTAATTTTTGCCGCTGATTTATGGGACATGATTTAATGGGACGGCCCATTAAAAAAGAAAAGGAAATCACAAAGGTGTTTTCTCTCTCTCTCTCTCTCTCTGTCTCTCCCCCCCTCTCTCTCTCTGTCCCCCCCACCTCTCTCTCTCTCTCTCTCTCTCTCTCTCTCTCTCTCTCTCTCTCTCTCTCTCTCTCTCTGTCTCCCCCCCCCCTCTCTCTCTCTCTCTCTCTCCTTCCAGTATAAAGGCCAAGCGAATTTGCACATTTTTGAGGACTGGTGTGGTGGCTCTGTCGCTCAGCTCCGGAAGAACCTTCACTACCCTCTCTATCCCCACGTGAGTCCTTCCCCTCCTCCGGGGGCGTTGGGTACAGTCCTTAACCCATCCAGATATAATAATACACGGACACATGTCTACGTGCTCTCGCTTGCTCACACATGCTCTCTCTCTCTCTCTCTCTCTCTCTCTCTCTCTCTCTCTTCTCATATATATATGTACTGTTTTTTTTCTCTCTGACTGACGCATGCACTCTTAACACCAATACACGCTGTTCCCCATCGTATGCATTCATTAGGGTCTACAGCGTAAGCCTCGCATCTGTTTGGGTTTTAGATTACAGCCTGTGTCTGCAGCCCCTTCCCCATTGACTGTGGCTTTAGACCTGTGCCACTGGTTCTTGTGTCTGCAGCCCCTTCCCCACTGACTGTGGCTTTAGACCTGTGCCACTGGCTCTTGTGCCTTCAAGCCCCTTCCCCATTTACCGTGGCTTTAGACCTGTGCCACTGGCTCTTGTGCCTGCAGCCCCTTCCGATCTGAGACGTCAAAGCCAGGTCAGACGCTCATTCGTCAGGACCCCCCGCTTCACGTCCTCTGTCTCTGGCTTCTCGTTTTTTCCGTCCACTCGCCGTCAGTCAAGGGCCGGGAAATATGCAGACACCTGCACACACAAACATTCATGCACACAGACACACACATGCACGTACTTTCACACACACGTGCACACACACACAATCACATAAAAAATGAACTGCCATTTGCAGCAAGACCCTGTAGAGAAAATAGCAGCCTCAAATGCATCACAGCCAATGAACCTGGTGTGACCCTCACTCAGAAATAGCTTCTGAAGGCTGACCCAATGGCCAAAACATGTTTGCATCTAAAAGGTGAAAATTTGTTTTACTTGTGAACATTGCTCACTTGTTTGCATGGTGGAGCAGTTGCTTGCGTGATTTGCATGCATACTTCAGTGAATCACTCATCACTATGTTGTAATGAGCGCTTGCAGCTGTTGTTCAATAAGCAGCACAAGCAGGTATTTGTAGATCTACAGCAGCGCTTCGCAAATTGATTTTCACTTAATTTTATTAAGCACGGTTACTTCTTTAAAGAAGTACCTCCTGGTAAAAAGGCTGTTTGCTTTTCGCTAATGTGAATGACTCAAACATATGGGGCGACATAGCTCAGGAGGTAAGAGCGGTTGTCTGGCAGTCAGAGGGTTGCCGGTTCGATCCCCCTCCCTGGCGTGTCAAAGTGTCCCTGAGCAAGACGCCTAACCCCTAATTGCTCCCAACAAGCTGATTGGTACCTTGCATGGCAGCCTATCACTGTTGGTGTGTGAGTGTGTGTGTGTGTGAATGGGTGAACGAGTTACATCAACTGTAAAGCGCTTTGGATAAAAGCGCTATATAAATGCAGTCCATTATAACTGAGGTGTATCTCGAGAAGTAGCGGAGCCCAATCTCACATTTTCCCATAATGCCTCACCCGGCGTCGACGCTCCTCAGAGACTGAAGCTGTGAGCGCGGTGACCAGACGAGCGGCGGCTCGGCTAACCCGATTTCCCCCGTTTCTGTTCCAGTCGCGGACGACCGTGAAGAAGCTCGCCGTGACCCCCCGCTGGACCAGCTACGGCCTGCGGATCTTCGGCTACCTCCACCCCCACACGGACGGTTCGTGTTTCGCCGCAGAGCGGGGCCCGGCTGGCGGAGGGGAGATTTTTGGCAAAACTTTGGCCCCCCACTACCCCCCCCCCACCTCCGCTCGCCCGGTGTACCGTTTCAGCCATTAGCGTTCCGCTCGGGCCGGTGTGGATAACGCGGGCGAGTCCGCTTTCGCCGCGGGAGCCGTGTCGCCGAGTTTACACTTCGCTACACGGCTCATTAATTATGGCGAAGCTGAAAGCTTCCCAAACGCGTGCGTTGTACGCTGCACGGCCAAAAGTGTGTGGACACCTGACATCCAACATCTCGTTATTCAAAACGATGGGCGTTAGTGTGAAGTGGGTCCATGCATTGCTGCTATGACAACCTCCACTACTCTTCTGGGAAGGCTTTATGCTGGAAGCACGAATCGCTGTGTTGTTGAAAGGCGGAGTAGCCGGCAAGCTAGCATGCTTCCGTAACACCCCACATGGCCTCTGAATACTGTTCCTCACCCCGCACGCCGTGTCACGATGCCCCGGTCTGTACGCTCCATGGGGGTGGGGGGGGGGGGGGGGGGGGGGGGGGGCGCACACAGCTGCCACCGTCCCAGTAACCCGACCCCCGCAAAACAGGACTCTCCTTTGTCAGCCAGCTGTTCGTCTGATAGAAATACATGCGAATACTGGGGAGGGGTGGCCTTCCCACGTACCCATTAAACATTTATCCTGTAAACCTTTGATTTTTATTTATTTATTTAATTTTTTTTTTTGAAGCCTTCTAGTGTGATGTGGTATTTAAAGGTTATGATTGTTCCTGACTGGCTATTTCATTTCTTTGTTTTGTTGGGTTTTTTTTTTTTGTTTGTTTGTTTTCTTAAATGCATTTGCAAGTAATTTCTTTGCTTTTCAGTCATTCATGTCCTAGGCTGTTTGTATAGGCTACGCTGCATTTTGTACAAACAAACCCGATTTACCTATGCTAAGCATCTTGTATCTACACTACTGGCATACGGCCAGCAGCTGAGCGCGCACGCATGATGTAGAAGAATTTGTTTTCTCCGACACCTGTAGCGCTTTTTTATAGCATTTGTGATTGAACACGTTTTCTAAATGTGTTCATCAACGTCATTTTTTAAAGATCAATCTCCATCTGCCGTGCGTTTCCCTTATCGCATTTAAATAAAGTAAAGTGGCCTTTCTATCTTCCCATGAAAGATGCGAGTTTGGTGGACATATTGATTTGGGTTTTAGCGTACGCTGCAGGATTCATGTCTAAAAAATTCTATCAATTCATGACCTTTTCTCATAACAGGTTCCTTTTGTAGTGCGTGTTGGAGTCATGGGTAGAATGACAACCCCAATAAACCCGATACGTTAAATTTAAAAGGAGGAGACCATATATTTAACATTTTCAAAACAGGATTATTATTCGATCGTGTTGTAATTGGTGTTCACACTGGTGATTAAAACGGGAAGCCGTTCAGAATCCAGTTGTCCTTTTCCATCGATATTCATGATAAGAGCCGAACATAATGTAACAGACAGTTAACTGCGTTTAATTTTCCTCCTGGCAGTCCGTCATTTACCATGGCCTTTTCAACTGCGCGTGGAGTCTAGAGGTTATTCAATTATACATAATGAATCAAAATCCCTATTAACTACGTCATTGAATTATAGATGATCTTTTCCGTGGTTATTTCATTACTTTACAGAATACACAAATTCTATTAAATAAAAAAAAATTTAAGCCAAGATGCATAGCATATGCTATTTGTGCATTTTATAAAATGCCATTTCTAATCTGTCTACGTAAACAATTACTTGAATCAAAATGATGCCAAATTTCAATCAAACTTTCACCAGTAAGTTTCACATTTTAAACTAAGCTACTGTTTCCAAAGCAGTGCCGTTCACGTTTTTCTGAAATGTGTTCCAGGGACTTTTTTTCTGTGTTTCTTCATCTTCCTTCTTGTGATCTGATCAAAAAGAAAAGAAAATGAATGCCGTGTTTACAACGTTTTACCGAACACTTTCACAAAATCCCCTTTCCCCTGCGGAGCTTTTTTTTAAAAAGAATAATAACACGCTTATGTTTGTAAGCTGCCCGGGCTCAGGTTGCGGTTCGAGCTCGGAGCGAGTGTCACCCCATCTAGAATTAAAGGCCACCGCAGCCTGAGCCGGCGGCCGTCCAGCGTCGCGTGTAAAGTAACACCAGCCCCTTTTTTTCTGTCCTTGCGGTCCAGGCAAGTACCTGTTCGCCGTGGCTTCGGATGACAACTCTGAATTCTGGCTGAGCTCGGACGACAGCCCCTTGAACGTCCGTCTGCTGGCGCTGGTGGGAAAGGTGTGTCCCTTCAATCGTCTCCGTTGTAGTGGCAGTTGCGCATGACATTTTATGTTTATTGGCTCGTTCTCTTACGATGCTTGGCTTTTAATTACGTTATTCGGTTGTCGTCTCTAATTCCGGCTTTCATCTTTATTATCTGCAGCGTTGCGAATTAAAGCTTCTGCTGAATAAATACGCGCTTCTGGAGCGTGGATGTGAAGTGCACGGCTGTAGACTTTGGAATGCAGTAGAACCGGGTTGTCCTGTCATCCCAAAGAGCTTCACTCGCAATCATTTTGCTCCAAAAACATGTTCCTGCTCTGTTATCACAGAATTTCGCTTCAAAAACAAAACCTGTCATTGGCTACAACAAGCCATAATGGAAGAAATGCGTAGACAGCAGTTGGCACAGTACGGACAAGCCAAGCAACGGTTTTCGATTTGAACGGCCCCCTCACGCGTGCCTGTCGGCATAGCAGAAATAACTGGATGCTGACACAAGTGTATTTCGTCGAGCGTGTCTCATGCCTCCCTGGTGATTGACAGAATGATGTCAACGTTGAGAAGCCTGCACATAGCTTCATTCTTAGAGACGAATACTAAAGTGCCGACTAAACCGTGATTATGGTGGCATATCTTGCATGTCTTTAAGTACATATGAAGACAGGCAGAGTAAGTTAATTTCACCAGTCTTTGATAATTTATCTTTAAAGGCTCATGGACGGTACATCGCAAATGGTAATTTAAAAAAAAAGTCAGGTTTCGATAATGATTTTGCTTTTGATTCGTTGTAATTATTATGAAGATAATGATATTGGTGCTGACGATAAGGACATGAACGCATCAATGAACATTAAATAGTTTTCAGTCCGTGAAGCACGCTGAACCTCTTTGGTTCAGACTTTGATGGTGATGATGATGATTATGATGATGGCCTTGTCCGTTTCAGTCTGTTCCTGTCCCCATCCTTCACTTACGCGACGGCCATGAATGTTTGTCCAGAATAATTCCCCAGCTGTCGTATAGATTTAATTTCATTTTTTTTAACGTGGCTGGTTTCCGTTCATTTGTCTTGCAGACGGGCACGGAATGGACAGCTCCCGGGGAGTTTGGGAAGTACGCCAGTCAGACGTCGCAACCGGTCGAGTGAGTCACTAATTTAAAAGGGCAGAACAGCGTCTGAAGCGAGGCTGGTTTTTTTTTTTTTTTTTTTGTGCGGTGGCGGTTGAAGGAGACCGGGCCGCAGACCGGCCCGGCTATATACAGACGAGCGAAGCCCACGTTCCCACGTGTCTGAAGTGAGCTGACGCCTCGCGCGAACAGGCTGGAAGTGAGGAGGGTGTTCTTAGAGCCGAGGTGGGCAATGAGGGGCCGATTCTGTTCATGGTTTTCTTGCCATTTTCTGGCTTCAATTACTTAAGTAGCCCTAACATTTATGCCATTTGACATTTTAGCTAGATTTTTTAAAAATTAAGTGCATGAATGACAGCCAAGGACTGTTTTTCTTGTTTCTGTTTGAAATGTTTTACTGTGATCTAGTCTACGAGTGAACCCGAGTCGGTGTATACAGCCAATTAGCTAATTTAGGGAGGGTAATTGGTGGAAACAAAAGCCTACACACATTGCTGCCCCCCCCTCCCCAGGACCGGAATAGCCCATCCCTGTCTTATAGAAGGTGTGTTTATGCCGGCGCCTCAACCCTCTGGCAACCCTGGCAGCGCAGGTCAAATGCGGTTGCCAGGTGAAATTAAAGCCCGCCCTGGCGACTGGCGCGACAGAGACGAGCGTGGGCCTCGGTTGTCGTCTTGTGCAAGATTTCCGAGAAGAAGTGGGGAAAAAAAATGGTGTCCGTTGGACCGAGATAAGGACCGGCAGCTCTCGTGTGATCTTATCAGAGCCTGCTGTCCTATCTTCCCTAAAATCCCTGACACAAGTTCCACCAGCTGGCAACAATGACGCAAAGCTTCCAGTTTCTCCAGCGTGCCGTTACGCTCAACTAATAAATTAAAAGTCATATTTGAGAGGACAGGAGGGACAGGACAGGGGCACTATTGCTCAGGCCAGATTTAATTAGTATCTGGATTTATATGCGAGCCAGATCAAAATTCTTGAGGGGTCGTATCTCGCCTGTGGTACTTGACATGTTTGACATGTGATGTAGGTTAAGCCCGCCTTCTTTGTGGTAGAGGGTAGGATTGCAAGTAAATGAGCAGCTGAACCGCAACCAAACCGTAGGTGGAGCGCAAGGCTCTTATTTTGAAGCACAAGGCCAGTGAGTACTATGAGTAGGGCTATGAGGCAGAATTTAGAAGTTACTGCAGAGGGTCTGTGGAAGTTGACTCACAACTTGGCTTTTGTCTCCCCCGCAGGCTGAAGTCGTCGGAGCGCTATTACTTTGAAATCATCCACAAGCAGAACGAGCAGGGCACGGACCACGTGGAAGTAGCAGTAAGCCATTTCCCCCTCTGTCTACACCCCACACAATGGGTCTATCTGAACAGGAGAAGCAGGCGGAGTTTCCCCTGTTGTTCTACACCCCACACCGTGGGTCTCTCTGTACAGGAGAAGCAGAGTTTTCCCTTGTTCTCCACCCCACACCGTGGGTCTCTCTGAACAGGAGAAGCAGACTTGTCCCGTTGTTCTACACCCCACACCGTGGGTCTCTCTGAACAGGAGAAGCAGGATCTTGCTGATAGTTTGCTTTCGTGTTGCAAGGACCTCGTGGGATTGGCTCCCTGTAGACCCAAATATTTGTGTGGGCTTGTGGGAAGGGTCTCCTTGTAACTCTCTGCCCAGTTCCTGTTGCTAGCCCCCCCGCCGTCACCCCCCAACCGCGCCCCCCCCCCCACTAGCAAACAATATGAAGTCAATGTATCATCAGTGTTTCACTGCAGCAGAGGACCCCCCAAAATCCTCCCTGCCGCCCCCCCACCCAAACCCACCCCCACACCCACCCCCCTCCCTTTTTTTAACTGGCCGGTCTCAGGGCCGGAAGTGGAAGAGTAACCACAACCTCTGCCCACAGAGAAGTGGTTTTACTGCCCCGGCACCAGCGCCGCCATTTTTACATGACGCATGACGGATTTTTTACGAGCCGCAGCAGAATTAAAAACCCCGTAAAACGGCCGCACGGACCCATTTGGGTTAGCGGAGCGTTTTTCTTCGCGCGGGTTTAAAACCGTTATTTTACGAGCGCGCGCGGGGGGGAGAGCTGTAGATTTCCAGGGTGCTTAAGACGCTTTTAGCATTTGAAAAGCAACGCAGCGCTCCGTCCGCCGCGGTGCGTTTGACTGCCTGTAATTTGTAGCCGCAGAATGTGCGTATCGTGGCACTTTATAGCTTAGCGTCCGCTCTGGAAGTGTATTGTTTTATATGGCAACGTGTCGAGGTTAATGCAGGCGGTTAAATGTGCAGTCCGTCATGTTTAAATGCGCTCGGTCCCCGGCCCAGTTGCACAGATACAGTGTTACTTTGGATTATGGAACCAGGTCCCTTTGCGGTCGTGTGCGCATTGACATTTGGTTATTTCTACATTCACATTCACACGTACATGCTGTGTATGGGGGTGATGTGTGGACATATAGAAATGGCCTACAGTGCTGGAGCTGTATCTGTATCTGTATCCCTTCCATGACCTGGTGTTTGTTGCTCATTCCTTAGGTGAGCAATGTTCTGGTGAGATTCCTCACCTGTACCAGGAAATGCTGCTCGGAATGTGAGTGGCATCGTGATTGTCAGCCACAGTGTTGCTTTGAAACGGAGCTTTTTTTTCTGGGCGCTGTGTCGGTGTCTAAAGGGGGGGGTGAGCGGGCGGGGGGGGGTGTTATTGGCTAGCGGTTCTTCAGGCCTGAGGTGTTGAGCGCTCATTCAGAAAGTGGGCATATTTTTAGAACCACTTCCCGTGTTAACAGAAACACTGCACATGTGACCACATGGCACATCTATCGACCATCGGTTTTACCGTATGCTGTGCCAAGTTAAAGCCTTACTGGTAATAATGGCAGACAAATAGTGGTCTCTTCTGCAGTAATGTTTGTGATGTTTTTAACAGCTCACATTTATAGCAAATTCTCATAAGTGCTTATAAATGTGTCCTCTTGTGCGGGAATTCTGTTCCTTCATGTACAAACACATTCACTCACAGCTGTGCATGCATAAATATAGCGACACACAAATTCACACCCTTGTAAAAATTAGAACAGAAAAAGATTATTTACCAAAAGGAAAGAAGTTATGTTATACCATGCAGAATAGCATGTTTGCAATGCAGGTAATTCATCTATGTGTGCAGAAACACATGCACATTTAGCAACATCTTAGCTTGTTTCTAACCTGATCTGTGTTGGGTCATACAGATGGGAGGGAGAAACATAGTGTGGAGAACACTGATCAGTTCTGTGTTGTTTTTATAAAAGGCAGCAGGAAGCAGATTAACATGGGTGAACGCTCCTACTATATCGTTAATACTAGCATTCAGAACTCCTGCTGAACCAGCCCGACCGGTTTAACTCTCTTAAGGTGCGAAATCACAAATATGTGATTAGAATGTTCTGAACTGAACATTCTAATGCTGATGTAACGATCACCACTGGTGGCTGTGAAAGCAGCCGTGTTCTAGTACACTGACTGTGGGGGGGGAAAAAAAAACATTGCAGAAAACCTGCTCTTCATGGTGCTGGCTTCATGGCTGGGATGTTTCTCTGACTGCCTTTACTCCCCACAGTGGCGAATGCACCCGGACGGCCTGCGCTTTGACCTCATCGGCTCCAAGCACATTTCCCTGTACGCAAGTGAGTCTGCGCTGCGGCGACCTTTCTGCTCCTGATCGCAGCCGCGACGCTGAGAGACCAGTCTGGCTTTCGTCTGCGGGATTTCCCACCCGACTGGTTTCTCGTTATTTAAATGAGCCGTTGGCTGAGGCTGCGTTCCGCAGCGATTGCAAATCTGATACAATAACGGCTAATCAAACAGTCGACTCCAAACCTGACAAATAATATTTAAAAAAATAAATAATACAGTCCTCAATTAATTGTTCCTATTTGTTGTAACTATTTTGTAGAGGCAATACGGCACGCGAGCCCGTGCTGTATGGTGAGTACAGTCACAGCTATGGGGGTTGCCAGCACTCTGCTTCGCACCGTGCTTAACAGCTCCCCTGTAGCCGTGACTGTGCTTACCATACAGCACGGCCTCCCGCGCCGTGCTGCTTAATGACAAAGCAACGCCATTCCTGCCGGGTGTTCTGCGCGAGCGTGACGTAATGCGACGCCTCCTGTCGTCCAATCAGACGAGTCGGGCCTGCTGATGACCGAGGTGGCGCACGTCCCGCAGTCGGCGGCCAGCCGCGCGCGGACGGCGGGGGAGGGGGCGGGGGAAGGGCGGGGAGGGTTCCAGCCACGGCCCGGACATGCTGAGGGAGGACCGCCGCGACAGCCTGCACCAGCGTGAGCGACCGCGCCGTACCGCCATACCGCCATCGCACCGTCCCGCCATCGCACATGCTCAGAGAGAGCCTAACCCTAACAGCTGAGCCCTGGGGCCTCTGTGATGGGGGCAATTTGAGGAGGGCATGGACTTTTAACAGGGCTGCTCTTTTTTCTGGACCTGCTGGGGCCACTCAGCCCTGGTCCTAGCAGGCCTCAGTGTCTATAAGGGCACTCAACCCCTAATGGGAGGGAGTGGGTAGAGACCTCTGGCTGGGCCTCGAAGACCAGAGATTAGTGTTTCCATGACATTAATCAATTTTATTTGTATAGCACGTTTTACTTAAACTGTCACACAGACGCTTTACAGGGTAGCAGAAAATGAGCTGAAGTTAGCTGGCAGGCCTGGTGGTCCTGATGCTCTGTGAGGATTCAGGCTTTCTCAGTTCGCTGAGTGCTCACATCTGCTGTGTGTACCTCTGCGCAGTTCCGCTCATCGACGAGACGTACCTGGACAAGCTCCTGCCGGACTGCATCTACAGGCCCAGCTACATCATTAAGGGCTTCCCCCTGCTGAGGTACCAGGGCCTGCAGTTCGTGAGTACCCCCTTCTCTGCCTGTCTCACACACTGCTGACCGGCCCCCCACTGCATCTCAGCATACCATTCCAGGCTGTGATTGGCTTAAAGTGTGTCACAAGGTGCAATTGGACCAATTAGAGGACAGGGCTCACTGCATGACAACAGGCTGTATTATGTTAGCTGTTGGTACCATTGTTGACCATTAAAGATGAGCATTAGTCTAAATGTGAATGCACTGCTGGTCAACTCTGTTACCAAGGGGACAAAGATCTCGGCAGTGTTGAGCCTTGATTTGGTTCCCTTGTCTCTCTCCTCTCCTGTACATGTACAAATATTCAGTAAAGTCAGCCAAGCCACAGCTATTTTCTCTTACTTTCATAAGATCATTGGTCCTGTTGGACATTGTTGTAACGTATGTTTGTGCCTATGATGTGATGCTGGTGGTTGAGGGATAACCTTTTTCCCATGGGCAGGTCTACATGTCCTACATCTATCCCAATGACTACACGAGGCTAACTCACATGGAGACCGAAAACAAGTGCTTCTACCATTCCAATCCTCAGTACATAAAGAGGTAATCACTTTGTCTCACAGTTCTTTAGATCGATCACCGTGGTAACAGAAGATTTAGCATCTCAAAAACAAATTACCTCACATAATGTAGCACACGTACACATGAACAGTGGCAGCCAGTTTAGCATTGCCTTCGCTAAAGTTACACATCAGGTTACTCCCATACACAAACCATACCCTCTGTGCATCTGTAAACACCTGTCTGCTTGTCTGCCTATGTAATTTCAGATATCTAAATTATGCTAAATCAAAACTTGCCCATTGCCAGTATGGTTCACATAATGGAACAAAATCCAGAGCAGTTCTAATTTTATCTAGGTTTGCTCAAGAAGCTTCATCAGAGTTTTGAAATGTTTTTTTTAGGATTTTTTTTCCTTGCAATGGCAGTCTAATCTGATTGCTTGTGCCCATTTCAGGCACAGTGTGTTTATTTAAAAGGCATTGCAAAAACATGATTTAGGGCACATTCAATAGGCAGCATATTTTAGCGTTGAACAGGAAGTTCACTTTCAATGGTTTTCTGTTTTCTCTTGCAACACTTGGGAAGTGTTTTATGGTGATAGGAATGTTGGTTTGAATAGGCTGGCGCCTGAGTAAATTGGGCAAAAGCATGTGATTGGCCACACACAATTAAGCGATATCTCACAAGAGGGAGTACTTTTTTATCGCATATCAGCATGGGTGTGGCCTCATGCCAACGGTAATCGAGGCTGTCTGATTGGTTGCTTATAGGGCACAACAATAAAATAACTTCCCCAAAAAAGATCAGTTATAAAGATTTCTGGGATTTTTTCTTCCTGATGAATTCAGTACTCATTCCACCTGTAATGCTGTTCAGCAGAATTTTTCTGGAGTAATTTCAAGCAGAGACAGTAGCTCTGCCACAGACTGCCTATGGAAGGCTATTTTCCTATTTGAAATACTGCCTGCCCTTCTCTGATTCATTAATCCAGCTGTCCACAATCAGTAATTGGATCAGCGATGTCCTTCCCTGAATATATAGGGTTGTTTTTAGTTGAGATGGCATTTATCTAGCAGCTCACAGGAACAGCTAGATCTAGGCCTGCTCGGGGAGGTTGCGTGAGTGTATTCAGTGCAGTACTATGACACACCACAAGGTGGCACAGTATTACCACAGAAGCTCGAGTCAGGTAGTCATTGACTTTGACAGCACAAGTCAGCCACTGTTTGTATCATGGCTAATTATATAAAAAGTATAGTATGTTATGAACCCTTTTTCATTGATGGAATAAAATACAACATACATACTTAAAACCTAACAGATAAATAAGAACAGTACTATTATTTTGCTACAATAATGTTATGAGTGTTTTTGTTTAAGTTCATGTTAAGTTAACTTACAATGTGTCATGTTATCTATCATTTAACTTTGCAGTACTGTTTTGGCAGGAATGGGTTTTATAGATACATGAAATTGGATGTCCCTGAAGGGTTCGAAGATGGACGTGTTCCGTGGGACAATCGAGGTGCACAGCA
This sequence comes from Anguilla japonica, assembly GCA_025169545.1. Classification (NCBI taxonomy): domain Eukaryota; kingdom Metazoa; phylum Chordata; class Actinopteri; order Anguilliformes; family Anguillidae; genus Anguilla; species Anguilla japonica. Next base: position 5,487,045 of record CM045889.1, read on the forward strand.
CATGTCTTTTTCCTTCATCTTTACCATAGATATCATAACCTTGCGAGAATGCGAAAGCTCATATTTCTCATGACGAAGGCACTAATTGTAAATTTATATTTACCATAGAAGGTCAAGAATGCAGTTTCAAATGAAATCCTTTTGAACTAGTGCATATACATGTAGCGTAATTATTTACATGTTGATTACTGGTGACACCAGATTTACTCATGAGTGAATATCCACAACATTGTACAGCATTTTAAATACTACTGACAAAGCTTTTCACTTTGTCAGTTGTATTTTTTTATCGAAGCTACCTTTCAGATGTTTAGTTTTGGTAGGATTGGTTGTAATGACTCTTCTTCTGCTTCTCTATTTTTCTTTCCGCTTCCAGGTTTCGACGAGTTCGAGGACAGCATCCGGTACGAGGACGTCCCGGAGGACGACTCTGAAGGGGAAGGCGTTGAGGACGGGGCCGAGGAGAGGTCCAACGACCTGCCCGACTACGGCGACGACTACGACGACTACACCTTCAAGCGGAGAAGGAAGCTGTTCTCAGCGCTACCGGCCGACGGGCCCGAGCTGGCGAAGCAAAGGAAGAGGCGGGACAAAGCCAGCGTCCAGGAGGAAGTGCCAGCCCAGCTGCCGGAGGTGGATCAAAGGGAAGACCCGGAGGTCAAAGGTCAGAGGAGGAAAAAATCCAGAAGGAAAAGTGAAATTGATCCAAATGAGATGCCAGTCCCTTTACCACACGGCCTCCTGCCTCTGGGAAATAATGCATCGCAGCTTGAACGGGCCGGGCAGGGTAAGCGTGCCGTCGCAGTCCCAGCACGTGGAATGAATGCTGCTCAGGTCGAGCGCCGCCTAGTGGCTGGAGGACCGAACGACAACATTGGACAGGCTTTGGAAAAACCGCGCAGCGGTAAAAACCGGACGTTCCACCGCGACCCGGAACGAAGGGCCCCGGTACCCGCTGCGTGGCTACCGGTGCCCTCCCGAGCGCCCCAGGTCCCGCGCGAGAACCACCCCGGGCCGCGAGCGAGGGCGTTCGCGACCGCGCCGCAGAGCCAGATCCGGGACAGCGCCGTCGGGAGGGACAGGATGCCCGTGGGCCGGTGGGGGGAAGTCAGAGGCAACGAGGCGGAGCAGAGGGCGGAGCCAGAGCAGGAGAACGCCATCCGTCACGTTCTGGAACCGCCCCTTCCCAAGCGAGCTCGCGGGGCCAGGAGAGAGGGGGAGGAGGGGGGGGAGGAGGGGGGGGGAGCCCGGAGCCTCGGACCTGCGCGAGGACGCGGGCGGACTCTGGAAGCTGGAGGAGGACGCGGAGGAGTACGACGAGGACGGGCGGAAGTACGAGGCGACCGAGCCGGCGGCGGCCTTCGACCCGGAGGTGAACTGGGGGCAGACGTTCGAGGTGGACCCGCTGGACTTCCACTCGCTGCGCTCCGACTGGATCGACCTGCGCTGCAACGTGTCCGGCAACCTGCTGCTGAAGCCCGAGGACGCGCTGGACCTGGCGCAGCGCTTCATGAGCAAGCTGGAGCAGAAACATCCAGGGTAATGTGTGTGTGTGTGTGCGCGTGTGTGTGTGTGTGTGCGTGTGTATGTGTGTGTGTGGACCTGGCACAGCGCTTCATGAGCAAGCTGGAGCTGAAACATCCGGGGTAATGTGTGTGTGTGTTTGTAATGTGTGTGCGTATAGAACACTATCATAACTAGCACTATAAACAGGCAGTATTTATGCAAGTTTTGAATGACTAGCAGCAGAGTAACGGGCAGTTTTGTACGTTTCCTCCCCAGACGCTTCTCCCTCCTGCGGGTGGTGAACGTGGAGAAGCGGGTGGACCCGTCCTACGGCGGCCGCTACCTGCTGGAGCTGGAGCTGCAGGAGCAGGGCGGGGGCCGCGTGCGCCTGTCCCGCTACGTCTACCTGCTCCAGCGCCGCAGCAGGCCCCGGGCCCTGGGCCACGGGCGGGCCCCCCCGGAGCTGGTGCTCTGCAGCCCCCGCGGCTTCGCCTGGAACCCCTCCGCCACCGTGCACTTCATCGTCCCAGGTCAGACGCAGCGGCGTCGCCCCCACTTACCCACAATGCACTGTTCCCTAGCGCGCGGGGTGGGGTTGTCTGGGCGTGTTTCATGTGCGCTGAGGCTTTAGGCCTAAATTAGCCTGTCTGTCCAGACAAACACTACGTTACAGAGTACCAACACTTTTTTTTGCCTACTTCAAGCACAGAGCTAACGTAACACTAAGAGCTAAATTAGCTTGTCCATCCAAGCGAATTGCCTCAGATAACAGCCACTACTATTATGGATCACACAAGTGGACTGATTTATGGGCTTAGCTCCTGAAATCAAAGTTCTCAGAGACCATTCTAATGCTGATGTCACAAACACTACTGGCAATTTGAAAGCAATGAAGTTCTAGAACACTGAAGAAAACATTCCAAGAAAAACTACTCTTCAAAAAGGGTTAAAAGTTTCAGTGCTTTGGAAAGTGCGCTTGGCTCATTATATCTGCTTGTCCTCCATAGTGAAGAACCAGGCCCGGTGGGTCCGGCAGTTCATCCTGGACATGGAGCAGCTCTACAGGGACACGGGAGATGGGAACTTCAACATCATCATCACGGACTACAGCAGTACGGACATGGACGTGGAGCAGGAGCTCAAGAGCTCGTCTTTGCCCAGGTAGGCCGGTGGTAAAATCCCTGGTTTATCGGTTTGCTGGTGTACAGCGCACCCTGGTGGCCGGGAGGGCTGCGGCTCATCTAGCTGTCAGCCCTGAGGTCAAAGTGCAGCCGTGGGTGAAGTGGAGGAATTTTTATAGGGCTCAAAGGATTGAGATGACAAACATTAATGATTTTCTCTTCTGTCAGAAATGCTTTTCTCTTCATATACGCACAAACCCACACATACTGTACAAACACACACATAATGTACAAACGCACAAACGTGCATGCTAACACACACAGACACACACACTATACAAACACACACACAAACACACACAAACTAGTGTTCAAACCATGCCACATTGCTGCAATGCCTAATTTGTCCAGACTGTACTGGATGTTAATGGTGTCCCCACCTGTCCCCACCTGTCCCCACCTGTCCCCAGGTACCAGTATGTGAAACTGAGCGGGAACTTCGAGAGGTCAGCAGGTCTTCAGGCCGGAATTGACCTCATTACCGTGAGTATGAAAGGAAATGAGTCAGAGACGTAATGCAGGCAGTTCCCCTAAGCTACTGATACGGACCGAGACACTGTTCATCGCAGTGAATGCAGTCATTAGCATTTCTCATTTGCATATCCTGATCTCGTTAGCCGTAATGGTAGCTTGGTGGTCTGTCTCTTGTTGCAGTTTTGTTAATTCAACAGCGTCTGGCTGCACAGATGGTTTTGAAAAATACTTCTGATAACATTCTTGTGCAAAATTCTTTTGGAAAATATTGATTTACTATTATATTTAGTGTAAAGAAGTTGTTGACAGTGATGTGATCAGTGGTAGTTCTTCAACACACCTGAAAACAGCCTCTTCGGAGTGCAAATGTTTTTCTCTATTTTGTATTTAAGACTTAAAAAGGCAAAGACCCTGATGTTGGCACTCGAGGAGATCATGACTGTCGTCAGGGCCGCTATTGTCCTCTATGAATGATGGCATTACGGTAGCTCTTCATATGAAGCGCTGCTCTCAGAGAGCTCGCACCTGCAAGCCCTCTCAAGGTCCGCCCCCCCGTGTGTGTGTGCGCCTGCGTTTCCAGGACGACCACAGCATCGTGTTCCTGTGCGACCTGCACATCCACTTCCCCCAGTTCATCGTGGACAGCATCCGCAAGCACTGCGTGGAGGGCAGGATGGCCTACGCCCCCATCGTGCTGCGGCTGGACTGCGGGGCCACGCCCCTGGAGCCCAACGGTGGGTGGCGTCGCGTGCCGTTTCGTCCAGAACCGACGCACTCGGCGGCCAATCGGTTCCTCTGTCCTACAGGCTGCCGTTAATCTAGATATCGCTGACCACTGCCCTGGGCAGTGATGTTCTCTGTAGAATATAACTGAGGCGTTATTGCATCACATTTAATTTGGCAGACGTTTTCATATAAAGCGACGTACAGTAAGTGCATAAGGAATGTTGTGTACATCCTAGCGTCCCCAGATACTCCAGCCATGCTATGTTGGTGACTCCTCTCCGTTGTTCCCTCAGGATTTTGGGAGGTCAACGGCTTTGGGCTACTGGGGATCTACAAGTCAGACCTGGACGCTGCCGGGGGGATGAACACCAAAGAGTTCCGCGACCGCTGGGGAGGGGAGGACTGGGAGCTGCTGGACAGGTACGGGGGGGGGGGGACTGGGAGCTGCTGGACAGGTGTGGTGGGGCGGGGGGGGGGGGGGGGGGGGGGGGAGCTGGGACAGGTGTGCTGTGGGGGAGGGGGGGGGGGGGGGGGACTGGGGGCTGCTGGGGTGTGCTGAGGGGGGGGGGGGGTTTGGGGGGTGGTGCTTCCACGTCCTCAGCAGCTCTTTGTTTTTAGCCAGTGGGAGGAGGCGGAGCCTGTACTGTAGGCCCCTGGGCTCTAACTGTAATGTTCAGGCACAGTTTTAATGTCCCGGGGTGCTGTCATTTAAAATTGCCTGTCTACTGTCTTGTTTAGTGACTGCCCTGTATCCCCCTGCAGTCAATGATGAGCATCTCACCTTATCCCTTTCACAACCACTTGGTGTCCTAGCAATCTTTTCCTCAATGTCTGTGGTGTAGATCACTGGTTCTTAAAGTTTTTGATATCGGGACCCAAATTAAAAATTTACTACCTTTGTGGGACCCATCAAATACACTTACCGGGTGCTCCATTCTGATGTTGTAGAGCCTTCCTCCATCTGTACCACCTGTACTGAAGTTCCTTTATCAGAACCCCTGCTCTTACAGTGAAATAGGCTGGAATCGGCTAACCCTCACTATGGGTCTCCCCCCACCCTCTCCCCTCCACCCCCTCTCTGTCACCCAGGATCCTGCAGGCCGGGCTGGAAGTGGAGCGAATCTACCTCAGGAACTTCATGCACCACTACCACTCCAAGAGGGGCATGTGGAACCGGCAACCCCGCAAGGGCGCGTAACCACGGAAACGGGCGGGGCTGCGCCGCAGCGTTTGTTTCCGAGGTGCCTCTGTAGGCCACGTCCCCCCCCCCCCCCGGCGCCGTTCAACCAGTCACTGCCTGCGTTGCTGGGGGAGGGGTCAGTGGAAGGGGCGGGGCAGGGCAGGGGCTTGTGGACTCTGAAGAGAGTGAGGCTCCCTGTCACTCAAGCCCTCCAGGAGGCTGTGATCTTGGGTACGAACGGTTTCTACCACAGCCGTGTGCTGGAATAGGATCTTTTATAGAAGGGTGGAAAGCAAAAAGAAGAAACTACTGATTTTTTTAAATGATATTTTTTATTTTGTTTTTATTGAAGACAATGTTTTTTAAATGATGAATGACAATGATGAAGTAGAGTTGTTAATTATGTATTTTGTCATTGATTAAAAGTAACGTTTAATAACAGTAACGATAATATCAATGTAGTACATTATGGGTACGCTTATTAGTTACCTTTATGAAAGGAGGCAAGTGGATTTTGCTAGGATTTTAGCAGGCAGTAATTACTGACTACAGTATGTATGAAGGGAGCATGTTTGAGACAGACTGAAGTGTGTGTGTGTGTGTTTTTTGTTTTGTTGTTTTTTTTTTTTTTTTACTCGCATTGGCCTGAATGAATTCAGGTGTGATTGTCAGTCTCCCTGTCTCATGACTGATAACCAGCTCCCCCATTGGGTTTGTCTTTGTGCAAAGTTAGCATGGAACAGGAAGTTGAAGTCCTGTGTCCATCTGCTTAAGGCTGGCTCCTCCCTCTGAGCTGTGTGCAGAATCCGCGTTATCAGACCCTGACTGCAGCCGTGACAGCAAAGAGTCGGATCCAAAATGGCGTCTCAGCCCGCCAACCAAATAACCAAACCATATCTCTCATCCAGAATCCAATTATCCAATTAATCCAGTTCATTATCGTAGTTGTTGCCTTTGCAGTTTTCTTGTGCAATTTCAAATATTAATGCTTTGCATTAGCTGCATCTTAAGTATGCACATACTCACAACGTTCGTATGTGAAGCATACAAATGTCATAGCTGCAACATACCTCGTATAAATTGTTCGTATCAATTTATGAATTTACACATGAGGATGGCGGGTATTGTCTGTATAAGCACTGTATAATACACCTCTGATTTGTTATACTTTTTTCATGAGGTTAAACAAATTGGATTTGTTTTTTTTTTAAATTGAAAGGTACAAGTGAGAGTACAAGTAAGAACATTTGTTTTCTGAAAGCCATTATCCTTGCTAAGACAAACCAGGGCTTGGATTTGTCAGCTTGTACCATAAGCAAACGTTTGCCTACGAAACAGACATTTTGCATTATGCACCAAGATACACCACTTTAAACAGACTTCTACTTGTCAGAGTTTGAGTCTGATAATAATAATAAGTTGCAGCGAGATTATTTCCAGTTGCTGACTCACATTTTTGAGTGGTGTTTTTTAAAATTTAACATTTTTAAAGCGGTTTTCATTTATTTGACAGAATTTGTTTTACGTGCTCTATTAAGTTATACTGATTTTACAAATAAATGCTTTGTTTACCAATACTGTAGTCATCAAACGTGGTCAACGAGGCGTGGGTAAGAAAGAGGTACTGTCAATGGCATTTTAAAGGAATACATTATCTCAGTGTGCACTACCTAGATTAATGCTCTTTTCTGCTGGAAAAAAATACATCTCTGAACAGGGGACCTGTAATTAATGTGTCTGTTATCGTACACTTATGCAATGCTTAGGAATATTGTATGTACGCATTATGAAGTGGCAGATAGCGACAGTTAATGTTGTTACTGTACCCTTTATTTAAATGCGAAGGTTCACTGAAAGCTTATATTTAAATTACAGTAACGATTTCCAAAAAGAGATGGGGAGGAACAGCAAGGGATTGTCTAGTCAAGCAACTTATGATGTCAGTTGGCTCGATGAGAGACCGTTTGGGAATTTGACCTGGAACCTCTTTTTTAATACTACTACTCTTATGATAAATGCAATGACTGAAGTGAATCATGACCTCAGTTTATATCACATTTGAAACCCCAGCATTGTGATAAAAAAAAAATATAAATACAGATATGTAAAATATATAAATGTGCAACACACACACACACACACACACAAGTTTACTGTGTCAGGTAAATGTCTCCTTTTTGGCACGTGAATTTTTTTTTTTGCCATTTGGATCACTGTTTTATAACCACTCCCTGGAAGATGTTAAAGATTTTAACACGTTGTTCCTTGCACATGACTTACGTGCTCTCTGTGTTCAGTGTTTTACTGAATCAGTCTTTCTAGGTTTGTGCTAGAAAGGGCGTAGTGTCTTTTGACCTGTACTGTTCTTACTGCTTTGTTCATGTTTGTGCTCACAGGGCATTTAAATTAAGTGCCCTGTTGTTTTGTTGTCTTATTTAATATACCTATTCATGTTAATCACAGTGGATTACAAACTCCAGGGATTATTACATTGTCTCTCTTAGGGATATTTATTTCACCAGCTCTCATGCTGTTTTTATTTGTATTTTTATTATTTTGTGTTATTTGTTTTCAGTAGAATATACTGTTTGGGGAAACAAAAATCAGTTTTAAAATTATGAATCATTTATGTTTACCCATTCTGACAGTGATGGTCAGTGTGTATACTCTTTCATTTTTGGTTTTGAGAAATGTTTAGTTATGTTTTTATGTTCTGTTTGAAATGGTCAGTTTTGATTAATGTTGTTGAATATCTACAGTTCCACATTCACAATCTGTAAACCTGGCGGTGTGTTTCATTGCTTGAGAACTTTTCAGAATTGCCAAAGAACTGATGTGTATATTTGTTGGAAAACGAAGTCATACGGATACGACCATAGTGAAAAAGGCCAGAGCAGTGGTCTTTAAAACTTAAAGTAAAACTTTTTAAAATTTTATTTAAGGCTCTGCTGGCTAAAACCTGTTTAACTCAGGTCTTTCTTTAAATTTTAATACATAGCCACATTTTGCATTTCCTGGCTGAATAAGAAAGTGCTTATGCAAGCAGACCAAAGAGACATTTTCATTTTCAACGTTCTCTCACAGGACGGATGAACACAGACCTGAAAATATATTATTATTATTTTTTTTTTTTTAGCCTGTCAGCCTTCCAAACCTTTTGTGCATTTTATAATGTATTATGCAAACAAGGTTACGACTCTATATTTGTACGTGTATGCTGTTCTATTCAGTGCCTTTCAAGAGTGTGGAACACGAGGCAACTTCAGCGGAAATCTTGTGTCGCTGTGGACACAGGGTTCTGCGAACAGTCTTTTAAATGTTTCGGCAAACGCTCATGTGACGTCTTATTTGTGTACGGAGTTTAATTAGGAATTAACATGGGAAAACGAAGCCTTTTTAGGTGTTTTTAAATCACGTGGTATTTTCCTCTATGTGATGTCGCATTCCTCTCCAGGAACCGCCCGTAGTGCGTGCGTGCGTGCGTGCGTGCGGTTGCTGGGGGAACACATTAGGCCATTCCACTGTTGCCGTGTTGAACGCAGACAGCTGCAGTTGTGGCAGCATGCGGTGTCAAAGGTCGATCACAGGATACGCCTTGTGTGCTTTTTCTTTTCTTTGGCGTGGTCCTGCATCTCGTAAAAACTTCAGCCGCCATGTTTTCTCTTAAAGGAACAGTGGGTGAGGCAGAACTGTGTCATGTCGCAATTTCAGGCAATATATTTTCTGTCAAAACAAAACAGCAGAGTAGACATTGCCAAAGTACGGAAGTGGACGCAGTGCTGACCACTCGTTCTGCTGATCTTCTGTTAAAGTGGAGTCTTTTTGTCACAACTTTTTTTTTTTTTTTGCATTTCCTGTTTGTATCCATCTTTTGGCATTTGGAAAATGACTGTATTCTGCTCTGTAGTCTACAACACTGTTTTGTACCCGAAATCATGTACTGTAGCCGCTTGCCACGACGTAGACATGAGGTAAAATAGAATGGTGCTTGTAACCAAGAGCAAGAGGCAGGTAAATTTGAATTGTTTCATATTCAGATTGTATCGTTGTTAAGAGGGTGTGATTTTAGAACACCGGGATGCTATTCCTTTGTGCATAGTCCCTTAAGGAAGCCATTTTGAGCTGTGTAACGCAAATGGAGGCGATCATTTTTTAACCTTTCTAGTCATTCTGTGTGTGTGTACGCCCTCCGTCTTTTGTGACCGAGTGTGTTGTGAGAGAGAGAGCCATTCAGGGAAAACACAGCTGTTGTGAAATCACCCATACCTGAATTTGATTTCTGTGAAATTGGTGTCATTGTGTGCAGCTATATTCCCCCCCCCCCCAAAATGGTCCTCATAAAGTGTTTTAAATGTCTCCGTTGTGTGTTTCGTTCTTAGTTCTGTTATGATGTGAAGGGGCACAAAACAACAAAATGGCTGACAAATGCTGAAGTACCCAAAGCCGCAAGTGCAAGTTCTCCAGTATAAATCATTCAGACATTGGGAGAGGATTGTTATTATTATGTGCTCTAATCATACTGTACCATGCTTTGATGGTAGAGAATTATATTCTGAACTCTTTAAAGCTGGCCTTTAAGAACAGCTGCTTAAGTGAGTGTGAAGTTTCCTAGAAAATTTGAGTTAGAGCTCTTTGACAAAAAAATTGGTTATTTTTATTGGTATTATTAGGTTATTGTGTAGGCTGTGTTTTATATCTTTCTGTATATTTTTGTCATAAAATATGATGTGCTTACTTCACATGTATCCCACACAAAATACAGACTTGAAAAGAGGTGTTTGTTAGAAAGCCAGAGGGAGACCCCTAGTGTTGCAGATTTACTTTGGCACCTCGGTCTGAGGTCATTGATGTTGCTCTCACAACAGAAAGACAATACTGAGGCATGGTGTGACTTACTCCAAACAAAGTGTTGTATCAGTTCTCAAGTATTAGCACACTGTAGCCTTAACTTAATGTGTGTGTGTGTGTGTCCCCTCTGAGCTATATCTGTCCTGGGGAAGGACAATAGATTTCTAGGCGTGATGTCAAGTTCAACCAAGGAGATGTAACGTGTGTCGAACTTAAGCAGCTTACTGTTTTAAAGATTTAAATGATCTATGTGAAGCAGGCCTATTCTCTTTAACAATAACTCCATTAGAAATGTTGAGTTTCACATGGTACACAAAGCACAGTAGAATTTAACATTATCTCACGGGGGGGGGGGGGCTAGGTAGCTTAGCTTTCTGTCTTTCTTTCTTCCACCATGGTGCCTTTTTAAAAGATGCTGGATACTCTTGATTTCTCTCTACTCTGGGTTTCTCTCCCACCTCGTCCCTGTGTCCTCCTCCTCCATGAAAGGGAAGCGCATGTTCTGTTTGCCACATACCGACTCTTTTGCTTGTCCGCCGGGATCAGGACGGCGAACACCGGACACTCAGCACCCCTTTATTGACACGAAAACTGCGGGCGTAACTCCGTCACAATCTCACACCAGGGCCCCTTCTTTTTTTTTGGCTCCCGTGCATCGCTTGGGGGGGGGGGTGGGGCGGGGGGGCAACCTTCTCTCAACCTTCAGCAGACCAAAGAGGATTTATGGCCGCTGTCCGTGTGTTCCTGTCCAGCTATGAATTCGTATTTTCTTACACAGGCCAACGGTGCCAAGAATACTTGTGTGGGCTTTTGTCGGCTTTGGTGTCAAAGGTTCACTGTTGTTTAAATTGTCAATGAAGACAATGCTGCCTGAGGTCCCCGTCATGAGCTGAGTTGGAACGGCAAGCAACATCCTTTTGGTCGCCTTTCATGTTATGATATATTTTGCTAACATCTTTAGTGGGGCTCTCAAATTTAGGCCTGGAGCCCCCTGTGTGCGGTGGTTTTTAACATCGGGACCGAGATGATAGAGAACTCGTTTCTTACGGTGGCCAGGGGTGCAGAACACCACTCGGTTATTTTATTTTATTTTTTCGACAAAATTACCCCAGTCTTAATTTTTTGGCTGTTAGGCCTACATGCCAGTGCTGGTTGATTCCCGCATTGGACCACACAAAAATTGATTAGGATACACATGCATTGTGTGTAGCTATAGTTGATGCTTAAAAACGTTGTCAGCTCAAGATGTGATTGGCCTATAATCTGAGAGCAGAAGTTGACACAAAGTCCTGAAACAGGTCAACCGTCGTCGTTCACACCAGGTTGAAGGACATTTCAACGCACAGGCTACATTTACTAAAATTAGAGCAGCTTCTCTGCTCTGCCCAGTAGACAGTGGCTGTGAAGGGAAAGGAGAGTTACATATTTGACCTTTTAACCTTGAAGCAGTCTCTGTGTCCAACCCACAATACGTGATATCTATATCCCCTCTGCTTCTGACATACTGTCATTTTTCGTCTACATTTCGTCTACAAACCTGCTTACAGCTGTGTGGCTTTAGCTGGCCAACTTATTTTGTAAATTGTTTCCATTATAGGTAATAAGGTACAACCATAAAATAAGCATATATAGGCATATTTATTTAGTTCATTATAGTTCTGTCCATTGCTTGCTTTTTTCATACTATTGAAAGTTTCGTTAAAAAACTAAAGAATGTACTTGAATAAATTATTTAATAATAAATAGTGATTTGTGAACAATAAGTGGCATAGCTGCATTAAGATTGTTTGCTTGTACATACTATCCAATCTATGTAGCAGTTAAGTTCCTTTTGTGTAATTATGGCAAGAGTGTTAAATTGTACAGACACACTGTTGAACCCAGCATCCCTAAGGTACAGTTGAATTTAAGGTAAGTTCTCAGTGAGAGTCATTTTGAAAAATGGATAAAAGTAAAATATGGTAAACTTGCCCCAGTTTCCGTTGTTACATTGGCCTCTCCTTTGGAACTATAAGTAACAGATACAGACTACAGTGGTCATTATAGAAATCGCTCTACACCATCCACATACCCACTTATCCTACAGTGCAGTTTAACTTAACCTTCTAAGAATTAGGCTTCAAAGAATTAAGTTGCATTTTTGTCACAATGCAGTAATGTCATCACTGGGAACTTGGAAATTTAAGCCCTGCCAACTTGTGATTTTGTCTGGGAGCGTCCACTCCAAGGATGCAAACATGTCTTCTGTTTTCTATAGAATACTCAACCCCTTCAGACTTCTTCTCTTCTCCTCGGTCTCCCAGAAGCCTGTTTGTTCCGGCTCCACGGTCAGGTGAGCTCTCACTGCGCGCCACCTGCCGCATCAAACATCTTCTTCCTGCCCTCCATGCCCGACATGGCCTCCACGTTCTTCCGCCAGTCGCCCACTTCAGTGGTGAGCACCTGCCATCCGAGAGGGCGCCCACAGTTAGGCCTAGTCCACCGATCTCACCTGATAGGCTCGCGTGCCACTTGCCTGGCATTAATGGCCACAGACCATTCTATGCAATTAATTTTCTACGGTCCCACAGGGAGCAGGACTGGACTCCGCTGTTATATAGCATTCATTATAATGCTCACTCTTCCCAGTCATGAAAGATGCCATCTCATTGAGTATGTAATGACAGAGTGTGACCAAGGACTTAGCCTTGACTATCTTTAGATCTAACACAGGGGTGTCCAATCATATCCAAAAAGGGCTGGTGTGGGTTAGGGTTAGGGTTAACCCAGCAGTATGACACCTGATTCAGCTGATTAACTACTCATAGTCTTCAATCAAGATCTTGATAAGTAGAATCAGGTGTCTTAGTGTTGGACTAAGACAAAGACCTGCACCCACACTGGCCCTTGTTGGATCAGATTGGGGACCCCTGGTCTACACTATTGCAGAGGTGTAGTGTGTGCCCAGTGCCCCCCCGGCCCCGTACCTTCTCCTGTTTGATGTCCTCCTTTTTGACGGACTTGAGGTTGGCGCGCAGGTCCATGGAGCCCTTGTGCTTGGAGCCCAGCAGGGCGCGCATCATCTCGTCCGCGGACACGCGCACCTTCCTCAGGGCCGGCTTCTTGAACTTCCCCCCCAGGTCCTGGATCTTCAGCTTCAGCTCATGGATCTGGGCCAGGTCAGAAACAGGTGTGTTGTGTCGGGGGGGGTGAAGATGATGTCACAATGAATGAGCGGGTGTTTGTACCGACAGCCACACCATCCCAGTAGGCTTCCTCTTGTAGTTCTTGTAGAACTGTTTTTACTAGAATTTGACTTTTGGACCAATAGGTAGACCAAGAAGAATTGTTTCATAGTTCGATAGCGGGGATATACTGTAATGCTGCAAGAGACAATCTTTCACGTCAAAGGTAAAAAGGAGCCTCTGATTGTGGTAACTAAAGATCCAATGGCCGCTCCCCGGTGTCCTTCTCAAGATTCCCAGCATGGCTTTCTAAATTGTGTGTGTAATCGTTCCACGTATCAAATGAATCGTGACCACGCATGCTGATGCGTAGTGAGGTTTCAAAATATCCGCCATAAATCAAACGCAGTGGCGTAAGCATACGGTGTAGATTGCATTTCGTCATTCCTCCTCGTGCTAGAGACGTAATGGAAGCCTGAGGGCAGTGTAGGACACTGTGAATGCAATTTCATTCATTCATTCATCCGTTAATTCATTAATTCATCGTTCATTCAATCATTTTGTCAAGAGCTGCTCCAAAACAAAATCACAAAATCTTGGATTAAAAACTGTTGGAGGGTGTTTAGAGTTCACTGATTTAGCACTGGGTTCAAAAATCATGGTCACAGGAGCAAGGCATCATTCGATAAAATAGGTCTTATGTCATAACGTCATTCTCTCTGAAAGCTGACCATTGCATGATTGTGTAGGTCGAACACATACATACATCTCGATTGTTCTTGACAACTTTTGCTTCATAGTCATACCGTTCCTCGTCCACAACATCGATTCTTGAATGAAGTTGCTTGCAGAGTTTCTACGGGAAGGAACAAACCATTGAATTTTGTTACACTCATTAGGGAAAAAAGTAACTGAATTATAAAGTAATTTCAAAATCGTCATCAACAATGAGACTTTTGACAACCACAGTTACTCATTCCTAGAGTAGGTATGAGTAACTGTATGTAGTTATACAACAGACTGGATTGTTACAGAAGGAAATTGCTGTGTGATGTGTTCATGTCTTGTCGGTGAACCAATGCCAACTACTAATAAGGGGGCTTTATTCACCTCAAAATGTCTTCCTCATTACAGCCATTTAGCTACCTATTGGACAAGCCCCTTGTCACTCACCTGCAGCTCATCCAATTGCAGGCCAGACATTTGCAGTGGGGGCAGTTTCTCGCCCAGGTAGCGCACTTTCTCTGCGTCTCGGTCCAGCTTCTCTTTCTCCAGGTCTTCCATTGCCCGACTCAAGGAGCAGAATCTAGGGGGTGTGAGAAGCCCCCCCAGAAAAGCTCAGCTTGGAACAAGCCACTCTCAAAAAACACTCTCCAACACTCTTGAAGTGTTAATATCCAACACACTTCAAGTGTAACTACTTTTGTGTTACTTCCAACACATTTCCTGTCAGTACTTTTTAAGTTAGTACTTTTGTGCTACAAATATGCAATTTATGTGTTACAAAAGGGAGATTTTTTTAACACAGATTGTGTTGAAATTAACACAAAATGTGTTGGCCATGTACATGAATGAATAATATTGTATATTGTAAGCTTCACAGTTCAAGTTATGGATTGTGTGGTCTGTGAAACCGGTAGATGACAGTGACCTGGACAGGCCTCTTACCTTCAGAGAAAGCTTGCGGGAAGCCGAGATCTTTGACTTTGGCTGTGAAAATATAAACAGTCTCATGTCACTACTTGTACTTGTGGACTTGTATTTTCTGTACTGTGAGGGATGACAGTGATTTAGGTATCCCCAATGGACACCTAAACTCACTCTTAATGTTATATAGGCCTAGGATGGCAACAACCATATGAATATATCTAGCCATTGCTTTGGTATTCTCAGCAAATAATTACATTTTTTAAGAGTTCTCAAATATTTTTCATGTTGTATTGACCAATTTTGTAACTTGAAAATAAGACTTCAAATGGAGTGACTCAGAATTCCCCAACTTTCACTAACTATGGGGTAAAACCATCTTTGGACATGGTATGACAACATGTAGGATTCCGTAGGTCTGTGGTAGAATAATATTTCCATCTCATTTGGCCTTCAATCAGTTGATTGTTGTCCACCGTCATTCAGACTATGGTGAATATATCTTTCCCAGATGTACATGCATCCATATATCAGCATGTCTTTGCCCTCCCCAAATGGGAGCGTGTATGTGTATGTATGGTATGTGTATATGTTTCATGTGCACACACATGCATACATACATACATACGTACACACATAGCACACGTGTGCTGCACATACCTTGGCATCCCTGGGAGGCATGGGCCTCGGTGCTGTGCGTTCCTGAAAAGCAACAGCGTGAGTCACATCTCTACACTATAACCACCTGGCCACTGATTGACACATGGACAACATATGAAGGCTCTGAATAAATACAATTAAAAAAAAATTTTAAAAAACTTGATTGACACTAGAGCCATTTCAAAAACCATCAAATACACTCTCAGTAGACAGACACGAACATTCTTAGAACACACAGGTAAAATCAGACTGGCATTGACTGTTATTGAGTGATAACTTAATATGAAATCAAGTGTAACATCACCATACATTTCAATTTTAATGCTTTCCTTTCTTCACTATTTACTAATTTACGATCACGATTTAGATATTTAGTGGATGCTTTTAGCCAAAATGCCTTTCAGAGGGTAAATTCTTCCTTTGTTTTAATAGCTAAGAATATGGAGAATATTAATGGAGCAAATTTAAGAATTACAATTTTCTTCTTACCTCACTGCAATAAGCATTTTGAAGATGGAAATGGATAGACAAACAGGTGTACAAATAAAACAAGAATAATGTATCAACAAAAAATAGCTCAGACATTTTTCTCTAAGTAAAGAATAGCCTTCCTTAAACATCAATAGTATATTAATTTAATGTGTGAATGTACAGTAAACACAATTTATTTTATAGAATGTTAAATTTTGTGTAGAATCATCTCATTAGCACTAATGAACTCGCTTGTGGTGATGGATTAAGACAAAAATGAAACAATGTGTACTATTTTAAAAGGAGGATTTGGTGTAGTGTTCAGTCAAATCGATCAAAAACGATATGCCTGTTAATAAAGCACAAAAATGAAACATTCTCAATTGAAAAGGACAAATCTTGAAAATAACATCTTCATATAAATATCATCCTACTTACTCGTCTGCCATTGTAGAACCTTTGGAAAAGAAAAAATGTGTTTTTTAAAATTCTTTGCTAAAGACATCCTGATGATGATTTAAGCACGCTCGCTTGTAATTTAACCCTTTAGTATTAATTCAAATTAATTTTTTTGCACTCCATCATTATTGAAGCCAAAATTAACAAAACATTTTTTTTTAAATAAAAACATCTACAATTATGTTCTAGAACTGAGGGGAAAAAAATTAAATTAATAAATGCGAGCATTACCTGAGTTGCTTTGTCGAAGGGTTGCAGTTAACAAGAGGTAGCTGTAACAATTGGGGCTTACATGTGGCAACCGGACAATAAATATAGCGCCCTGTCAGTGGAATGCCATGACTCACAGCCATGAAATGAAATATTATCTCTCGTGACACTGTGACAATACAGGCCGATGTAATAATACATCCCTTCGTCTCACTTGTTTCAGCAGGAAACGTCACTCTCTTAGCTTCCAGATTTATTAAATTAGTTTTGAAATTGACCAATGAAATAGACCAATGATTGAAGATGCTCAACTACCTGGCCAATCAAATAATGACGACGTGTTTAAAAACTCAACAGTGAAAGTCCATAGCCCATACGTTTTCACTGAAAAATATCACAATATAGACTGTGTGTCGACAAAATATCAAAAATAGCTTAAAAAAAACTGGTCCATTTAATTTTGAAAACAGGGCAAAACAAACTTGTATAATCTGTGGCTCTGACTAAATAATTTTACATGTCCTATTATTCTATACAATATTTTTGGCTTCCCATCAATCATATGTGAAGCAAGTAGGTGTGATCCTGTGAAATGTGTAGGGATATCTTGTTCTGTAGTTTAAACCTCCTGTCAGTTCAGCTCTCGTGTAGGTCGAAGATCATGTAACATTTCCAGGAAGCCAGTGGGTGTTGAAAGCCCACCAGTAGTCATGTGTCCAGAAATTTGAGTGCTCTGGGTGCTATAGGATAGACTCCCTTCCCACAATCCCCTTCTTCCCAAACTACTGAGAGCCTAAAAGGCCTTTTCTCATCAACTGTGTAAACTTAAAATCATTGTTTCATTAGATTATACCACTGTTGCATTAGATAATAGCAAAGACGTTTAGTATAGATGTCATTTCTTGAGCAGGGTAATAGCAGGTGGCTTGAAATCGAAGAAGGCGTCAGAACAATGTTCACTGTGTGATGAACTGGACTGTGTTCTTGGCTATGAATAACTACGAAATGAGCGTTGTACCTTATCAAACCTGTGTTTTTGTAGCTGTTCCAATGACCATGGTGAGCACTTTTGCACCTCACTTTGGATGAAAGCGTCTGCTAAATAAATGTAATGTAATGCAATGTAAAAAAAATCCTTGCCACGGTGGAACAAATGAGGAATGAACATGGGTCCCCTCCTCCACCCCTTTGATAGGGGGAATTTCGGTTCTGTTTATTGGATGAGGAACAGCTGATGGCGGGTTTGCGGGGGGCAGCCCAGAAAGCGTGTAACCTCCATACAGGCCACTGGAACCTTGACCGCGAGGGTAAAACCGGGGTTCCTTGGATTGTATAAATACCAGGTGCGCATAGCCTCACATGCTAAATATGTCTGCCCGTATTAGCGCCTTTCCTTCGAAGGCAGGCTAACTGTCGGACAAATCCCAGGCTTTGACATTTAATTTGCGCAAATCCACCAGGCAGAGCAGGCTAGGCTTTCCCCTTTCTATATCTGGAATCCTGGAACTCTTCACATTTGGGGGACTTCCCCACCTCCACACACACACACACACACACACACACACACACACACACACACACACACACACACACACATACGCACACACTCACATGTTTGTATTGCTATACTTGTGAGGATTTCCCATTTACTTACGTTCATTCTGTAACCTCTAACCCTAACCCTAATCCCAACCACAACATGCCTAACCTTAACCCTAACCTTAACCTAATTGTAACCCTAACCCTAACCCTAAGTCCTAACCCTAAAACAGCCTCTTGAACTTGTGGGGACCAGCAGAAGGTCCCCACCTTGCATAGTTTTCCTCATCTTTCTATCCTTGTGGGGACATTTGGTTCTCACAAAGATAGTAAAACATGCCCACACACACACACACACACTGGGTCACTCCTTCAGGGTCACTGAGAACTTTCAAAGAAAGTTTATATTCGAGTCAGCAACAGATCAGGTACCTTACTTATTCCACACCTTTACGTAATGGTGGCATTAGTGGCTGATGTATAAATAATGTCAGGCATTTCCAAATGCAGAAAAGAGACAACCCCCCCCCCCCCCCCCCCCCCCTGCCCCTCTTGTTGGAAAGCATGTTTGGCCAGTCAGCAGGAGATTACCTAGCAATCATTTACATTGCCTTTATACAATATGCCATGCACTATAAATGCCCTTCTGTGTCCTTCAGGAACACTTTGGGACAAAACAGCAATGAATAGACAAAAAAACTACTCCCATTTCAAATGTGGAATACAATAAGCTTCAGGTCAAGGCCAATAAGCATATTCTTATTTACATTTTAGATGTAGAATAAATGTACACAATTGCAAAAAAAAGAAAAGGCATTGACAAAAAAATAGTTTATATTCACTGCATCACATGCAGAGGATACAATAGATAAGATCTATTGTGGAATCTGTTTAGCCAATCAACTGTTGTTTCTCCCTGTGCATGCTGGATTTCAGCAATATTGATCTGTTTACATAGATCCAGACTAGACTGAGAATGCTGCATTGTTCAATTGTTTCTTTCCCCCTAACGCTTTCCTATCAGTACACACTCAGTCAAATTCAATAGCAGCTATTTCCTAATTATTACTCATTGAGCTATTGCACTGCCTGACTGGAATCACAACCAGCAATATACAGGGAGTCTGCCGACCTTTTCAGATAAGAAGGGTTTGAGTTGGTGAAAATGCCTGTTTTATTGAATACATAGCAAGTTTCATGGCTCTGATGAAGCTTCGACTGAGAAAGACCAATCAGGAGTTTGGTGCAATCCAACAAATGATTACATCATTTGGAATGCAATGTAATACGATTTCTTGTTCGGTCATGCCAAACCGCAACTGGTCTGCAGCTGGTGAATCTCCTCTTGTATCTGGTTACCATGGCAATTTGGTCAGCTGCACTTTCAGGAGTCAGGAGTGTCATCCAGGATGCCTGGCAGTAAATAAGCAATTGGAATTGCACCCTTTGAATTTTCTGTAAGCGTATGTAGGTAGTCAGTAGATCATATGAGCAGTGACATTCTGGATGTGCTTCGCAGGTAACAGTAAAACCATCTGTCAGAAGTGGGATTCGAACCCACGCCTCCAGAGGAGACTGCGACCTGAACGCAGCGCCTTAGACCGCTCGGCCATCCTGACTGATGTGTGATTTAAAATTAAGGTAGGACTCTAAGATAAACCTTAAAAGCATACTGGATGCTGGATTTTTTTTTTACCTTGATGCTATTATAAAAATACCTTGCTAAGGCATATCTGTGATGCACTGGCGATCTTGTTCTTTATGCGCTTTTGCCAAATTCCTGCTCCTTTACCTGTATTTGTTGTTATGCAGTCATGTAGAGGGAGGGACCAATGGTCCAGATGGAAGATATAATAATGTTGTCCCTTTAGCTGTCTGAGAGGCGAGCACCAAGGCTTTGATTTTCTTGTGAGTGCATGTAGTGGGTAGCCAGGGGACAGAGATGAGATGGTGACATGCATTTCTCAGCCTTTGCTGGTTGTAGCTGGATGTTGTTTGTTCAGGCCCCCTGGTGGTCAGAGGTAAAAATTCAATTGTCAGAAGTGGGATTCGAACCCACGCCTCCAGGGGAGACTGCGACCTGAACGCAGCGCCTTAGACCGCTCGGCCATCCTGACTCATATACTGCTCTGCTCACTGTAGTAGGAAGCACATTCCACCACCAGGGGGCCTGAACAAACGAGAGATGTGACCTGGAAGTGCGGGCATGCAGGGGGGAGGGGCCAAGTGTCCAGATGATCTTTTGATCTTTGGTAAGAGGGCTGTTCCTTAAGCTGCCTGATAGGCTAGCACCAAGGCATTGAATTTGACGTGAGCACATATAGGTAGACAGAGACGAGAAGGGGATTGACATTGGTGAGGTTGCAGTCGTAACATTCTGGATGTACTTCACAGGTAAAAACTCATCTGTCAGAAGTGGGATTCGAACCCACGCCTCCAGGGGAGACTGCGACCTGAACGCAGCGCCTTAGACCGCTCGGCCATCCTGACTGATATGCTGCTCTGTTCACCGTAGTAGGAAGTACATTCCACCACCAGGGGGCCTGAACAAACAAGAGATGTGACGCAGGGGGGAGGGGCCAAGTGTCCAGATGATCTTTTGATCTTTGGTAAGAGAGCTGTTCCTTAAGCTGCCTGATAGGCTAGCGCCAAGGCGTTTAATTTGACGTTAGCACATATAGATAGACAGCGATGAGAAGGGGATTGATATTGTTGAGGTTGCAGTCGTAACATTCTGGATGTGCTTCACAGGTAAAAACTTATCTGTCAGAAGTGGGATTCGAACCCACGCCTCCAGGGAGACTGCGACCTGAACGCAGCGCCTTAGACCGCTCGGCCATCCTGACTGACATACTGCTCTACTGATATACCGTAGTAGGAAGCACATTCCACCACCAGGGGGCCTGAACAAACAAGAGATGTGACCTGAGGGGCGGTCATGCAGAGGAAAGGGGCCAAGAGTACAGAAGATCTTTGGTAAGAGAGCCTTCAGCTGCCTGATAGGCTAGCACAGAGGCTTTGAATTTCACGTTTGCGCATACAGGTAGACGTAGAGATGAGAAGGGGATTGACATTGAAGTTGTAACATTCTGGATGTGCTTCAGAGGTAAAAACGGATCTGTCAGAAGTGTTTGGCATGTTGTATTGGCAAAGAAAGGACATGTCAATTATTATAAGACTCAAAAACAACATGGGCTGAATCAATATTATGCCACTGCATAATTATTTCCTTCTTTCACAGTTAATAAGAGAACTGTTCACTCTTTTAGCAGTTCCATGGAATTCATGATGGCCACGAATTAGCCAAAGATGACTCAAATTACCTCAAAGAGCACCTTGTATTGTCACATGTCAATATACTGTTGGCAAACTGAGCCCAATGAAGCTCCACCTCCCTCGAAGACTAGTTTCTTAGTAGCACGAGAAATTTGTGGCTCGCTGCCAGTGATAATAAAAAGAGGAAGACCAGGAGTAACTCATGAAAAAACTATTTAGCAGCTGTCACCACCCTCAGCACTAACTGGCTAATGCCACAGCCACTAGGCATCTTGTTTTAAATACAGTCTAGGTTTTGCATCAACTGTTTGGAGGACAGTCACAATACTACATTCATACATTCAGTGTCTCCATTACACAAATGTTGATGGCAAGTATTTTCATTCATTCATTTTGTTTAGTTTACTTTTTCTTTCTAATACCTTACACCCGTGAAAAACAGTGCTTGTATATTGAAAAAAGTGACAGGCTTAGTCAATGTTCTTAGTGCTTATGTAGATACATCTTTCACCCATATACTGTATACGATGCGAGTTCCCACTCTAGCCCCCACTAGATGGAGCCATTTAGTCGAGAAATACTGTTGTTTTGTTCAAAATGCCCTTGTCATAAGTACATTTAAGGTCTTTGAACATGATTGCTACATTTTTCAATAACTAAATTTTTGACACTCTTTTCTACTAAGGTTTTATTAGGCAGTTCTACAGCATAGTAAGCACATTTTAAGCGTTAGACCTCACAAAAAAATTTAGCACACAAATACAGGTACACAGATAATGACTGACAAATTTACCAATATGGAGGTCATATCGGTTCAATGAACAGCAAATGGATTATTCTTGGATCAAACATCTCAGCTCGCAGAATTGGACCATTTCAAATTTGCGATCTTTATTGAAGTAGCACGGTTATTGGAGTTATATATATAGTTGAAATATTTGTGTCCGTACACTGAAACAGCCTACTTACACTATAGCAGAATACAAATTTCACAGGTTGGTTCAATGCCATGTTTGTTGTGGAGCAATTCTAAAATTGCATGATTTGGCCAGTAATGACAAATCATTTCTCTCTGTTCCACTCTCCTGTGTGCTTAATATGTTAGTGGCGTCTTCCTCTTGCAGTGATATCAGCTGCTGTGGTCACTTACGAGTTTACACGCTGCATGGTCTTAAAATAGACTGGCGATTTATGCCCAGCTTTCCGGTTGTCTTGCGAAAACCCCAAGATGTTGAAACAATCCTACTGCCCAACGGTAACTGAAACAGATTGGTCAAAACTCCTTGAGAACAGTCTCGCTCAGCTATGTGAACGGGAATGTAAAAAAGCCATTTATTGCAAGTCATAATTCGAAATAGTCTTTGTGAATAAGACACGTCCTGTATTTCAGTTTGAACAATAGTTTGACTGATGATGATTCTAAGATTTTTCCCAAGTCATCAAAATATAAACAATTTATGGCTCAAGTAACTAAATTTACTACAGATACTCATTACTTTTGTTAGAATGGCTTATTGCTTTCTATGGGGGTAATAACAGTATCGTATAATGTATTCAATAACACCTCATTTTAGT
This sequence comes from Anguilla japonica, assembly GCA_025169545.1. NCBI lineage: Eukaryota > Metazoa > Chordata > Actinopteri > Anguilliformes > Anguillidae > Anguilla > Anguilla japonica. The sequence goes on from CM045889.1 coordinate 5,509,961, forward strand.
GTCAGATTAGAGTCGACCAGTGTGAAACCAAGATATGTCTACGCAATAAGAACACACACATATCAGATGCAGAAAACAGAGTTTTATTAACCAAAATTAAAACAAAATTGCTATCAAAGCTTACAAAAAAATAATAAAGCTGAGAGACTGCCAAAAAAAAAAAAAAATCTGAACTGGCACAGACCTTTCATCTGGTTCCTGAGGTCACCTTTAATGGAAAATATTCTGAGAAGTTTCTTTAGTTTCTGTGATATTCAGACATTTGAATGTATTATTTTTGCTCAAGCGGTACCACAAATGGGTTTACTGTTAATATACTGGAACAGAGAAAGGTTAGTTCAGTCATAGTAAATAAGCCAGACCAAATTTAAAGAACAAATTTTGAGAAGATACCCCGAAGTCGAGGCCATATAAACTAGGCATCTCCTAACCTCTCACTGCATAAAGATGCAGAAGACATGATCTAAAACACAAACACAAGAACAGAACCCCCATTCCACAGTAACCACACCCTTTAAGGGCTCCCCTATATCACCACTGTGCTTTACTAGACTTGCCCAGAGATAAACTTGGAGGGCAAATTTGCATATGGTTACATATGACCATTGATATTATTACAAATACAGAACAAAATCCCCCCCCAAAAGAAGTCAGAATAACTGTAATCTGCAATGCAGAAATTGTGAGGGAACCTACATTCAGAAGGAATCAGTTTTCAGTTGAACACGTAACGTTCACTTGGTCAATATGCAGACACACAATTCGCAGAGTGAATTTTTTCGTTAAAACAAATGCTGACGCATGCTAACCGACACAAGCGAGGGAAAGCCTGCTCGTCTTTTGAAACTCTACCGAATAAGTAACTGACAAACAGACCCCAAACTGAAATTCCAAACGGCAAAACTGGCCCAATTATTTGCAGATAGCCTCATGTTTACAAAATAAATTTTTTTCCAAGTCAATGCGATTTTAGGGCCTCAGCAAAGCGAAGGTCAAAGGCTTTGATGTTCAATCTTCCCGCTTGCTGAGGTAAACAAGCTCCTCGGTAAAATAAACAAGATGCAGTTTTCTAACGAGGCGGGCAGCATTCGCGACTACAACTTGTGCAGAACGCCATTACAGTTTGCACTGTGAGTCGTAAGGCCAATTGTGTACTACCGAGTAAAGCCCTATACAAAAGTATCAGTGCAGGTCTATGCTAGCCCTTACAAGCAAACCTGATACGAGTGCTCTGAACGTGCACGCAATGACAAGCGAGTACATCGTGTGGTGTAAAACAGTGCCTGCACGCCTTATTTAAAAGGCCGGTTGGACAATGCCTTAGTGGATCACTGTTGAGCCATTTGTGGGCCCCCCCAACCTAATTAATACACATTTTAGCCCCACTCTGGTGATGCAAAGGGAGTATGAATTGGAACAGAATACTACCAAACTAGTGTAAAATTGCCTTTGGCCCTCCGAGCAGTTTTAAAAGATGCTGAAAAAGAGAAAGTATATTTAAAAAAAGATAAAATATAAATAAAGGAATATAAAATCAGCGTAGTAATGGTGTAAAAATGTTTTTAAAACCCTACAAGAGGGAAGTATGGGGCATTTCATGTGGTCTGATTCTCATGGGATTTAGGAGGTGGACTGCATATGGAACAAAAGATTCTTGTGTATTCCAGGGGCACCCTGTACCGCCTACCAGAACTGCGCTAAGCAAACTCAGGGGATGAGGAGGGTCATCTGCTACGCCAAGGGCTTTCCTTCTTGTCCTTTGGGTCTACTATCTTACTGGCTGTGTTCACTATCTTTGCCAGCTTAACCCCTGTATTTACAGATGAGGTTCCCACGCCATGCAGTAATATTGAACAACGCACTTTCGAACAAATGCAAAAAAAAAAGCAGCCTCTCGATATTTTCTGGCTTTTTCAAAACTCCATGAGAACTGTCTCACTTAGATATGTGAACAAGAATGTAAAAAAAAAAGCCAGAAAATCTGGAATATTCTGACACTAAATATGATACGATGGAATATTTTCTCTACCATGCTCATGTATCAATGATTCTACCTGCGGGTCAAATACATGGAACAAATAACACCAGGATAACGTGAAATGTACATACAGGAAAACAACTTTGATTTGAACATCACAGGTGAAGAACAAGCAAAGCACGATTAACATTTTTCAAACGCCATCAAACCCTGAACGCAGAACCTACAGCCAACGGGTTCTGGTCTGAAGCTCCCATGATGCCTTGCAAACACGCAGCTATGAGACAAAGATTGAACACATAAATGATAAAGCTGCACAAAAAACCGATGAACACACTTTTGGATGATGCCAGTTTTGGACCCTTTAGTTTTGCGGCATTGCAAGAACAACATGGCGCCAAGTTAAATTACGACAGAAAAAAAGTACCAGTGAGTACGAGATCACTAGACACAAATATGAATAACAGGTGAATTTTTAACAAGAATCCAGGTAAAATTCTTTCTGTTGAGTTTTCTTCCTGATGGTCCGTCTACATTGACATGCACAAGCATAGAATAAATAAATTCTGCGTCAAGAAAATATTATTTTAAAAAAACAGTAACGTCTTTCTTTGTATTACAGTAGAGGGTAACGAAAGCATGCAGCATATATTTGGTGTGGTATTAGCCCACAAGAATCTCGGGTTATACGTTGATATTAATTAGATCAACGTGAATGCTATTAGTTACAGTAAATGTTTTTATGTACATGTGTTATTTTTAAGCGCTGGTCTTCTTGTGGACGGCTGGCTACATCCAACAGTTGCTTTGGAATTTATCAGTCTAGCCCATGCAGGGTTTTTGTATTCTCCATCCAGGTGCCATTTTTAAAGGTCAGTGCTGTTTGTCCTTTCCTCCAATGCTTGGGATCCAAGTGCATGCTGTCCAGTTAAAATCAGAAGAGTTCAGAGTGCTCTGAAAACGGGAACTCAGAATGTCACAAAAGATGGTACTTTAACTCTGACCAGTTACAGTAAACGGAATTAATTCTGCTTTGAGTTAGAGATGGGGGGAGGGGGAGGGGGAGGGGGGGAACGGACTGTGGGCAAATTACGTAAACATCTTTTTTTGATTGAAGTAGGCCTTAAATCGACTCTGAGCGTAGTCCTGGAAGACAAAAGAGAAATATAACCCTTTAAAATGTAAGATCACAAATATGTTATTGGAACATTCTTAACGGAACATTCTAACGCTCATGTAACAATCAGTTCTAGAACACTGACTTAAAATTTTTTACAGAACAATCCAAAAAAATCCTACTCTTCAAAGGGTTAAACAGCCTTGCGAATCTACTTCTAAAGCAAAATGCCACTTTCTACGCCAACAAGATTATTTGGCAAATCAACAGTCAGATCAAAACACACATTTGGAATGCCCAACTGTATCCATAGCAACGTCTTCTAACAAGTTAAGATAGCGCAGAGAATCATACACGGCCTCCCAAAATGTGTGATAAAATCACTGCACTGGCAGAGTACACTTCATGCAGTGACCTGTGGCCACAGCAGACAGCCAGCAGACCAGAGGAGCAGCTTCAGTGCAATCAGATAGCGACGGTACTGCTGACTAGCAATCCTGTCGTGACCTGCAAAGTCTGCTGGGAAAAAATTCAATCCTCAAGACACGTTCTGCACGTTGCCTGAACACACCATGTCCCTTTGGTCATTCCCACTGGTCTTTATGGAGAGACTATCTACACCAGTAAACCTACCATAGGCTAAGAAAGACTGAGTCACCATGTTGTTCCATGTATTTGTATGCTAACATAATGACGAGAACACGGCCATTCAGCCCAACAATGCTCGCCATTTTCCCAACTAAAGTGCACCTAACCAGAGCACCAGGTACAATTTAGGCAGGAAAATGGTGAGCATTGTTGGGCTGAATGGCCTGTTCTCATCGTTATGTCATGTTACCATACAAATAAACAGAACAACATGATGACTCAGTGTTTCCAACAGCTGTGCTCGTGGGGAAAGAGAAGACCCAGCAGACCTGTTTCAGTAAAATTTGTTCCTCAGGTTCTCACTGATTTCAGGAATCGTTGCTGCCATACTTACCATATACCCAAACTCGATTGTAGACATTTTCGCCTGGATGATGGACCACAAACCCCACAGGAAATGAGAGGCCAAAGCGTAACTGGGATGAGAGAGAAACGTTCAGTACAGCTGAAGTTTAGCGCAGAGATTGCCATATCGTGACCTTTTGTGAATCGGAAACGGTGTTGGGGCAGTGTTGGGGCACATGTCGGGGCATGGTGTGAGGGGCACGAGTGTCAGGGCACGGTGTTGGGGCGTACAGTGTTGGGGCACGGTGTTGGGGCACGGTATCGGAGCGCGGTGTCGGGGCACTGTGTTGGGGCACTGTGGTGGAGCGCGGTGTTGGGGCAGTGTTGGGGCACATGTCGGGGCACGGTGTCGGGGCACAGTGTGAGGGCACGGTGTTGGGGCACGGTGTTCATACCGGTTGCTTTCGTTGATCAGCTCCTCCTCGACCCTCGCTCGGTCTTCAACCGTCATGCTCTCAGTATATCCCCCGCTTTCCGCCAGGTAGCTCCGGAAGAAATGCAACTGCGAAGGAAAAAAGAATAAAAGGCTTAAAAAATATATATTCCAAACAATGAAACTATGCTTTCAGTGAGAGTAAGAATGCTCACTAACAGAAAAGCAGGGTACAGTAAGTCAAGTTAGAACTTGACACTCATTACATTACATTTTATCCAGAGAGACTTACACAGCTTTTTACAGAGCGCTCTCACTTGACCTATGACAACGCTTTCCAACCAACACTTCACAAAACAAGTACTGCACCATACACGGCTTAATTTATATAGGAGCAAGGAAAACAAATTTGGATTCATAAGCAGTTATTCTGATTGGTAAAATGAGGAGGGAGAATCATATCTGACGCAGACTGACCTGCTGTTCCCTGCTGGGGTAGTTCTCCATGTTCTCCTTGTAGAACGGCCACTTGTCGTAGGTGTAGTCGTACGCCCACTCGCAGAAGTGATTGCCGAAGTCGAAACCCCTGAAGAACAGTGTGATTTTTAGAAAAATCAAGTACGCCATTTTTTGTAGAAGCAAAATCATAATGTTAGTAATTGTTGTACGATCGATGTGATTCACTGGCTATTCACGATTGATCATGGAATACTAATTACCGTTACAAAAGCAGTGTATTTACCCCATTAGTGAGAGGGAGAGGTGAATTGACCTAAATAACTGTATGATCTTCCCATGAAACCACACTGAATGTGCATTAAACAGTCTTGATAAGGTGTTATAGATATTTAGTCCAGTTCACCTCTCAATAACTAGTTACCACCAGTCAGTCAAGCCTGATAAATACAAAGAAATTAAACACACAGCAAGGAGACAGAATGCACCTCTTACAGAGAGAGCAGCATCTTCTGGCCATTAGTACACCAGAAGAGTGTTACATCCACCAACGACAGGTCACATGACTTTGCGTGTGCGATGATATTCATCCTAGGGGCGATATAGCTCAGAAGACCGTGTTACGGAGGGTTGCCGGTTCAAACCAAAGTGTCCTTGACAAGACACCTAACCCCTAACCTCTAACTGCTCTGGCGATGACTTTGTGCGCTTTGGATAAAAGCGCTATATAAATGCAGTCCATTTACCATTTACCAAGAAGACTGCGGCTTTGTGGGTAAATGTCAAGCCACCGCCTCACCTGTAGTTATAGCTGCTGTACTCAAAATCTATGAGCATGAGCTTTTCTGTCGAAGAGGGGTCCTGTTCAACACCGTCCAGCATGAGAATGTTCCCTGCGCAACCAAAACGACAAGTGCTCAGCAATACAAATGAGTCACAAATATTTCTCTAATTTTTAGAATTCATGAATTTTGGACATACTTTGTCCTTTAGTTAAATTTTTTTATTTGTGGAGGAAGAGGGTGGGGGATGAATCCCCTTTTACATTAAAACATGCAGCAAGTCACCTGAACACTGACTTGTAGTATGCTAAATATGACAGTATGCCAAATATGCAAAGTATGCTGAATATGCATGACACTTTTAATAGACACCCCAGCTAGTCCTGCAGCCCAATTTACCAGAAAGTGACTCTGACTGGTCTTCTGAAGTGGATCACATGAGCAGAAATTAGCTCCAAGAGAGGAAGTGTGCATCGCTCAGTAACCATACAAACGCTTACCTTCCTGGACATCATTGTGGCAGAACACTACAGGAGAGGGGGTCTCTGCTAACAGCGTTCTAAAAAGGGAAATAAAGCCATCGTTTTACTTTTTTTTTTTTTTAAACTCAAACATGCAAACTGTACATTTATTTAAATGAAATGCAAACATGTATGTCTGTATATTGGAGAGATGGTGGAAAATTCAGTGAAATGTTTCTAGGTTTAAGTAGAGAACTGGAGCCCTAACAACAGCAGCGCGTTATCATTTCTTGGAGATCTTGCGCAGCAAACAGAAGCAGTGCACTGTCAGTGACCGAGTACGTGGCATCCAGAAGAGGTGACCCTCGCATTGCTGGCACTGTGTGCGTCACTGTGGATGCGGGTCACTGCCGCGGGCTGCACGGTACGGGCAGCCGCGCGCCAACTGCCAGAGCCAACGACCTTGTGTCGCTGTGATTGACAGGCCGGTCTGAGCATTTTTTTTTAGCGGTAGCGTGTGGCTCCTGGCCCCTGCTAGTCCATTCCCTGGCTGGGCAGTAACACGTAACACACTGGGAGTGCTTCCAGCACAGAGCTGCCTGCCAGATTTTAAGGTTGCAAACTCATGACTCAAAGCCACCCTCTCCCTGACAGTGGTGGGAGTATGAGGGTTCGTCACCCCTGTCCTGAGAGGAACTGCCACGTTTTGCCAGCTGCTGACGCGCATGAAGCAATCGCGCCACTTTGCTCTCCATATCAAAACACCGACTGGTTCACATCCAGCGGGTCACGGAGAACTTGTGCTAAATCAGACTCATCACAGCTGAGTTCCTCTAGTCACGCAAGAGGCCTGGCTTGTGTGCTGAAGGATGAAATGCCATTCTTTCAGTTCCAGAGAAATTCTGTCAAACTAATGCCCCGCCCTCTCCCCCTAGCCCCGCCCTCACCGTAGGCTTTCCAGCTCTGCCTGCAGGTTGTACTTCATCAACTTATTGAACTTTTTCACGTGAGCATCCCGGACAAACTTCAGCTGCAGAACCTGCTCCATGTACCTGCAAGTACAGGTGGAGATTAGGCTCTTCTGTAAAAAACAAAGTGTCAACATGACATCTTATGACAAGACACATCTGTCAATTCCTCCCCTGCCTGACAGTGCGCACATAGATTTGCACAGGAAATATAAAAGCCTATATGCATATGTTAATTAGTCATAGTAAATAAACGGAATTGATAAAATATCCAGGATCTATAAACTTCAATATTCATACATTACACACAACGTTCATTTGAGAAGCTAGCCACATTCTCAGATATATTAGCTGGAAAAACATAAGAATGAAATGGATACCCGTAACAGTCCACAGTTGTGTTTGCCATTATTGTATATGTCTGTAACCACGCTTGTCATGTGACCATACCTGTATATGACTGTTCCTGGGGTGTAACTGTACGTGTCTATGACCATTCCTGTGGTGCTACTCTACCTGTGTCTGTGTTGCTGTACCTGTCTATGGTCCCTAACAGCCACTTGGGCTCCTTGTTGAAGGGCATGACCATCCCGTGGAAGCGGGCCACCTTGGTTGCGATCTCCGCCGACACCTCCGGGTCACGGAGCTGTTCGGTCCGCAGGTGCTTGCTCTGAAAAACCCACAACCGAGCGATGCTTCGCGACGGACTGCTTTCAAACCCCACAGGCCTACTGAAGAGCACCCGTCCTGACGGGCCGTGACTGGCCGACGGGGGGGGGGGGGGGGGGGGGGGGGGGGCTTTGTGAACCCCTGTTCCGTACGGGACTCCCGCTTACCGGCATGTACTGCTCCAGACGACCCTCGGGGAAGATGCCGTAGAGGTTTGGACCCAGCTGCCTCTCCGCCAGAATGGCGAACATCACGCTTTCCGATACCAGGGAGTCCACGCCCTGCCACGCATGCAGGTAAATCCACGCATAAGAGCCTGGTTTACTGAAAGCTAACACCGTCTGCATCCTCAACATTAACACTGCTGAACATCTGTGTTTGGAATCTTTAAACCTCAAAAGTCAACATTGCAAACGCGCGGAATCAAATTCTAACTAGTTAAAGCAGTGGATGGAAAGCAGGGGCTTAATTTTATAATATTACCATAAGAGCAACAATGAGAAATGGTGATGTTGAGCCATCCATACTTTGAAGTATGCAAGTCTGAGGTCTTGTGTTTTTAAACATGTTTCTGATTACTACACAATGCTTAAAGGCATGTTAACTACATTTCAACAAGCCAAACTGAAAGCTTCTTATCATTCATTGGAATTTAGAAGAATACAATGTTGAAACTAGTCATCAAGTTCCAGAAGAAATTGTTTACTGTTTGTTGAAAGCTCAGGTACTATGCTATCTTTAAAATAGCATATTGTTATACAAGTATAGTAAGCGTGTTATGAGCAGCATTGGAAGTGGTAGTAAGGCTAGTAGTAGTCACAGGATATCATTATTGCTGTAGTATGTCTAACTTAAAAACTGTAGGAGTTTAGTCTGGAAAATAATATTTAAAAAAAAAAAAAAATATATATATATATATATATTTTAGCAGCAGAATGGTAGTTTGCACCGTCAGCAAGCGAACTACTAATATTAAATGAGCTAGAAATGAGAAATGAGCAGACCGTTTCTACAATCTTTTATAAATGAAAGCTGGCGTTTTCTGTAGATTCGCAGGCCAGCGGAAAAGAACTGACCCGGAGGATGGCTCCGTACACGCGCAGCAGCACCTGTCGCGGTTCGTCACCGACGCACTGCGCGTGGTCGGGCAGGCTGCACAGGTACAGCAGGTTACTCAGGCCACCGCTGCAATAACGCACAGGCACACCCAGATAAATTGAGGCAAAGAAAATAGCAATCAGAATATAACTGAAAGCAATAGCCTATGGGAACACACCGGACAACTGCACCAGTCTGTTGGGACAAAAAGTTCGGTCTGAAACTCATTTAAAAAATGTGTCAATAGAGAACAGCGTTGTTTTGGTCCTTTTGGACATCTTCAAGTTTAAATTTACTGGACGTCATAGATCAAGGGTTATACACTCTCGGGACCCAGCATATATGCTGGTTTTTGTTCCAGGAATAATTATACCCTCTACTTTTTAAAAAAGTGGTATGATTTTTAACTGGACACTTCTGTCAACAACACGATTGTTACCAATAATATTGGTTGTTTTTGCTCTGTGAACTTGGCTGGCAAGAAATATTACAACTGTAGTAATTACTGTGGATGTGCCATATGTTCTACCCCGGTGCATATGTCACGTGGTTCGTCTGGTCATCGCATTACCGGACAATGCTGATCTGGAAATCCGTCTCGTGAATGGTTTTCCACGTCCCGGAAAGGAAGTCCCGGCACCAGGCGTACGCCCTGACCCTCGTGTCCCTGTCAACCTCTTCGGTGTGCCCATCTCGGTACGACTCGGCTTCCGAGTCGTCATCATAATTAGGACTTGGGGCCCGCAGATGATTCTCTTTGATAATGTTAATCAACGTGTCTCCTTTTCCTTTCGGCGCATGAAATCCAGTGTCTTCCGTCTTCACTGTAGGAATGCTTCTCTGCATTGTGCCCAGTTAGTTACTTTATGTACCAAACGAGCTAGCCGGGTTGTTAAATGATGCTTTAAAATGTAGCTAGACCGGTATAATTACGATATCGAGCTTGTTACACGGTCTGACCTTCCCAGGAAGGGTTAGCTAAATAGGTAATCAACTAACGTCAACCAATTTATAACTTCGATGTTTGCTAGTTAACCGTCTCTACAGGCTAAGAAGTTAGCTATCGATATTCGACCAACCATACAAACATCATAACTTGCCCAGATAGCCAGTTAGCTGCTTACATTTAAGCAAAGTACAGACCTGTTTATCCGGAGCACGTGGGTACCGGAAATTCGCAGTGCTTTTATTTATTTCAAAGACTAACGTTAACTTACTTCGCTAGGGCGCTAGCTACCAATCAGCCTATGCACCAATAGCTTTCTAACATAGTCTAGAGCCACGAAGATTCTTAGTTCTGACAACCGTCTAAGTTAGCAATTTGGAGAGCTAGCTGACACGCTAAATTCAATAAACGTTAATCTGGATTATATCTGTCAAAATCATTACATCTATAACATACACCCTGTAGCCAAAATCATGGCACACGCAGTTTCATTCACGCCACCTTGACTCGTCATCTCATTTGCTACAGTCTCCGGGACAGGAAACGCATATATTGGTTTAGAAACATGAAGGGCGGAGATTCCGCTTTTCGCTTACTACAGAGCCCCCTGGCTTACTATAGCAAAGACTTGTGGGTAAGAGAGTTCCAGTGTTTACAGTAAAACAAAAAGCGTGCTGGTGCTGACTGGGCTTTGCCCTTAATCAGTGCTAACTCAGGCGGCCGAGTTACTTAATATGAATTTAAATATTATATTCATATTACAATATTAATATTTACTGGCCACAGTTCACACCCCAAATAATTATTTCAATAAAGTCCACCAAAAAATAATAAATCTCTATTCAATTTCTACTTTTTACAGTTAGTCTCATCTTACAGAACTGTCGCCTGCCATGAATTCCTGTTTCACTGGGGTGTAAAAATGATGTAACACGCATGTAAAATTTATATTTCATCTCCCACCATAGGGAATGTCAAACTCTCACAACAAATGACACAAATAACAGTTTTCGCCTTTACATGTCATTGCATGGTCACACCAATATGAAAATGTTTGGCGCTGGAAATGGTCACAGTTCCCATTTCTTCCCACCAGAGGCCGCCAGTTCCCCAACCCCAGTGTGTCATTCACCTGTCTCTTTGCTTGGACGTCGCATTCTGTTTGCGTCTTCTTCCATTAGCTGTCAGCGCTATGCGCCTTGTTTCTGCTTGCTTGTGGTTGAACTGGTTGCTGTTATGTCTGTGTTATTAAGATAGTTATTGTAGTAAAGTACTCTTTGTTCAACTTTCCCCTGTACCCTGTGTTCGTCTCTACACTTGGACCCTATTCTATTGCCTTGTAATAGGTAAAAAAAAAAAACCTGTTTGAAAGAAGGCATACCTATGGTGGAATAGAGTGGTGGATCTTTAATGTTATAGGATTGCGTCTGCTGGTCATTGGAACTTTTGTTATGGTCAACAGAATAAGTAAGTGCCAAGATATTTTTACCAAAAATTCACTGCTTCTTTCTACCAGGAACCTCAAACTGTGCTTCACAGAGTACAGTGAAAACAGGGTATGAGCATTTGTGATATTTTTTTGGGGAAAGGGGTATGTTTAAAGGGTTACTTTGGTTCATTCCATTGAATTAAAATAGCTAATGATTTCTAGATGTATATTCCGCTTTTGAGAATTAAAATATTATGCATCTTTTCACATTTTTTTTAGAGTGTGAATGATTTTGGAGATGCATACAAGCAGTAGGCCTACTGGTCACACGAAAGGGCTCAACACCCTGTTTTATTTTTTGTTGCTGTTGTTTGCTACCTGTATACAGTTGTTTGTAAGATTCGTAGGCACTGGCATCGCAGTGAAATTGCTATGCGTTTTCACCGCAGGTGTCGCTATAATCCCCAAAAGGAATTCAGCACCGGAGCCGCTGAAGAGCGCCAGAAAAGCCCGCAGCTCGCGAGTCCTTTGATAACCGTGTACAGCATCACAAGGGCAGAGAAGTCTGTATCCCTTTGTAAAACTGTTACAAACCGTTATAGCCTACTGTCTTCTCAACGAGAACATCAAATCGTATAACTCATATGCTTCATTGACGGTATTGATTGTGCACATATGTGATGCTAAAATGAGACTAATTAAAAGACGCCAGTGGTTGCCTAAATGGCTATTTAAACTGGTAGACGATCAAAAACGAATCTGTTCCTGATTTTGCTAAAGTGTGATTATGTATGGGTTTTGAATTTTAAAATGCAAATGCATTCAGCAAAGACTTCGCTTAAACTCGAAATAAAATTGTCTTGAAATCTTCAAAACCTATGTAGAAATTCGTTTGAATTATCCATGACGTATCTATATGGTACTGAGGTACCGCTCGGGCATCTGTGACTGGAATTATCAGCGCGCTCCATCCAGCATTTCAACCGTTTCTGATGCAACGCCTCCAGTAATCACTCTGACACACCTCAAAAAAGGTCACGTGGCACAATAGCCTATTTATCCAAAACACAGTGGAAATAATTATGCATGTATATAATAATAATAATGTAATTATTACGAGCATTATTATAATATACGTTATACGAGAACAATATTATTATTATTAGTCCCCGCCCCCTTTAATTTCATATGTGGGTAATCCAGCCAGTGGTTAACGCATGGGACAGACAGCATCGGGCACATCCTGGGCGCATCTGGCTCGAGCGCGAGCCGTAATACGATTATCCGCAGTGCCGTTTCCTGCTCTTCGCTTCCAGTACTGCCCCTGCCCACACGCAGCATCATGCAGCTGGCTTTTGCGTAGCGCCGGAGCTGAGCTTGGAGATTTGACTGCACGTACTCTGAAGGCAGCGAGACTGCGCTGGCTTCTCCCCCCTTTGCTCACTGCTGACGGCAGTATAGGCGGCTCACATTCGGCATAGAAGGAAAAAGACTATTTTTTTGGTATATGGAAAGGACCTCTTTCTCGCATAAGGAAAAAACTAACGTCTTATAACGCTGCCTGACGTGGATTTTCCGAATTAATGGTCGTGACTCAACGCGCGTGATTTTGGCGAGGTCGAGTCGGCGGCATCTGCAGTGTGGCCGTAGGGGGGGGAGAAAATCTTCAGCTGATCGCCGTCATCCCTTGATCTCGTTTGTCTGCATCCTATCTGGCTGTGAATGGGCTGTGTTTTGTGATTATCTGCAGTCATTTAGTGTCAACTGTGGAAGAAGATGGCGGACAGGGCTGAGATGTTTTCGCTCTCCACCTTCCATTCCCTCTCTCCCCCTGGCTGCAGGTAAGCAAGAATGTCACGGGGCGACGTCCCCGTTTTTCTCGCGAAGATGTGCGCGCGAGGTACTGGAGAGAGCCTGCTGCAGAGGACACAGCGGCCAGGGACACAATCGAATGTCACCGGGTAGGGTACAGCGGGTAGGGTACAGCGGCAGGTCAATTTGATATAGCTGTATTGAATAATTTGTGTTCATGAAGAGCACATACATAACCTTGATGACTGGTCCGCTATAGTGTTCATTTGAATTAGTTTGTAAATATTTTACTATGTCGTGAAATCATACAACGCTACGCAAATATGATATCATGGCGAAAGTGTTTAGTATATGCCTCTAGTACGCAGTCACAAAATTGAATCAGAGCTATGGACGGATGTGAAATGGATATCAATGATCTCAAAGGGAGCAAGCAATTGATTTCCTGCTCATATAAAGCATCTTCTGGAGGTTTAGCCTTCTTTTAGGCCGACGCCCTAAGCCATTTTTTGACCAGGGTTGTTGCTGAAGTATTTATCAATTTCACTCTCAGTCATAAAATAATAATAATAAAAAAAACTGCTCTCTAAAACCTCAGTAGTTTGAATGGTTTGTCCGAGTTCAAGGACCCGGGGAATGATTACCAAGATCCTACTTTACCGTCACGCATAACTTATTGGGCTAGATTTGAAACTTCATGCGGTGGCCAGTCTCCATCCCTCAGTCAATGCAGCACTGAGATAGGGACCTGAGGAAGAAATTTTAGTTTAAAAAGCTTCCTGTCCATGCATGCCTGTGTATGAGAGATATTTTAGCAAGTTCACCTGCAAAGCATTAGAAGATAGCCTGATGTTAGGCTCACAGAATGTTCTTTGTGACATATTGTCAAAATGTTTCGTGAGGATGTCAGAGGACTGGGGTTTGGGTGAAATGTTGCAATGTAGAACAATTATCCAAAATAGATCACTTTCTTTTTTGTAAATCATGGTTGGAAATAACCTAACCTTGTAATTTCACCAAAACAAGGCAGTCCTATTTACTGTGAGTGACTTCAAAAAACTAATATATTGTCAGATTTTTAAGTCCAGTATTGTATTTAATATAGCTTAATTGTCCTGTGATAATGCTATCTATTATTCAACCTTGAAACCTGTGGTTGTGCCCCTGTGTCAGAGCTTCCATGATTCATAGAATATTGAACATCTAGCCATGGATTGTCCTTTCCTGGTGGGAGTCAAGGGAGAAATACAAGTTTTAATCACCCCAATCACTTAAAACGGAATGTTTTTTTTTTGGAGCACTGAAGCAGGAAGGTCCTCTAGTAAAGCTCTAAAATTAAATTACATCTGAAGCCTTGAAACTGGTGGTCCTTCTGGTCCCCTGGTCCTGATAAGACATTTAAATAACACAGGAAATGGTCTTGAGGCCAAAGAGGATGAGGGAAAAAAATGAACCATGGAACGTGGAGGGGTGGAAGGTGACAGCCGTAGCAAATGCAAAAAGGGCAAACATCAGTAAAGGGAAATGGAAAAATAGCAAGAACACTCAGCCTGTGAGGAGGAAAGAGTTGATAATAAATTTGAGAAAAGTTGTCAAAAGGATGGGGCTCAGCCAATTTCCTTTATAGTGTGTTTGTAGCCCTTACACAGGTGGGTACGGTAGGGAGTAGGATTTCAGGCCGGGAACAAAGATCCCAGGACTTCCTGATCCTGCCTCCTAAAATTCAGGATTGGGAAATCAGGATTTTTCATTACAGCTTCACACACACATACAAACAAACCAATACAATCCCTTAAGCTGGAAGCACAGCTTTTATTTAAAATGAGTTTTTTTTCTCACATGTTGTCTCTGTAATGCACAGTTTTTTGTGAGAGCTGCAAGCAGCCGTAGTGAATAAATAAAGTCTGCCAGTGGAAAAAAATGCAAAAGCTCCTGCTCACTGTGCATAATAGTAAGTCTTCCAGCGACTGAGAGAGAGAGAGAGATAGAGATAGAGGTGACTGCGGTATATTACTTTTTTTATGTTGCCAACAGCGATCACCTTGGGTCAGCCGTTCTAAGAGATGGCTAGAGTGCTGAAAGGGTATTCTCCATCTGTGGACAAACCATTACCGAAATATAGTCGCCTCAGTGGAGGTGCTGTTTTCCCCTAGATGAAGTTTGTGAAAAGACAAGTCTGTGGAATAAAGAGTGTGGCTACGATCACACTAGAACGGTCCTTTTCCATCTGTGATTTTCAGTATTGTGCATTTCACCATTTTGTTTAATGTAAACGTGGCCATTTTTGTGACGAGGGGGACAACCCATTAATTTGCTGTAACGTAAATACTCAGTTTTGCTAAAGGTGTGGATGGCAGGTGTGGATGGCAGAAGAAGAACAAAACCAACCGAGAGTTTGGCAAAGCAGTGCTTCTGTACTGTACGAAATATGTAATCAAAGCCTCGATTGTGCAGGCATAAACATGACAGACATCATTGTATTTGGTCCCAGAGGGGATTTACAAAAAAGATGTACAAACTGCCAATTTCCATGTTTGTTTATTCCATTTTAAGCTCTGTAAACTGTAAAAAGAGCCAGTAACCTTGATGCACTCTTAGCGGTAATGCATGTGGACAGGGCCTCTCAGATATTGATGTACCGCTAAGAGCCGCTCAGATGCAAAATGGCGGTTATTCTGTCCTGCTGGAGTGTGTGCCCACTATCATATCGGCCCTTCCGCTCTATCACACGAGTGTGTTCTGATGGTCCGGTAATGGCTTGCCCGCTCTCGTTAGCCTACGCGGCTGCTCTTTGTATGGCATTTTGTGCTGGCTAAGCATTGTGGGAGAAACGTTGGCACTTTTCAGTTGATGGTGCTGAAATAGCGTGCCAGTGGTGGAATTAGAGTAAGAAGATTGGTCCTAACAGTGCACCAGCCGTCAGTGGTGTATGATGATGTGCAGTGTCCACATTTGAAAAACCACTTGATGTGGGCATTTAATCTCATCACTCACCTCCCTTGAGTGTCACTGGTCTACTCATTGAGGGGACTTTGTCAAGTGAGCAGCTGAACATCAGATGTTGAGTCAGGGTTGGGGGCAGGATTGGATTGTGTTGCCCCAGACAAAGTGGTTAGACTGTCATTCACCAATTTTAATGCCTGTCCTCTGCTAAAAATGGTACCCACAATGAAAGAAGTTTGTAAAAATCCATTTTTATGATATTGTCATTTTGAATGGTTGTAATTATGCTTAATGGCAATCAGTGTGGTGAACTTGTCCAGCGTGGAGGAGTGTTGGATCAACATCCGAGATGTAAATTGTACCCAGGGTTGGCATCGTGTATGTACGCCTGTCTCAGCGAGATGTGATAAGAGTTGGAGCCCTGGGTTCAAATGAATTAGGAAGCGATTGCTACGTGGAGGAGGAGCCCACCTTGTACCACTTGTACGCGGCTAGCTAGCTTCCCTAGCTAGCGAAGGAAGCGTGTTGGATGCTCTTAAAAGTCGTTCAGCCGCATCTTGTCCATAAATAACAGGCCGAGAGAGATGACATCGGCCTGCTTGTCAGTCTGTTTAGCCTTCAACCCACACAGTAAAGCCAGAGGGAGAATAACGATCGTGGGACCCTTCTAACTTCACACGTGATATATTTCTATCGTGAAACTTTAGGTGGTTTACATGAGAGGATTTATGGGACATCATTGGGTGCAGTCAACAGTGGTTTACTATCTAACAGACCTTTCACTCCATATACTACAATGCCCGTGACATAGAGCACGTGTGTGGTGCTGTTGGGTCATGATTGCGTTGCGCATCTTACCCAGGATTTGGACCTTGGGCCCTCTTACAAGCTTGCTTTCCTAATCTTTGCCCTGCACATTTTTGGAATGCAAAACCAAATTTCTAAACCTAGCTTCCTCCTGTTACACATCCCAAATTTTTGTATCTTAGATGCAGGTGCAGCCTTTTTGGGCCTGCATGCATAGACTGGCAGAACGTTTCCAGGCAGCATAATTGCACATGGGGAGCACTGGGTAAACTTGGTGCGGTATCTGCTAGTAATTTACCTATTGAAGTAGAGCGAGGCTATTTTAGTTTCGCTAGGACTGTGCTGTACAAAGCAATGCCCTATATCATGAACTTGTCAAGATATGACTATGGCATCTGAAATGCGGATTGTCAGTGTACAGGAGCTGATCGTATTAAACCAACTACTGAATCCCAACCTGGTCTCTCATGAGAGAGACAGCATATAGATGTATCTGCATTTAATTATATTTTGCTGTCTTATCTGGGAGACTTGGGCTATACCATTTTTTCAGCAGGGGCAGGATGTACTATGCTGGTGGGGACTAGGGGATGGGATATGATTTCCTGTATGGGGTGTGTTCATGTACTTAGGGAGTGCCACATTAAAATTCAAGGTGGAGAAGTCTTCTTACTGAGCCAACGGTTTGATGCTCTTGTTTTATTTATAATCCGGACTGACAAGAGCCTTGGGGTGATAGAGAGGAGCAAAAAAAAAAAAAAAAAATTAAAAGAGAACCTCCAGACTGTCCCTTTGTTTCCGTCCAGCTGTGTCCGCACGCTGTGATACTGTATAACTGGTATCCACAGCGCGCGCGCGCGTCATAGGGTCTAATTACGGCTGTCCCGCGTGGAGAGGCACCGTGCGCGTGCTGTCTGATCGGGGCTAGTGAAGACGCGGAAGTCTCTCTCCGGCCGGTGGCCGCTCACTCGTCTGATATTAATGCGACTGTTTGTATTAATATCTCTCCGTAGGCAGCTGGAGTGTTGGATGGGAGAGCAGTCAGTAATGCCTACTGGAAAAATAAGAGGCTTACAGTAAATGCTAAATTACTCGGGGTAAGCTTTTTTTTTAAAAAAACTCATACCGAACGGGCAGATCGCTATTGGTAACAGAAAATAGCGTCGATATTTTTCTTCCTTGTTTCAGTTTCGCGATTAATCCGAAATCATTTAGCCGAAACAGTGCACCTGGCGATCGCACTTCCTGTGGTAGGACAGGGTAGCGGGTAAATGATGGTCTCGGTGCCCACGTAAGCCTTCTGATAGGCTGGCCTTGCACAGCAATTACTCATGCAATTCAGTAAACGTCCTTGTATTCATAAGTACACCCTAACATGATCAGTTTATGAATGCCCGTAAATCGGGTTTAGTCTGCACCGTGTTATGAGGATGAAGACGGGATTGGACTTTCATTTAGCCCTCTGCAGCATCCACCGTCATAATTGAAAGAAGAAAAATTGGAACTGGACCAGGATAAGTGGAATAGCAGCATTGCACCAAGGCATGTCTGGTGTCCAGGGAAACCACTGAAATCTTTGTAACGAAGCGCTGGCATTTACCTTTAAAAGAACAATTACTTCCGAAGCCGGTTGTTTGCCCTTTTCAGCATTAGCTGTGGAGGATGATTATTCCTTTATTGTTAAAAAAGGCTGACACGAATGTGACTTTGAGTAAAAACATCAGATTGATCCTGTCAGCCTTTATTCACCCAGGTAGGTCAGCTGTGCACTAAATTCTCTTTTGCTGACCTAAAGAAATGGCAAAGAAGCAAATTTTATAAGAAAGGAGAAACTTTCCATTTACAGCCAAATTTACAAAACAAATGGTTTTGAAAGATTGGGAATAAAATTAATCCAATCAGATAATAGCTTGACATTGCAAAGGTCAGTTATCAGTGGTTGACCCCAGAGATGTATTTTGAATTGGCCCCTTTGGAGCCTGTATGCAAACTTGGTCACAAGGGATAAGATTTAATTACATCATTTCTGAGTTTTTAACGGTCCATTGTGCTGTGCAGAGTGGAAGGGGTCTTGCATTGCCTTTCTGTATACTGTTACTGATTGCCTGGCTTTTCCTCCTGAGGTTACAGTGCAATTAGAGGGGGTGCCTATTAGGGTAGAGAGAATTATTATTGTAGATCGGGTGAAGGACATAGGCCTACTCTGTTTGACCTTGTGTGTCTGCTGCTTACATCAATAGCCCTTTGTAAATGGTAACAACATTTTTAAACTGGGAAACACCAAACACCAAGCTGGCTGCTGCAAGTTAATGCTGCAAGTTAATTCTTTGTTGAAAACCATTGAGAGGTAAGGACAGAAAAAAATCTTTAATTTCAATAATCCACTATAAAATACATAATAGATTCAACACAGATTTTACAGATGATTTTATTACTTGATTAAAAGGTTTCTTCTGACAGGCGTCATTTGGGAAACTGGGACGAGCGTCTGGGGATTCTGCAATATTCATGGGTCCGATATTTTATGGTCGAAAAGAGAAAGAAGACCAAAATTGGGTTTGTGTTCAAATAAAAAAAGATTATATTAAAGTCATTAAAGGTGCTGCCCTAAGAGTTTAGTTATAAGGAATCTCAGTGAAGGCATGACACTCATTGTAGAAAATGCATTGTTTTTTTCCAGTGTGCTAGTAGTTCAGTGTACCTGTTTCTAACCCCAGTGGGCAGGAGCCTGGTTATCTGGATCAGTTTCCAGGAAACGTGTTGCAGGTACAGCCAGCCCTTGGTTTGTTGTGTTTGGCACATTCTTTAGCATCTGGTTGGGATAAGAGGAGCCTGGTTCTGTTTAGTCATTTCTGATGTTACAGTGATCTTTTCCCTCAGGTCCACCCTGTAGCTTGGTTTGTATGTGAATCGATCCGGCACAGTGACATCACCCCCAAATCCCCGCCCCCCACCCCCCAGAGACACGATAGAAGGACTATTCCCTTCAGGAGGGAAGTGTCTTTAACAGTGACGTATCTCGTCAGGCAGTGGGTGTGAACCCCCTCCCCCCCCCAGATCACATGACTACATGTGTCATAGCTTTATAGGAAAGGACTGGGAGTGGCATTGCACTGGACCACATTTCTCAATCCACTTTAATCAAATGAAACAAATCACTTTACTAAAGCAGGACTCTGGTGGCTGACAGTACTGTATGACCAGCTTGTAGTGCAGCAGTGGCAAAAATAAATAAATAAATAAATAAAATAAACGAATCGAGTTCCAGAATCGAGATTCCAGATTTTTGTTTTTGCTCTTGATGCTGCTCCCTGGTCTGTGCCGCTGGGTATAATTAATGCAGGAGCGCATGCTGTGGGGGGGGGGGCCTGCATGCACTGTAGGGGGGCCTGCGCATGCTGGGGGGGGGGGGGGGGGGTAGCACGTGCTTGGGCCTGCAGGAGCTGGGGGGGGGGGGGGGGGGGGGGGGGGGGGGGGGGGGGGGGGGGGGGGGGTGAGAGGCTCGCTGTGGTGGAACACTCAGCACTTCAGAACTCCAGCGCCTGCCGTCACCTCATTGGCTGGGCCGTTGCCGGGTTATCCGTGGTCAGGTCACCATGCCGGGTCAAGCCGACTAACTGTGCTGGTGAAAAAGAGGAACACAGAGCCGAGCGTAACGTGTCAAAATCACCCGCTCCTTTTCACTGCTTTCACTGACACCGTGCCGAAATTGGGACTCCTGTAGCCTGGACCGAGTGGGCATCTTGCCTTTGTGATGGAGGAGACTGAAGATGACAGAATTGAGACTGGTCAAGGTGCTTTGTGATTGTGTGAAGGTGTAATTTTTGCCTGCAGCTCATGTTAACCATGCTCCCCATTCACCTACGGCACAGCTGCGTATTGTAAATAAAATGCAACATAGCAAACTCCAGCAAGTCTTCAACGAGCACACTGAGCACAGGCAAAAACAAGTCATCAAGAACTCCAAACGAAGTGGCATATTTGAAATAATAATACTCTTATATTTATGTATCATATGTATCATATATAGAATTAAATAAGCAAAAATAAATATTAATAAAATATGAAAATAACTGACTTTAGCAATAAATAGAAATTAATGAATGCATAAATGTTGAAAACATACTCAAATTTTTTTTTTCCTCTCAATAATTCATTTAATTTTAAACGTGCCAGTTTTAAGCCTCCAGTGCGTTTTGTGGGAAAGCCGTTTAAAGAGCAAGGCCACGTGCGTTTCAAACGTACGCGTGTGTGTGCTTTTGCTCGGCCCACATACACTCTTTATTCAGCCTGGTAGTGTGCGGTGCGGTGTAGACACTGTTCCGCTCACCTCCCTGCCACCTCCGCCTCGTCTCCTGTGATCTGCTCGCTATGGAAACAGGTCGTCTGATGTTCCAGCGCTGCGTTTTGGGGGGGGACGCGTGTTTTTGTACCGTATTAATCCATCACGACAATGCAGTGACTCACCCTCACATCTGCTCCAAGAAAAGAGTGGTGACACACTCCTCCAGCGAGAAGGAGCTGGCATCATACGTCCAGGGAATAAATTACCTTCCACACCGGCTCTGCTTAAGTGTCGCTGTGTTTGAACCTGAATGATGTCGGCCAGATCACGCTCTGAAAGGTGAGCACAAAGCGATTAGATTTAAATTGTTAAAGGTACCCTGTACTGGGATGGGACGTCATGTCTTTAATAAGTGAAACCTTTACCCCATCGCTATGCAGAATTGGCAAAAAAAAACAAAAAAAAAAAAACAAACAAACTTAACAACTGCGTGATTGTTATTTGCACCTTGTTAACAGCCAGTAACATGAGTCACTGCAGCACGGGCGATTCTCTCTCTCTCTCTCTCTCTCTCTCTCTCTCTCTCTCTCTCTCTCTCTCTCTCTCTCTCTCTCTCCCTCTCAAAGTGCTGAGGAGCTAATCGCCGCTGAAGCTTATGCTTTTTTCCCTCTAATCTTGCCTGGGCTACCATGGCAACAGGGACGCGCTGGCTGAGGCGATGCTCTGCCACGCTGCGTGGGTCTCGGTGGCGGTGTTGGCGGTGTTGGCGGTGTTGGCGGTGGTGGCGTTGTCGCTTATTCTGTAGCAGACACGTGCAGTCAGACCCCCCCCCAGAGACCCCCCCAGAGGGTCAGGGGGATGAACAAACACATCCGTACTCATTAGTCCCCAGTCTGATGAGCTCACCCTTAATGGGAACACTTGCACCCTCTCTCTCTCTTTCTCTATCTCTCTCTCGCTCTCTCTCTCTCTCTCTCTCTCTCTCTCTCTCTCTCTCTCTCTCTCTCTCTCTCTCTCTCTCTCTCTCACAGAGCCAAGACATGAAATATGACACGTGTGTTGTGACTCGTGAGTGTTCTGTGGAGAGAGGCCGGATTTATATTCATAAATGGGCAGCGCAAATAATTGGGGAAAAAAAATGTATAAATTATGTAGACTCCTGTCTGGTGCTGACATCATAACAATAGACGAGCTTCAGAGAGGGCAGCGTCGCTATGACTCTATGGTCTTTTTTTTTTTTTTTTTTTTGCCAGTACGCACTGTCGGATATCAGGTTATCAGCTACAGAACATGTCTGGATAGTGCAGTGTCATTTGAGAGCAGCTGTATTGACCTTTTTCAGAAAGGGCAGCGTTTGCAACGGTCGTGCTCTTGACAGTGAACGTTCCCCCTGGAGAACCTTCCCTCCCGGTTGCCCGTGGCGATTGCAGAACAGCACCGCCTCCCCTTGGGTATCGCACGGGGGAGCGCTCTGATCATCAGAAAGTGTGAGATCATCAATGTGGCACTCACGAGAACAGTGCTGTCACATACAAGATGTCCTGAAACTCCAGAAAAAAAAAAAAAAAAAATCTAACAACCGCAAGTTGAACCGTACTGAGCCCTACTCGTGCACAGTGTGTTGTCGGCAGTGGCGATCTCAGTGGTATTTTGCATCCCTTGCGGTTTGTAATATGCGCTAATGCGAGTGACATCGCTTCGTGATCCTGACGCTCGCATCTGCGGGAAAAAGCTCGCTGCTTCAGCGCTTCTCATGTCGGCTTTGCTAAATGTGCAAATTATGGCTGTGATGTTCCCAGCGTCCTTTGCAACGTGCTGCTTTTTGTGCCGGTTTGGGTACGCCTTTGTAGCCCGTGTGGACGGCAAAGCATCGTTTGCCTCTGTTCTGGAAATGCAGTGCATCCAGTGGGAGGGTGAACAGGGGGCTTTTTGCAGATAATTGCATGCTGTGGGCCGGTTACCCATGGTAACCCCAGCCCTAAAGCTTTGTCACCTGTCTTCTCTGTTGCATATTGAAACACGGTGAGAAGAAAGGCTCTCTAAGGGAAGTGTCATGACTCACGCTGCGTGTACATGGATCTTACCCTCCACTTGCTCATGCACAATTCCCCCCCCCCCCCCCAGGGTCTGATTTAATGGGGTGGGTATGTGGGTGGGTGGGAGGGTAGATTGCAGGAGGAGTAAGCAATCTAATATCTAATAGGCAGAGAGTTCAGGCTTAAGGACTACAGACGAACAACCCAAAAAATCAGGGATTAGTTTTAGAAGAACATCCAGTTCCTGTTGTTTGACTGGGGTTGGTAGGCTACTGTCACATGCTTTCAGCTGTCCGAACGGTGCGCCACCTATTTTAAATCCCAGCTTGGTGTCTGAAAAGCATGAATAACTGATCTTTATGGATGAGAACTGAATTGTTCCATTTTGTGGGATATTACCCGAGTCAGTCCTGTGTTTGGCGCACACCATTCAAGGCTTAGCTCTGTGTGTAAAATTGGACATCTGACTTGAAGTTAGCTGGTTCAACCCCCATCTAAGCGCTGTTAATGCAACCTTTAGCACGGTACTCCACCTCCCTTGCGTCAGTAAATATCGTACCGTCCATGCTAATGCGCAATAAGACAATGATATGTTACCCTGGGGAGGAGCGTCTACTCACCAATGAGAAACTTGCGCAGATTTCAAACGGCTGAATGTTGCTGCAGGGTGATGTACAATCTATTTCTCCCTTGCCTGTGGGGGAAAGGTTTCACCCACCGCAAGAGGTGAAGTGATCTGGTGCAGGAAAATACTTTGCTCATAATGACT
The DNA here is from genome assembly GCA_025169545.1 of Anguilla japonica. NCBI lineage: Eukaryota > Metazoa > Chordata > Actinopteri > Anguilliformes > Anguillidae > Anguilla > Anguilla japonica. The sequence continues at coordinate 5,533,883 of CM045889.1, forward strand.
TTGTTATCTTGCAGTTTTGTCCCAGCTAACAACTCTGTGCTTTGGAGGTGACGTTAAGTCCATGTTAGGGTGAAATTATCGCATTGGCTTGCGTTCATAATGAGATGCACAGGGTAATGCCCTAATCAGACAGACGCACGTGCAGATCTGGCGCACGCATGACTTGCATGACATGCTTGGATGTCACAACAACCAGATTTAACCTACAGGTAAAAATGAAAAAATCCCTTTAATCATTTCTGCCAATTAGTTCTCATTCATCCATTCAGGAGGTTAATTAGGGGAAAAAAAGACAAGTTCAAAGAGACTGTTTGAAACTGTCTCCCGCTAGGTGCAGATGAGATTACTGTACTGTATGAACTCTGGGTTGGAAGTGAGGGTAGAGCTAACTCTCATTAATCTGAAACATTGAACATGACAGTGCCTCTTAGGACAATGGACCAGCCGCATATGCTGCATGTGATTATTATGGCTTAGGTGAACAGGCAAAAATCAAGATGACATTAGCCTATTATATTCAGTTGTTGTTTACTGCAAAAAACATTGAGTTGCTCTTCATATTAAGTGTGCAGTGAGGCCAGTGTAAATTCACAGTGAATTCTCAGTAAAAAATGTGAAGCTGCTATGTCAGTGCATGCACTTTTGAAGGGTTTGGGTTTAAGTTTAAAGGTAAGGGCTCCAGATGGATTTAAATACTGAACTGAATTTACTTGTGTATCACATTATCAATTTTATGGTGGGTTTTTGTAACTAGCAGTTGTCATTATTTACTGACATACTTTTTTTAGTTATATTTAAATGACTGATATTGTATTGTATTGTATTGTACTCTATGTAATACGTATTGACGAGCAAACGCATCTCATGTGATTTTGTTTACCAGAACATTTTACGTGGGGATGCAAGATATCGGATAGGATATGCATGAGCATACGCAGATGGCTTTTAGTAGCTCATTCATTATGCTTACAATAAAAAGAAAATAAATTATTTCATGGCATTAATAGATTGTCATATTTCCGTAAATAGTGCATTCCGTGAATATTTCATATTTTGACAGGCATGGTTATTAGAAATAGAATGCTTTATTATTACTTGTGGGGTATTTTATGATTCCTTCCCCTGGACTTGTCTCTCTCCATCCAGTGTATTCTCCCATCCAATATGCATACTTATAAGCAGGTTCCATTGCACTGTGAAAATGAAATTACTGCATCTGGCCTCTTCGCTTGACGCATGGACAGCTACCGTAATTAAGCCTGCTAGATTTGTATAATCATGTTTACAGCGCCTTAAGAAAAGAACATCCTCTTTAAAAAGCAGCAGAATGAAAATAGCACCAAAAAAAATGACATTACTTTTAAATGTCACAACAGGCAGCTTTTCGTTGGGGGGGGGGGGGGGGGGGGGGGGCTCACTTAATACATCTAATACATTTGCAAAGCAATGCTATCACTAGTACTACCCAGTAAAATTTCAGTGTGAGTTCAACTCTAACAGTTTGTGTGTTTCCATTGGGGATCATGTGTAAATGTGCAGAAAAATGAGTGAAATGTGAATCCGAGTTGACTTAACCATTATCACTTTATTGTGTACTGCTGCTAAACATTTTAAAGACATGCCCCATAGAGGAGCTCTACTGCACGGGTGACACTGCAGCCAGCCTAGTTTGCGGGTACCTTTGTCTGCAAAATAGTGAATATTTTGCCCATAGTGCAAACTGAGACTGTTTCATGATTTTTGCAAATTTACTTATGATGGCCCTTATTTAATCGCCAAATTTATATAGGCTAAAGTTATTATTATTATTATTATTATTATTATTATTATTATTATTATTATTATTATTATTATTATTAGTAGTAGTAGTAGTAGTAGTAGTAGTAGTAGCAGTATTAGAAGTAGTAGTATTTGAGTATTAGTCATAGTATCTCTGTGAAATGGGCCTTTCAATGCACCTAGGGATGAATTATGCAAGAATATAAAACCAATATCAATTGTTTGGTTGGACACAGTAGCAATTAAACATCTGAGTGCACTGGCTCCTGGCTTGGCTCTCGTTTGAATTGCTGATGTGTTGTGATGCTGGTTTGTCTGATGGGTTCATGACTCATCACCACACTGCATGCTGGGATAGGCTCCAGCACCCCCCACGACCCTGACCAAAAATAAACGGTTCAGAAAATGGCCCTGTAAATGGATGGATGACCACAACAGGCTGCCACAGAATAACAGATGGAGATGTGAGCACTACCTTGAGAACCAAGATGGAGTCTGCAATTAGATGCATTATTTTCTAAGTCTTTATATGTATTCAGTTTGTTTAAAATGGTGGCCACAGGTTCCCGAGTAGCTCAACTGCACACCCTGGGCCCTGTAACACAGGCAGTCAGTAGTTTTTAATTGTGGGACACGTCTTTCTGCTAACTGCGACCCGAGAGTCCGGTGACAGGACAGAATCGGCTTTGTGTCGCAGGATGATAATTCTTGGAACTTCCGCGGTGGCAAAAAAACGGATTTTTCGTGAATCGCTCTGTGCTGAACGTCGGAGCTTGTGAATAAAAACACCGTAAAATATCTCCGCGAAAAATACGAGAGCGCGAAACGCCCTTGAGGCACTATCGACCGCACGGCGCTGAACCCAATTGATTTTGGCAGGTCACATTTCTGAGCGCGTAGGGCGCACCGCTTTAGTTTAGTTTTTCATGGCAGAGCTCTCTCCGTAGCGTAAATGGCGACGCTCGGACTGTTTCTGGGCACGTCAGCGATGCTCTACTCTTACTCATCTCCCGTTCCCTCTTTGCAGGCCAGCCCACGACATCAGTCTGGAGGAGTTCGACGACGAGGATCTGTCGGAGATCACGGACGACTGCGGGATTGGGCTGAACTACGATTCGGACCCGTACGAGAAGGTGAGGCACATTTTTTTTTCTTTTCTTTTTCCGGCACGTTCCCTGAGGGTTCAGGGAGGGACGTTTGCAGGTCAAGAATGCTGTGTGTGTTTTCGATGCAGGTGGCCACAGAGGGTTGACTCTGCTGCCGCTTCAGGACAAACATAGAGGCTCTGTGGACTCTGCTGTACTGTATATTAGTGAAGAACAAGCCTGAGCAAAGCACAAATATAAAAACAGCAACACACAGCTCAAATTTGTCCTCTGTTTTACACTGACCATTCTGTTTGTGATGTAACTGAAGGTTGTAGCATGGGAGGTTCTGAGTTTAGTGGTTTAAAATGCAGGGACCCCAGTTTTGGTGCCCATCTCTTTGGCTTGATGTTCTCATTTGATATATTTCTGTAAAAGGTAATTTGGGCAAAGCGATACACAGATGAGAGCAACTGATCTGGGAGGTCTACTATGCTACACATATAGAATTACTTATGTATGTAAGATGATTAGATACTTTGACACAAAAATAGAAATATATTGAAACATTAATATGAGTGTACAGTAAAATGACTCCCGAAACATTTATTATGGAAGACAATCACAGCCCAGAGCAGCCCATTTCCATATATCAAAATGGGCCACTTAGACCTATCCAAGATGGACGCCTGCAGATCAATGCGGAGACAGCTTGCACTCTGTCCTACTGCACTTAGCTCGCTCTAACAGAGGGCACAAGTGAGAGCAGGTTTATATGCTGGTCTACCACAGGCTGTTGCATAAGCAGCCCTGAGAGCTATTTTTACCTCCTCTCCTGCTCGGTTACGGGAAGCATGTTCTGTACCCTTGTGATTTGCATCTTAAGAGAAGTGCAAAGCCACGGATTATTCTGCACGAACAACAAAAAGTGAAGATATTGTTAAATCGCGCGTAGTAATATTAGGCAGCCTTCACGTCTGAATGCCTCTATGTGTTCCAGACTGGGGTATTTATTTCTTTCTCTCGTGCTTTTTGACTATTCTGCCATGTCTTGTGACTGAGATCTTACCCTGATGCGTGGTGGTTTGTGGTTCTGTCTCCTGAGTGGTTGGTTCCGGCTCTGAGCGAGGCTGGCCGGTTGCCATGGTGATCCACGCCTTTTTTTCGAGCCACTCGCCTCCACAGAAAATGGGAGGGGCACTCACCTCGCGAGCCCTCCACACTCGTACACTCGGTACTCTCTCTGACCTCCGTGGGGAACAGGATTGAGTGGATTTACGCATCCGCCCAATCACCCTCCATCCAGAGGGCGCCTGCGGAAGGATTTTACCACCAGTTTAACCTGAAATGACCTCAAAAACAGGCCGGAGTGCACCCTGCCGGAGCCTGCTCACTCCTGACAGAGCTCATTCAGATCCCTCCGCCCGCACAGGGAGGGCGGGGTTAGGAACTACGCCATGGTCACATGGTGCCTGCTGCCATGCCGACCCCGGCGGCGGGCATCCCTGCACCACGGGGTCAGGCGTCGGCGCAGTCCTTGGCAGGAGCGAATTAGCATCAGTGTTTCAGCGCGAGGGAGCAGGGCAGACTGGCACCAGACAGGCCTGGGCAAGTCTCGCTGGAGGAGAGAGAGCAGGGCAGGCAAAGCCTTCTGGACATCAGCCACTCTGCCCCTGGCTTATGAGCTGAACAACCATATTCACATACTCCTGTGAGGACTGCAAGGATGGAGGAGAGAGTCGTACTTCCTGCATACGTTTGGACCAGCTCACTGAATTTGTCTCGTCTGCAGAACCGTTTTCCAGTTGGTTAATGTTCTGAGGGTTGCTTAGCTACAGCCAGTGGGGTGCTGCTCTTCGTCTCTCAGTTCCTCTGCATGTAAAAGTTGTTTGTATGCAGAGCCTAATAACCAAGGCACACCGCCAGCTGGGAAGTAAAGTGATCACTTAATAGACTTTACCCTCTGACAAAACAGTAATGTAATCTACTTTGAAGCTGTCATCCCTCCCCCCCAAGTCCTCAGTCATCATCACTCAACCCCGGATACCTATGACTGCAGTGAAGAATTTCTAATATGCCTTCCCTGTATGCAGTAAGCAAAGCAGGGTGCGTTTTCCTGAAAAGTCCCTCGAGGGGTGAGATTCACTGGCCGAAAGTTCTCCTCGCCGACGCGAGCCTTTTGTGTTTAGCCCTTCTGCGTCTCCGTCCGAGTTTGTTTTATGGAGGTACACACGGGGGAAGCGCGCGAGCTTTTACCTTTTAGCCGCGGTAAATGTTTTATGTAACGGTGGCGCGTTGCCACGGTTGCAGTGAAGGGGCAGGTGACCCGCCGGAGCCGCTGCCGCTATGCGGAGCTCGAAGAGCCGCGCGGTGACGGCATCATCGGGTGAACCGGCGGGGACAGGACGCGGGGACGCTCGCCGCTACGTTTTAATTTCGTTCGCTTGTCGGAGTGGATATTTTTAGACGGACTGACGGAGATGAACGGAGGCGGTTCCCCCCCCCCCCCCCCCCCCTTGTGCCCGATACAGGACCCGCCGCTTCTGCAGTTGAGACCGTGACTGATTTATGCTGATTATACGCCGTAAAATGCAGAGGCTGGGGGGATGCCTGTTTCAGAGCAAGCGGCCATCGCCCCAGAATAGCTCAGAGTGATTGTGCTCTCAAGCTAACAGGCAGGACTCTCAAAAAAAAAAAAAGATCAGATCAGGCTATTGACGTGACTATTGACTATCCATCAGTGTTTGTTTCACTGTCCTTGAGATGGCACATCAGGGACTTGTGGAAGCTCTTCAAGGGCAAGGGAAGTGGAAGGGAAGTGACATCACTGACATGTAAAGGAGCAGGGTTTTCTTGCAACACGTATGTGGCACATATACAGTATGTCACATTTTGTCCGGGCAAGCGGCTTAGTTCCAGACACGGAAAATGTAAATGTCAATGTTATGGTCAGTGTCACTACACGCGAGTGAGAGGTGGGCAGCGCGCTGAGTCCCGGTGATGTGATGTGCCCGGAGACGCTCTCTCCTCTCACTGTTTTTCTGCGCCCACAAGTCTGGAGTGGATCCTATGCCTGACCCCCAGCTACAATCCCCACCTACACGTGAAATATACAAACGTGCCGTATCTTCTGTGTGTTGCCTTACAAAAATTTTTTGTAAGGCAACACACAATACATACTTTTAAAATGACATTCATAATTAGTTATATTCATAGATTTCTATTATTATTGTTATTATTCCACAATTCTCATTCGGTAGTGACAATAAGAATTGTGCAAGAATCAAGTGACATGAATTCTGATCCAAGTAACTTTCACTTCAGCTCAATTACTGGCCAGACGGATTCCTGCTGCCCTGCCTGGCTAGTGAGTAATACCTTCAGGAGCACGTTGCCAGATTTCTAATCCAAGTAACTACTTCAATTAAGCAATTACTCCCCATTGTGGAATGAGAGCTAAATTCCCCCTTGCAGCTGGCATCCTCAGCTTTCTAGCAAAATACCTGGAAAGCACTGCTCTATGTTCACAGCTCCCTTTATCCACAGTGTGAAGAGCCACATGGTTTACTGCAGCACAGCAGCCCTCAAAGGAAGTAGGGTGACACTGAGCACAGGATGTAGGCTGACACTGAGCACAGGAAGTAGGTCTAATCTGAGCACAGGAAGTAGGCCTGCACTGAGCACAGGAAGTAGGTCTAATCTGAGCACAGGAAGTAGGCCTACTCTGAGCATAGGAAGTAGGCCAGCTCTGAGCACAGGAAGTAGCCCTACCCTGAGTACAGGAAGTAGGCCTGCTCTGAGCATAGGAAGTTGGCCTAGTCTGAGCACAGGAAGTAGGTCTGCACTGAGCACATGAAGTACACCGGTACTGAGCACAGGAAGAAGACCTACACTGAATACAAGGAGATTGTGGATATGCATGTTTTTTGGTTTTCTGTACTTTTGTTTGCCCACATTTTTACATTGTGACTTATTTAGCCGATGATCAGATTGATTGAATGAGTCAAAATGTGTACAGTGATATTGTCTATACATTCCAATACATTATGTTTGTGGAAGATTTGATACAAATGACACAGGACGAGACTGACGATCGATAAATAGATCAATTTTCGCGTTCTGGTACGGATGAGACAAAACAAGTGTATCAAATGTCTCCTGAGAAAAGGGGTGGGGCGTGAGTGGTTACTATGGCGACAAGGTAACGTTCAGCCGATGGCATTCCCCGGGGGGACTGATGTCACATCTCTGTGTGGCCTGCTGCTCAACTGCAGCAGAACCGCCAGACCTCTCCGTTACTGCAGTGCCAGAACGGGTCAGCGTCTCTGAAATAACCCACAGCAGTCCTCACCCAGCAGCTCAAGACCTGTACTACACACACACACACACACTCAGACCTGTACTACACACACACACACACTCAGACCTGTACTACACACACACACACACACTCAGACCTGTACTACACACACACACACTCAGACCTGTACTACACACACACACACACACACTCAGACCTGTACTACACACACACACTCAGAGCTGTACCACACACACACACACTCAGACCTGTACTACACACACACACACATTCATTATTCAGGCTGCTCTTTGTTCCATAATAAATACCACAGACAAAACATAAGATGCACAGCACCCTTCTGAAAGCCTTGTGAGGGGAAAAAAAGAATGTGCGTTTATTTTCTAAACCATCACCGAGAGGTGAACATTTACCAACACTTTGACGCACAGTGCTGCTCCTCTGAGTGTTTGGGGCTTTGCCCATCTGCCATGTATCTGCGGTAAACTAAGCCCCCTTGGGCTTGGCGTACCGCGGATATATGGTGCACTGCGTAAGTATTTGGACTGTGACACGTTTTTTTTTGTTTTGTTATCTTGGCTCTTTACTCCAGCACATTGGATTTGAAATAAAACGGGGAATATGAAGTCTGCAGACTGTGTAGGCTGTCTGGTTTAATCTTAGGGTATTTACCTCCATATTGAGCAATCCGTGTAGGAATTACAGTGTGGGAATATTTTATGCATTGATTGATCTATTCCAAAGGTTCCTACTGTATTAGCCTGACGCTAAACAAATGGCTGATTTTAAGTGTAGCACACTGTGAAAAAAGTTGTGTTTATATTTTAACACCCCCCCCCATGTCTATTTAAGGACAACACATTTTGAGCTAAATCTGTATTTTTTTTTAAATGTATTTCTAGCTGAAAAACCGTGCCCCTGTGTGTTTTTATGTGAGTTTTATTAATTTAATTGCATTCTTACCGATGAGATTGAGGAAGGATTCAGCCTTTGATTAAAATCGTGCATTGAATTTGCTGTTCTGCATCGCTGTCCCAGTAGCGCCAAACTACTTTAGAAAATGAACTGAAGGGAAGATGATCATATGTGACCGTATTTCAACACTGACTGGAGAATAAGGCGTGTTTACTACCCCCCCCCCCCCCCCCCCCCCCCCCCAGCAGCCCCAGGGCTCAGCGTCTGGCTGCGGGCTGATTTGGACCTTGTTGTATTTGATTAATTGCCCAGCGCGTGTCCATTACTCTTCCCCCCGATTGTGTCAGGAGACTGAGAGATGAATCGGCTACAGTAGAGGACAGCCTCAGGAGCCACGCTCCTCTGAGGGAAAGGACTAAGTGCACAGATGAAGCATGAAAACAACTCTGTGTTAGGCACATACACACACACACACACACACACACACACACACATGTATGCACACACACACGTATGCTCACACCACACACATATACACACACACACACATGCACTCACACACACACACACATGCACACACACACTTATGCTCACACCACACACATATACACACACGCGCGCGCTCACACACCACACACGCATGCACATGCATACAGCCTTACAGGCACAACTTGGTTCTCTCATTGTTTCCATATCAACTGAATTTTGGCAGGGTTTTCCCTCATGTGTATTTTATTTATTCATGTTGTAATTTATTCAAAATGTGTGCTTGATCCAACCCCCCCCCCCCCCCCCCCCACCCCCCCAGTGATTATAAACTGTTCTACCAAAATATCACAGTAACTCAAATTGTTCCCAAACATTTTGTTTGAGGAGCCATTTTGTATGCACAGAATTACTTCTAAATGTTAGCCAAGGTGATGGAAAATATAGTGGAATATAATGTTTCTATTTTAAGCACTGCGTATTAAAATGACCTCTTGACTTAAATATCTCTAGCAGTTATCATTTAGTTCCTATTTCATGCATTATTGGTTGTTGACGGCAGAGCAGCAGTTCATAAATTGAGTTCTGTTGAACTCACAGAAATGCCTCAGTCCGGCCAACTGGGTCTGGAAGCCTTTCAGATGCAGACAAACCCGCCCACTGTTATATCTGCCTCCCGAGCCTCTGCTGTCTACTCATTCTGAAACCAAGCAACCCACGACAACAAAAATTAATTAATAAATAAATAAATTCAGCAACCAGAGTAGACAAAAACTGGAATACTGGGATGTGTAAAGAATCAGACTTCTTTTGTGTTTAGGTGGTTTTCAGTCTGCAGACAGTTTCAGCATTGTTGAGTACATTGTTCATGAAAGCTGTGTTCACAATGTTCATGCCTATCTCCATTGCATACAGTACTTTAGCCTATATGACAAGCTCATTTGTGTACTTGAGCTTGTCATATACCCTTTTCTGAGTTCTTTGTTCTCAAATGCAGGGAACAGAAATAAGTAATGTACATGAGTTACACACATCTTGATGTCTGACCTTTAACCCTTCAAGGTGTAAGATCACAAATATGTGATTAGAATGTTCTTAATTGAACATTCTAATGCTGATGTCACAATCACTACTGGTAATTGAAAGTAATGGAGTTCTAGAACACTGACTCTGAATTTAGAAAAAAAAAAAACACTGCAAAAAACCTACTCGTCAAAGGGTTAAATGAATCAACTAACCTCTGCTGCCTGTCAGTGGGGGGTCTGCCGCTCAAACATCTGCCAGGGCTCTAGACAGGTAGCGCCCTGCTGTGTTCTGTGATCCAAGAGATAATGGGGGCCTGTCCGAGTCTTCGTGATGGATCTTCTTATGATGGATAATACTGAGGACCATTTTTCAAATCCCTAGGCATAGGTGCTACTATGGCTACTCCTTCCACTTCTAATAATAACAATAATAATAATAATAGTAATAATAAAAATAATGAAATAAATGTGTGTGTGTGTGCATGTGTGTGTGTGCATGTGTGCATGTGTCTCTGTGAGTAAGTTAATGGAGGATGAGTTTAAAATCACTGGGGGGGGGGGGGGGTTTCTGTTCTTGAACAGAGGGAGTAATTGCTACTGTCAATCAAACACCCTTCCCCCCGCCTCCAACATATACACACACACACACACACACACACAAATACACACACGTAAACAAACACATAGGCGAGAACCCAGAAGCATAAATAGTAATAAAGGTGTCCGTTTAACACTACAGGATGAAATGGAAGTGCGGTGTGAGTGGGTAGCAGGTGCGGAGTGACAGCAGGTGCTCTGACCCGAGCTGAAGTGGCCCTCCTGCCGGGAAGGAGCGCTGCTTTTTAAACTGGTCGCCAGATGTACCGCAAATTGTTACCCATCATGCTCAGCTGCTGGCCGTGCTGGCGCCAGAGGAGACTCAGTCCAGATGTCCTTTGTGGGCTCTGTATTCTAAACAACACTGATGACATCATTATGTAGTATATCTCCTCCTCTCTTGACTAAGGAAAGCGCTTTTTCCTCCACATATCAGTTGACTGAGAGGAGAAAATGTAATTCGTAACAACAGGGACTCCTTATTGGTCTGAGGAAAAGATACGCCGTTCTAATGATTGTCATATGTAAATTCACTGCTAGTGGCTGGGTGTAATCAGTACCTTCACAGTGTGGAAGAGCGTCTGTTTATCTCAGCCAGTCTTCAGTCTCTCGCCTGAGATTCTGAGAAATCATCTTCTACCCTGATCGTTCTGCATTCACGTGAGGCGCATGGTGATTGCAATTGCAGCTTTGGATTTATGCGTTTGCATTATTAGAGCCTGTGATGGACGTCAATCTTGGCTGGTGAGGACAATGGTGGCGTTATGAGGTAGCTAAGAGTCATGGAACATTCTAGGGAGTTGAGTTTTTCCCCCCATTTTTTTTGCTTTCCTGATATTGGTTAAACCCCAAATTTTTTAGATTTTGCCATTACTGTCATCTTTCTGTCATTACCACTCATTCTCTCTCTCTCGCTCTCCCATGCTCTCCTTTTCTTTCTAAATCTATACCTCTCTCTCTCATTCACTCACTGCACAGCTAACATTGTAAAATGTTAATGTGCTTGGAGCCTGATTCAGCATAAAGGAAATCATGCTTTTTACCGTCGTGATTACTTATAATCAGTCTTGTTTATGCCTGTGTATTCTCAGGTAGCTGTCAAGTTACAAGCTAATATGCTCTGCTTCACACCACCCACACAATATCAGATTATGCTCACAGCAAACAGACTTCAAATATTTGAAAGTTTGGTTTCCACCTCTTGATTCACCCAGTTAAATTATGAGTCTGTCAAAGCAGTGTTACTGTTTCAAGGTTATGCTATCACCACAAATAATACCCGAAGACAAATTCATACAGTGTTGTGGTGTACTTCATACTTAAATTGAACTTTTTGGTACAGGCTGCATTAACTGGCTGCGACTACAAACATTCTTTTAAATCTGTTGAAATCGTTGTTCTTTCTTTTTTTATTTTTTTTTTACCAGCCCTCAGTGCTTTTGCCAACATTATCATTTGTGGTTAAAATTTACAGGTTTAATTCTGGCATGGGACCTCCTCAATATAATATGTCGCTTTCTATGAAGAAATTCAGTTTTTATGATTATGGTGAAAGGTCTGAAAATAATTACTTGACTGAACTCCGGACTGGTAATTGAGTTAACAGCATAATCGTACATTGTTCGTCAAACGCTGAAGATGGAGGACTCAGAGTAGGAATTATTTTCAGTGGGTGGATTAAGGCACATTATAAGTGAGAAATGATCCCACCTTTGAAGGAGATGACTCAGAGGGAGAATATGTTTGATCACTAACACTAGCACAGTGCGTGCCTTATTTTAGGCCCATATTCAATGTACCTGCCACACTCTCTACCCTTAACTCTGGTTTTCTAATTTAAGCATTTTTGCATTTTCGGAGTATCTGATTTTCGTCTTGTTGTCTGGGGATCTCTCTCTGGAGGAAAGGAGGAAAAAAAAAAAAAAAAACACACTCGGGCTGAGCAGCAGTGGAGATGAAGACATTTGACACGAGCCGCCTGAATCCAGAGAGTAAAGACTAATCCAATCAAATGGGCCGCTGGACCGCTTTAAGGGAAAAGAAGGCCTCGCCAAGCCAGACAGAGTAAAGGCCGGCCGGGGGGGGGGCATGCGTAGCACAGTGGGTACGGAACTGGGCTTGTAACCGAAAGGTGGCAGGTTCGATTCCCGGGTAGGACACTGCCGTTGTACCCTTGAGCAAGGTACTTAACTGAAATTGCTTCAGTATATATCCGGCTGTATAAATGGATACAATGTAAAAATGCTGTGTAAAAAGTTGTGTAAGTTGCTCTGGATAAGAGCGTCTGCTAAATGCCTGTAATGTAATGCATGTTACAATGCTGCAGACGATTTGAGGCTTTATCGCGTGCCATTTTACAGGCTGCGAGTGGGGGGGCAAAAACAAGACGTCGAACCGAACAGAGGGCTTTCGTATGCCGCGGGAGCCGCCCGCCAAGCTGGCGGCCTCCTGAGTCCGCCGCGGACCTTTCGATGGCGGGAGACGCGTTTGTTGAAAGGCGCGATTGTTCACTCTCCTGAGTGCGTGTGTACCTAATGCTAATGTCTCTCTGCCATTACTGCGCGAGCTGCCCTGTCTTTCATGTTAAAAACGAAGGTGTACTGGGACAGTGAGATGATTCAGGCCAATCAGATTCTTTTTTTTTTTTTTTACATTTGGTCTGCGGAGACATGAATTTAGTCAATATAGTTGCGAGCGTGCCTGTCGTGTAGCACGCATTCATCCATTAAGCAAATCCAGGGCAATCCAGGTGAACTCCTTTCAGCGATTTGCTCTGAGGTGTTGGGATTGATTTAACTGATTTTGGAGTAATGCGTCCTGATTGGACGGGAGCCTCTGAGGGCTGGGATATTAATGGCGGCTACTGGGGAACAGGCATCGTTCTGAGGCAGAAGCGCCATACAGGAGTCACGGAACATTCCGGAAAGCGCTCTGCCCATCTTCTGTTTCCCTGTTACTCTGAGATGCACTTTTTTTTTTGCAACCACATGAGAACTTCATGGCGCTGAAGCAGTTAATAACTAAATATCTCTCTTCTTTATCTCTCTTTCTCTCGCATAATTTATAGGATTGCCTCATCCTGGAGAAAAACGATGTCCACCACCCCGGTCTGCTCCTTCCAAGACGACTTCCAGGAGTTCGAGATGATCGACGACGACGACGAGGACGACAACGATGAGGAGGACGTGGAGGAGGAGCCGGAGACCCCGCCCTCTACCTCGGTCTCGCCGCCCTCCTCTCCGGCGCTGGGCACGCTGCAGAAGAGCCGGCCAACCACGCTGAACCTGACCGCCGCGGTCTCCCAGGTGACCGCAGCCGACCAACCAGCTCCGGCTCCCTGTCGCGCCCCGGAAGTGGTCATAATATTCTTGGCTCATAAAACAGGAAGTGTCAGACAACACTTTTTTCAACAGGATGAGTGCTTTCAGCAGTGCTTTTCAGTGACACTGAAGACTTTCTCTATGTCTCTCTCTTGCTCTCTCTCTCTCTCTCCCCCTCCCTCCATCCCTCCCTCACTCCCTCTCCCCCAACCAGGACTCATTGAACAACAACAGCAGTTTATCTCCACGGAAAGCCAGTTGGCAGGATTCTGTGCGCAACCCCGCCTCTCAAGGTAAGATCACGTCTGGAAAGCTCTTTTTTTGGTCAAAGGCATCATCTGTTTTAATTTGTCTGGGGCTAAGTGAAGGCTAATGCCATGCATATTCATCTCTTACAGCTCTACCACAGAGCCAAGGTGCCTATGAATTGAATTGATTTGCATACAGACTGAGGCATGAATATTTCCTTTTGTGGGCAATGTCACATTTTAATGCATATTAGCTTATTAGATTTCTGTCTCAGTTTATCATGTAATGAATCAAAATTACTCTCATCCTAGTCTTTTACCATTAACCAATAATAGAACTGGAAAATAAAATCTACTGTGCACCATTATGCGAATCATGGTATTAATTTCCTACATCTTAATTCTTAATCTTAATTAATTCATTACCTCTTACTGCCTTTTAAAATGCTGTTATAGATACAAATTTTTATAGCTTTAGAAATGCTGTTACAGGTTATAGATTTAGGCTATATATTGTGATTTTGGGTGTAGATGGAAAATAAATCCCATTCTGGGTCAGATATGCTTGTGAAGTAGGTATTGCCATGAGCCCAGTTTTGTATCACACCATAGTTGTCTAGGACTGTGTCACATCTGGATGGTGGGCTTGTTTTTTTTTTTTTTCTTACTGTAGGACGATTGTCCCCGGCCCATTCTTGCCTTGAAGATGCCGACCACGCCAATGGCCAATGTGCTGCTGCCCCGAGTCTCGAGTCCCAAAGCAAAGGTACTCCCCCAGAACAGCCCGGGGACACTGGTCACACTCGGTCACCCCTCAAACCTCTCCTGTACGACCTCGAGGGCAACCGACGGGAAAATCCAGAATACGGTAAAAAAAAATTTGCCCAAGCCTACCCACGAAGCCCGCATCATGACCATACCCCGTTCACCACCATCTCCACTGCGTTCCTCTTTCTCTGTTTGCCAGGCGTCCTCTAAATTGTCTCTCCCTTCGACAGGGTCTTTTGGTCAACACAAAACGTCCGGTGGACCAGACAGCGGTGCGGAACCCAGCGCTGAACTCTCCGGATCGACCGAAACCGGCCCGGCTGGAGAGGAAGCACAGAGCTCCGATACAGAGGTCGACCACGACCTGAACAGCGACTCTGCCAAAAGGTGCCAGTCCAGACAGACCAACGACACGTACACCGTCACCTCAGAGTCCGCCGCTGACCCCGAGCTTGAGAACGACGCCACGTTCGACGGCACAAGCAACTGTCTCTCCACGGCTCCGGTGGGCGGGGACGCCGGCACCCCTCTGTCTGACGAGGAGGAGTTCGACAAAGAATTCGACATCATGTGCAAAGAAGGCTATGACCCTGCCTGTAAAGGAGCAGAGGGTTTGTCCTACGTGGAGTTCCCTTCGATCGAGCCGTTTGAGCCAGCTTCCTTCTCCAGCTACGTGTCGTCCTCCAGCCGATCTGACGCGGACCTGGGGGGTGCCCGCAGTGAAAGTCAGGCAGTGCCTCGAGACGCTCCGTCCGCTGCATCGCACGACACAAACTCTCCTTCCTCGGACCCTGGCATCGCAGACATGAACAGCAAAGCCGGTAGGCGGTACGCGGCGTCTGACCTGAACAGCGACGACCTCAGCTCGCCGGGCTCGGACTCGGACATCGAGGGAGAGCTGGAGGCGGCCTTCGCCTGCGGCGGACCTTTGGTCAGTCACATGATCTCGTCCATCTCGGAGACGGAGCTGGACCTCACCAGCGACGACAGCAGCAGCGGACGCTCCTCCCACCTAACCAACTCCATCGAGGAGGCCAGCTCCCCGACCTCCGACCAAGAGCCGGAGCTGGAGCTGGAGCTGGAGCAGGACAGCGGCATAGTCGCCGTCAAGGCCGCTCTGCTACTCGGCCAGCCTGACCCTGTCAAAGAGGAGTCTTCGCCTGTGGCTCCTTCAGAGGCAGAGGTCCTGCCAGGCCTCGATGGCGGCCAGGCTCAGCAAGGTCTGCAGGACGTCGACGACTCAGCCCGTGAGCACGAGCATGCCGTCGACCCAGACGAAACGCTGCCGCCCGCCGCCCAGTGCGAGGACGGCCTCTCAAGGCCGCTGGTCCTGAAGATTGAGCCTGACCACAGTCTGGAGAGCTTCAAGAGATCTTTCTACCTGCCCGTGGGCCCCAAACTCATGCCCACTGTCGACGACAGCGAGTGTGACTCGGAGTCAGAGTCAGAGGATGAACTTAGCGAGAACTCGGACTCCCCCTGGCTCCTTAGCAACCTAGTTAACAAGATGATCTCGGAGGGCTCGTACCCCATCAGCTGCCCAGAGGACTGCTTCAAAAGGTCTCACTCCATCGCTGACACCATATCACCATCCTCAGACCTGGAGACAGACGCCTTTAACGAGTCCTTAGACACCGAGACCCACCCAGAGACGGCGGAATTTGAAGCGGCGAAGGGCGAAGTGCAGGTCGAAAGCTCAGAGGAGGACCCAGGCGTGAGAACGAGTGCAGATGGTATGGAGGCCCCTGCAGCCGTGGATAGGAGGATGACCTCAGGGTCTGAAGAAGATGTGCCGGAAATTAACCCTAGATCAAGCCCCTGCCTGTACCTCAGTAACCCCACCAGCGACACAATCAGCCGAGTCTTCATGGACGGATACGACACCAGGATAGCGAATCAAGTGGCCTCTGAACTGGACTCGAACCAAACTCATCGTGCCGTAGACTCCAAAAACCTGCGGCAGGAGGAGGCGGAGCCCAACAATGATCTCTCGATGGAGATGAACAGGCTAGAGTCGCCGTGCCCCAGCGAGAGCGTGGCGAGCGACAAGGACGACGGGCGCGAGCAGAAGGAGGAGGTGAGCGCGATGGACCGCATCAAGGAGATAAAGAACAGCCTGACCCTGGACATCCCCACCGCCCAGACCAACCGCTGCTTCAGCCTGACCTACTCCACCGAGAACGAGGAGGACTCCCTCTACCCCTTCGGCGACGACTACCTGGACAGCTGCGCCCCCGTGGACGACAGCGTGGAGGAGCTCCCGCCCGCCGACGCCCTGAGGGCCCGGCAGCTGGACGAGTCCCTGGCCTACGACTCGGTCAAGTACACGCTGGTGGTGGACGAGAACACCACGCTGGAGCTGGTCAGCCTGAAGCGCTGCACGTCCGTCCTGAGCGAGGACAGCGAGATCTCCGGGGGCGACGACGACGAGCACCACCACCTGGAGCTGGACGACGAGTTCGGGCGGGGCGGGGAGCGGCCGGAGGACGAGGTCCTCAGCTCCTCAGAAGACTCTTCCCCCGAGGCCGACGCCCCCTTCTCGAAGAAGTTCCTCAATGTTTTCGTCAACAGCACCTCCCGTTCTTCTAGTAAGCACCAATCCACAGGAGTATGATTTACTTCTAGGAATTGTGTGTTTATTGTTTTTTGTTTTTTTTTTATTGTTTTTTTTTTGTTTTTGTACTCTCAAGATAACATGTCACAATTCATTATATCCTATTAGAATCTGTCAAAGCATTGTTCAGTGATTTGACTTGGAATTACAACCATAAGGATGGCTCTTTATTTTTCACAGTCATCAATCCTCCTGCTGTTTTTGCCATTGCAGAGATAAGCCTGTCCTTAAGGCTATGCTTATCAGCAGACAAGCCCCCCTTTTTTAATTGCATGTCACATTGACTTGTGGTCTCATTTATATTCTTTGAATAAGGTCAATACTCTGCTCATGCATGTTCCCAGAAGATGCCATTCTGTCTAAAATACACAGATATCTTTTCAGTCCATTAGGCAAATAATGGATTAAAATTCAATTACGCTCTGACATTAATTTAAGTGTCGGGGGGTCTGTAAAAAGAATGTCACTGGTCTGTATGCATACACAGATAGTATCACATTAGAAGAGATTAAAAAATCACAGCTGGGTGGCTGGGCGTTATTAAAGAATAGCCTCCAAAAATCCCATCAGCTTCAAAAACAAAGAGAAGTCACATTGAAAGCCAAACTCAAATTTTGGATCAGTTTAAATAAAATGCATTTTGCAGCAACATTGCAAGATTTATTTTCCTTAAGCTGGCAACAGTACAAACAAGATGTTTTTTATTTACTTAGCTGTTGCGAAGTTCTGTGTTAATTCCATTGCTTGGCATTGGAACACTTGGCACAAAGGGCCTGCTCTGAAAAACGGAGTAAATTGCCTAATTAATTATTTAATTCATTATTTCAGATACATTTTTTTTTCAAAAAGGTATGATTTCTTTAAATTTTTCCAAATCGAGGTGCAGGAAAGGGGTTTGATGGGACCTACCAAGTCAGGAGCTCTCCTCAGATTTGTAAATTATTGGTGCATGAAAACAGTTTTTACAGACATTGAGAGACCTTCACTCACTTCACACATTAATTTTAGCATGTGATCGTGCCTCATTCTCTGCCAGGTATAATGTGATGTTGTATCTCACACAGGCACAGAGTCCTTTGGCCTTTTCTCCTGTACGATCAACGGCGAGGAGAGGGAACAGACTCACAGAGCCGTGTTCAGGTGAGCAGTACTACGGGTCGCTCAGTCCATGGTTTTCCGCTATACCAGGGGTCCTCAATCTTAACCAGAAAGGGCCGGTGTGGGTGCAGGTTTTCGCTCCAACCAAGCAGTTGCAGACCTGATTCTACTAATGAGCCACTAACGTCTTTGCTGAGGACCTCGATTAGCAGAATCAGGTGTGTTACTGCTCGGATTAAACAAAAGCTTGCATCCACACCGGCCCTTTCTGGATAAGATTCAAAACCTCTGCGCTATACTCTCAAGCTCCAAAAAGCTCCTCTTGTGTCTCCACAGAGGATGACCCTTTCCGGTTTAAGGGTTCTTTGTCAGGCAAAATGGTTCAATCTGGGAGCTTCCACAATTTTCACACCTGCCATACAGGGTTCCATAAAGAACTAAAAAGGGTTCTCCAATGGAGACAAGCCAAAGATCAATTTTCTTTCTGAAAGTGTACTGCTGTTTGCTCAGTCTTGTGCTAGGGATGATAATTTTCAAATGTGAGGTGACACAGACCACAGGAGCAGGGTCTGGTGACATCAGCCTGATAGTACGCCTCTGGGGATCAACTCGAGAAAGCCTGGAGATCGCATCAGAGACATGTGTGAGGCAGAGCTTGTCACAGGGGACATCTCGCAGTGAAAATAATATCTCTGGAACATTACAGAATGCAGACATAATGGGAAGCAATTATGAAACTGGCCTGAGGCTGTTTTCCATGCACAGTGTAAGATGTACTGACATAATTTTATTTGCATATTTAGACTTTTTTGGGTGTGTTAGTTATTTTACGGCATTATTTGATTTTAAATGTAAAAGCAAAATGATTTAAAAACATTTATTTTATCGAAACTGAACATCCTTCATCTTAATATCCTTTGCACACATCTGCATGTAAATGTGGCACTAGCTTTACTGACGTTGTGACTGTATCTGCTGCTGTATTCCAAGACTACTTCAGACCTACTTCAAAACACTCTTTTAGACTTTGGGTCCAACATTAAACAATGAATATAATATCTAATAAAAATAGTCTGGCCAGCCTGGCTTCAATTTTAATGACAGTACAACTTTTAATAACAGCTTGGGCCAGATCATGCGATCTGACTGTTCAGTGGAAGAGGAAGAGCATTTGTTCAAGCCATCATCCCTGTGGTTTTTGGCTATGACTGTGTGTTCACAGACGTGAGCGGCCATGTTTGGTACCTCAGAGATTCTCACCCCAGCCTACATGCATCAGGGCTGCCTTTTATTAATGGTCCAGAAAGGGACTGGCTTGCGGTAGCATGAAAGTTAATTGATGGGGATGTACTGCACTGCCCTCAGGGAAAGCAAAGCAGCTTATCCTCCAGTGCTCCTCTGTAGGCTGTAGAGCTCGGACTCTCTTTGAAGCGAAATCGCATTTGCCACGCCTCTCTCGACCTCAAGAGGTGCTCGACATCCGTCAACCCAAGGGCAAGAATGTGTGACTTTTTCAGCTTCTAAAACAGATAGAAAAGGCACTTCAGGAACAGCAAACATCACTGTGTAATATTCCGTGTTAACTTACTGTTGGGAGGTGGATAGGATTTGGTAGCTAGAAGGTTAAAAAGGCTATCGTGCAGGCTCGACTCATCTATTAATGCATCCCTGCATGCATACGGTCATGTAAAAAAAAATACTGGACAGGCCTGGTTGCCTGTACAAATGGGTAGCATAGCTGCAAGAGACCTCACTGACTTTGAAAGAGAGGTTATTGTGTGGTGGATAGACTGAACAATGCAACTCAATTTACTGATGTTTTGTGAGCTGCGGTGTCTGCGGTGATGTAGCAGGAAACTCAGAGGGAAATAAATGAGAAACAGCGGGTAGCATCGGGCATGTGTGCACGCTCCAAGGTTGTGACACCCGTGCGTTAATTTGAAGAGCAAGGCAAAAACAGGCCAGCGGCGGGAGGCATGATGACAGGTTTCATGCATAATTTACACATCACGGCCTTCGCAGTCACCAGATCCGGACCCGTAGCGCACACGCAGGCTGTTTTGGAACAAAGCCAGAGGCTGCATTTTACACTTACATCAACATCAGTGTGAGCTGATTGACTTTCTCTGGAACGAGTGGTGTTGCATTCCTCCAGCAAAAATCCAAAAGCTGTTGGATGCCATTCGCGAACAGGCACTCACCCAGGGGCTGAACACCCAATTAAATTACTTTACATGAGCGTTTTCTTTTAAATTGAGTATTAAGTAAATATTGGAATGTGTTCATGATCGATTATTTTTCAATATCCTTTGTGACTGTGCTTTGTTTGTGGTGGTACTGCAAAGATTTGGTTGTATTTTATTCTTTCGTGCTACGATATGAGTTGTGGTGTTCCAGCGTGCCTAGCTCTGTTGACGCAGCATGCTCTGACGTCACGGAGTCACCGAGGCAGCAGGTGTCGTGGCGACAGCGCGGTTGCTAACGAACGCAGGCGGCGGGCTGCTGGGAAACGGGAGTCGCGCCACCTGCCGCCCTCGTTACCCCGCCCGTGATTAGTGCCGAACGCTCGCCTCTCCTTCCTCTACGCGCCGGGGTCGGGGAAGCCTCCTCCGGATACGGAGGGGGACAGAGGGACCGAGGTGTAATTACACATAAGTGTAATAATCTCGTTCGTCTACGATTCCGGAGCTCCTCTATGCGATGATTTATCAGCTTTATCGGCTGTGCGGATGGGCGGGGACTTCCTGCGTAGCAGGTTACCGGGTCTGAGAGGAAGGGGAGCCGCGGGAGAACCGTGTAATGAGCCGGGGCGGCTGCTTTACCGGCGCGACCGCCACATGCCGTCTGTAATTATGCATTCAACCCGCGATCCCACAAACCGCGCTGGAGAAACAGTGCACGCGCACAGTTAATTAATAAACCTGAACATCCGTACGCATCCGCTGCGGCTCGCCATTCTGTCTTTCAGATAGACCGTAAAATGATGTCTGTACCCTGGAGATGGCGGAGAGCTAAAGAGTATCTATTAAACTTTTTTAATGCATCCGCACTCGGTTACTCCGTTACTTTTATTTATGTTTCGCTACCGACCAAAGTACAGCATGTTCAACCGGATGGGTTTTTTTCAATGGGCTGACCCACACAAAGCACACTTTTCCCATTGTCCCCTGCATGAGCTTGCATCAACTTACTTTATAGACATATAGCTTTGTCTTTTAAAATGTGAGTAAATCAGTACCAGTGAATGGAAAAATACGATTTTTTGCGCCGCGGTTCACTGGATCAGCTCTGGTGGCAGGTCTGATTGTAGATGGCATATGCACCTGCTTAGCATAACCACCCACATTAATATTATTTGTGGTACTGGTCATCTTCTCTGTTCTTTTGTTTGTCAGTTTGAATTCACCAATTTGTATATATTTTTTTGCTTATATTGTTATTATTACGCCGTCTCGTCCTCCCTTCAGGTTCATTCCCCGGCACGCGGACGAGCTGGAGCTGGACGTGGACGACCCGCTGTTCGTGGAGGAAGAGGAGGATGACTACTGGTACCGCGGCTACAACATGCGGACGGGGGAGCGGGGCATCTTCCCCGCCTACTACGCCCACGAGGTGGTGGGACAGGTGAAGGAGCTCGCAGGTGAGCCAGCTTGCTCAGGTGTTCTGCTGCTTGCCGTAGTCGTGATGTCTGTCTGTCGTCTGCCGTACGTAACCGC
Organism: Anguilla japonica; assembly: GCA_025169545.1. Lineage (NCBI taxonomy): Eukaryota > Metazoa > Chordata > Actinopteri > Anguilliformes > Anguillidae > Anguilla > Anguilla japonica. The sequence goes on from CM045889.1 coordinate 5,555,855, forward strand.
GGTGAAGACGAGGATGGCTGTGGTGTTGCAGGGACGAAGAGGAACACGGCCTGGATGGAGAGCTTCAACGCGCAGTTTCTGGGCTCGGTGGAGGTGCCCTATCACCAAGGCAACGGCATCCTGTGTGCAGCCATGCAGAAGGTACGGCCACGCCCTTCTGTACTGGACATGCTCAGAATGGCTGCATGTCCTTTGACTTGATGGGCACAACCTCACCAGCAGGGGGAGCATCATTATTTTCACATTATGAGCAGCACAGAACAGCCTAATCATGCTAGGGCTTAAACTGCCTCCTAACAACTAGTTTTAGCTTTCGTTAATTTTACTTCATGTCTTGCGCACAGCAAAATGCAACTAAAATGCTGATTTGTAGATTAAAGTGGGGACATGTAAACTTTTCCTTTTAAAGCCTAAAGCACAGTAAAGAAAGAATGTGCGTCTATATGTCTTAATTCCCAATGGACAGGGCCACTGATTGGCCAGTACTGCATGTCCAGCGTATTCCACAGGCAGTTGGCGCCTGTGTTCTGGGTGTTGTAACAGTTGCCCTTCGGCCCATCCGTCCTTCTTAGATCGCGATCGCGCGGAAGCAGACGGTCCACCTGCGGCCCCCGGCGGTGTGCGAGCTGGAGGTCAGCCTGCAGGGCGTCAAGCTGGTCATGAGCCTGGACGACGAGTTCGGGTCCGTGGATGAGGTGAGGACGAAGGGGGGGGGGGGGGGGGGGGGGGGGGGTGTGTGTGTGTGTGTGTGTGTGTGTGTGGGGGGGGGGGGGGGGGGGGGGGGGGGTGAGGGTACTGCAGGTGGGAGCAGAGGCTGCTGGGTAAGACTTTCCAGTGGCTCAGAGGTATCTGGCACATTTCGCTTTGCCCCCCCCCCCCCCTACCCCGGCTCTCTTGTTCCCAGCTGAGTGCTGGGGCTGAGTGCAGTTTGACATAATGAAGTTAAACCTCCTCCATCCGTTTGCATTCAGGCATTAGCAGACACTCCTTTCCATTGCGCAGTTCCATTTTTGGGGGGGCAAATGAAATCAGTTTTATTTGTATTGAGCTTCTAACAGAAAACTGTCATAAAGACGCTCAAACAGAATAACAGAAAAAGAGCAAAAACCAGGCCTGAACCCCCAAAAAAGCAAGCACATGAGGTAAAAACAAAACTCCCCAATCTGGAGAAAAAACCTCAAATGATGATGAGAAAAAAGCTCCACAATGTGAAGAAACCTCTGGAGGAACCCAGCTATAGAGGGGGAGCCCATCCTCCACTGGCTGGCCTGGGGTGGGGTTTTTACATGCAATGCATTTATATAGCAGGATAGCTTTATTGAAGTAACTCAGGTTAAGCACCTTGCTCAACAGCGCCCCCATCTGGGAATCAGCCCCACAGCCTGAATTGCAGCCCTGTTCCCTGTCGTTATGACACACAGCAGACCAGCCCCCGCTTTCGCTCACCTTACGCCTCTCTGTTCAGTTCGACAGGTGCAGCCACTTCTTCCAGATGAAAAACATCTCCTTCTGCGGATGCCACCCGAAGAACAACTGGTAACGTCCGTCACAGTGTACCACGCACGCACCCACAAGCTCCTCCGCTGACCTTTACCGGGAATAGACAGCTGCTTTTGTTTCATGTGTCTGGACAAAATCTATTAGTCATCACTTATATTTGTTTTTTAAATTACATGAAGAAAATGTAGGACAGGAAGTACATTTCTGAGCTGGCTGTTTGTTAATTGCTTGTTATTTTTGTCATTGGGTCACTGTTTTGAGAGTGTAACCTCACCACTAGATGGCGCTAGTGGATTTCAGCCATGCTTTCTGTCCCCTGAAGCTGCTTTCCTTCTACGAATTATCCTTCTACAAAGATAATAAGGGGATTTAATCACAGACAAAGGAGTTTTGTCAGTTGTAAAGCGCTTTAAGATCCTAATATTTATGAATGAAAAGAAATTAACGTGGGATCTGTGCCAACAAGCTAAAAATGTATTTAGCTTTTTCATAGGTACAAAGATACAAAGATGTTACAGGGTGCATGATAATGCAGTCCAAAGATGGGTCCTGTCCTATTACATCTGTATTACTGTATATCTTATAAAAACAGTTCTGCCTTAGGTTCATGGTAGAACATCTCCATTCCTGAATTTATTATAATAAGAGCTGTACATTAGAACAGAAAACACCCTCTCTTATTCTAATACATGTGACTGATGTAAGGAAGCATAGTCTTATAATCCCAATTGGTATTTATTGTGTCTCGTCTGTGTTGCAGCTACTTTGGGTTCATCACCAAGCATCCCATGCTGAACCGCTTCGCCTGCCACGTGTTCGTATCCCAGGAGTCAATGCGTCGCGTGGCGGAGTGCGTGGGGTAAGGTCATGCGCCCTGCTCCTCATCATTTGCCACCCTCTCCTGGGCGAAATCTGTAACGAGCTCATCCTCGCCCCCCCCCACCCCCACCTCACCCCCACCCCCAATTACCCACCCACCCATTAATCGCAGCCTCCGGCATATCGAGTTTAAATTATTTAAGGTGCCAAAGTCTCATTTACACCAGCGATCAGGATGATACAGTTACAAGCCATTAGCGGGAGAGACCTTATAAATCTTATTGTCAGCGCTATGGGAGGTCCAGACTGCTTCATGAACAGTGGAACAATCAGTGGCACTCATAGACACCAAATTAGTGTCAGAGTGGTAGAAGGTGTGCTGTATTATAACAGTTTAAGAGCGTAGAATTATAGGGTTGTGTCTGATATTTTTGTCAAAATGAGTTATTTAACATGTAAACATTTCTGTGCATTTTTTTTTTTTGCTATACGAACAGATGAAGTAACTTGAGATTACTTTTAAAATGTCGAAACTAAGTTTAACATAACGTAAAAACTAACACTGGTGCAACACATTGAGTTTCTTATCTTATCTGTATATTCTGATCCTGAACATTGTCATTTTTTATCTTGGTCATTTTACTTTGTTGGAATTGTGTTTTCTCATGTTTTGTCTTGTCTCTGAACATCCATGTCTTATGTGTTTATGTTGATGTGTCATTGATGCGATGGGTCGGTTGAAATAAGAAATAATAATTGAGTTTTGAAAACCCACATCAGTAGACAGCGAGGGTCTTGGAAGAAGCATGCTGTTTATTAATGGCCGCATGAGCAATGACCTTTTGACCTTGCAGAGCACAGATAATCAGCTTAGTTCAGTGAGCACGAACTGTCCGCTCAGACCTCGCTCTGTGCATCTTGTTTGACTGTTTGTCTTTGCTCGGATTAGGCGGTTTGAAGGCTATCTGTCATAAGCCACCTTGCCGGTACCATTTGTCAGTCTATAGCAGATTAATCTGTGACAGTTTGTGAATGAAAGATTAAATCTCTGAGCGATTGCGCTGTGGGACTTGGGCACGTGGCCTGTATTGCTGCCTGTGCCTCAAGCGAGAAATCCCCCTCCTCTCCCAGTGTCCGCCAATCTAAAACACACTAAGACTGACAGAAATAATATTTTTTAAAACCCAGGCCTTTAAAAACACCCCGATTCATTTTTCACACAAAATCCACAGCCAGGTTAATTTCAGCGCGTCTGTTTTTTCTCCCCTTCCAGACGAGCTTTCCAGGAGTATTACCAGGAGCACCTGGAGTACGCCTGTCCCACCGAAGATATTTACCTGGAGTAGGAGAGATGGAGCCCCAGAAGAAACAATCTCTACTGATGCCGTGCGTTTTTCAAAGGCTCCACCAGGGGGCGCTGGGTAGCTGTTCTGAACTGATGGCTTTTTCTCCCCCCGACCTTGAATCACTCTGACAGAATGCCCAATTTCCTCTACCTTTTCTTTCTTTTCTACAGTACATTAAGAAACACGAGGAGACTGAGGAGCTGCTTCTTAAAGAGGACAAATCTTGTCTTAATAAATTAGTTAAACAACTTCAAAAACTTCAGTTCATGCATGGCTTCAAGGGTATAGCACACAAACATGCGATGTTAAAAAAAAGTGAAAACTGACACACAAAAAAAAAACTAAACTAAAAGATCTGTTGAATTGTATGGATTATGGGTTGGGAATATATATTTTTTTGTATCTGTAGCAGAGAAACATAGCATTACCAAAATTCAGGAGTCTGTACATACGATTGTGTAAAGAAAGTACTAATTGGATTTATACCGATGTTCAAACTCAAGTGAAGTTGGTTGTGAGTGCAGATAGAGGTCTTAGCTAGATCAAATTACCAGACAATGGAACACGAAAATGGAATAGCCAACTTTCTTAATAAATATAGTGTAAATATGCAGTTGCATTAGGAAGTGGGTAGGAACACTATTACTTTGTGGTTGGGGAGTGGTTATATGCTACACCTGTGTAAATATATTCTGTATGTATAGACATAGTAGAAATAGGGGCTGCTCATGACTGTGTTAGCAGCGTACACCTCAATCATTACCAGATGCTGAAACGACAGGGGTTGCCATTGGTCTTTTTATCTGAGGGTGGTTTTGGAATTTTCCGGAATGTCTTCTTGGGACATGACGGTCACAATCCATAAAAAAAGAGGGGGGTGGGGGCAAGGGAAGAAGCCAGAGGTATACCCGAAACAGTCATTCAGGAGGATTACTCTCGGGGGGAAAAGTTCCAGGTTGAGAAACGTGATTGCATTACTGCCCATTTCTGTTATGACCATTCCTGTCTGTTGATGCTAATGAGGTCATTCTGCAGCCAGGGGGATGCTGGGATACCACTCAGCTTGTGTAGACCGTGACCGTGTACACAGGCGTCACACAGCTACATAGACACCACTTGACTAAGCTAACGTGTTCCCCTGGTAACTCGTATGGGGAAACGTGACTGAAGCTTTGACTTGATGGCATTGCAGAATGATACACAACCGTTTAATTTTCTTTTGAAAATACTTATTTTTTGTTAAACATAAAATAATTTCTGGAGCAGTGTCTTACACACTGTAAGCCATAACTTTACTGACTGTTGAACACTGTTGCTGTAAGGTCACCTGTTTGTAGATAAGTGGTCTCTCTGAGAAAAAGACTGACATGCATGAATACGGTGTGTGTGTGTGTGTATGTGTGTGTGTGTGAGTGTGTCAGAGAGATAGAGGTAGATTAAGGCCATTTATCATGTTGTGTCAGAATCTCAAATATAATATTGTTTCATGGTGTAAGGCCTTTTTAACTATTTTCACAAAATATCCAGAGAATAATTCTTTGATATGGACAAAATCCATTATTCTGTTGCAGTGTGGAACAATATTGAATGGTGCCATGTGAAAACCTTCTGTTTGCTTTCTTATCATTTTTCCCAGCTATTTGCTACACGTACAACCGAAAGTCGAATCGCCGAATCTTCTCTGAGGGCATTTAGCACGTTCTTGTCATAACCCGGGACACAATAGAAAACCCATCTGTGGGATAAACATGCCCCAGTGCCACCGTTAGCTGCGATAACTGGTTGTGATTACATGCGGGGAAGTGCTGGTATCCAAAGCAACATCTCCGCCCGTCTCCTACTCTGCCCCTAATGTGATCTCGCCGAATCCCCGGGGAATGAAAGCCTGTTGTTGTGAAAACGGCTGTTTTACACGAGATAAGAGCGCAATCCGCGGTTTGGACCCTGCATATCATCCACTCCCAATTGATGCTGTTCATCCTTGTCCTTTTCTTGCTCACTGTGGGCTGTGGTCAGGCCAAGTGAGGCATCCCATTTCCAGGAGACGAACGGGAAGTTATTCGGGCAAAGATGCGTCTTACAGCATAGTCCAGGGAAATACACTTTGGGAGAAACAGAATCTGTATTGGCTGGTCTTGGTAAGCAGGAAATGGCTTTTCTGGCCGCAAGCCGCGAAGCAGTCGTCCATTTTGAGTTACTGTAGATACTGTGCCTTTTTTCCTTAAAGTAGCTTTTTCTCAAATCCAACATGACATGATAAAAGAGCAGGGAGATGGAATAACTGACTTATTTGAAAAATAGTTGCAGGGGTTCCCATGTTAGATTCTATTTGTACTCAAAGCTGAGAAAACTATTTTAAGACTGGACAGGAATTCAATATTTTCAGTGTAATTAACTCAATCTTTTCAGTGTAATTAACTCATGATATTTGTTTTTATTGCTTTTTATTATTGATTTACAATGTAGCAAAAAAAAAACATAAAAACATGATATTTTGAGGTAAGTCTTAAGAACATAGAGTGGTTGGGGATGCTGTGCTAAATGGATTTCACTGTGGTCTCCATGCTAAAGATACGGCAGATAATATGCCATGTGCCCCCATGAGAGTTAAACGGTAAACACACCTAACATTGGTACACTGCTGCATTTCTGAAATGTGGTCTCAAACTGTGCAGTGAATCTTTTTTTTGTGTGTGTTTCAAATAAACTCATGACAGCTTTTTGTGTTTGAGTTTATTTGCTGTTTGTTTGGCCTGTGTGGAAGATCTCCACATCTACTATTGCTAATTTGCAGAGTAGCCATTTGGCTAATTGGCTCTTTCGTACTTCTCGTTCCTCGATATCCCAGTTGAATACAGTGCTTTTGTGGCAACAAAGTGCATAAATACCTTTCAGATTGAAGAGGCTAAAAAAATTTAATTGAAATGCATATCACTGTTGTGCATCTGCATAATGTTTAAATGGAATTGCAATAGTGTCCTGTTGTCATGGGTGGAAGTTTGTGACGAGACCGTTAGCCGATGAGAGGCGTGTTTTGAAGCACATAACTTAATGTATTGTGGGTTAGATCATTGTAAATCCAATAGAATGTCAACACTCACACTGTGTCATTTATATTTAGTGCGCTACAAAAAAACAAATATGTAAAACAGAGACGGAAGGGCCGGTACTATTTTGGCCCAAAACGCCACGATGGGAAGATTGTAAAAAAAAAAAAAAAAAAAAAATTATTGTACAGGACATTTTGTTTTCCTATTTTTAGCCAATTTTGTTTTTAATGCCGATTTATGTTGTCTTGTGTCTGTCCTTAACTGTGATACATTAAAACTGTGTGAGCACCATTTTCTACATGCCCAGTACTTACTGCAAACGTGTCTCTTCCAGGCAGCATACATTACCTGCGTTTGGGCGAGTGACATGGCTGTAATTATTCTCCAGGCTCCATCGCCAGCTCCACTGCAGTAGACACCTGTGTTAGAGCTGTGTAGAAAACAAGGGCCCAAGCAGGACTTGTACAGTTAACTTTCATAAAGAGGCCTCTCGCTTCTTAAACGATAGTGTATATTCCGTATACAGCAGTGTATCCCTTAGCTTTGTGTCCTCGCAAGCACAAAGGTTTTCAGCATTTTACAATCTCGAAATGGCTACTTTTAAATACACTCCTGTCCTGGTAGACACACCAGCTCCCCAGGTTCTCATAACCTGTATAATCCGTAATGGTGTAACTTAAAAATAAAATTCTTCACTGTATAACAAAAAAAAAACAAACAAACAAAAAAAAAAACAATTCAGTATGTGATGATCTATCTATCTTGTATCTTCAAAATAAGGACTTGTAAAAAAGAAAAAAAAAGAAAAGAAAAACACAAATTTATTCACACTGCCTTGTCATGGATTTGGTCTTACAGTATGAATAAAATATATGCTTGACGTCAGTTGTTGTCTTTCTTTGTCTTTGTATGTCTGCATAGATGTGTCATCAGACCCTGTGTCACTGCAAGCCCTTCTCTTTTGACTTCCCTGGCACCTAAATTGCTCGTTTCTGTTCAGAATTAATTTATTAAATCACTTCAACAATGTACCAGCATGGCACAAAGCAAATTATTTAATATGCTGCTATAAAACGGCTGCTTTGTTTTGCACCTTGATCTTTTCAACCGCAGAGAATGTAGCCTATTACGGTACATTACCTAAACGCTGAGCTTGTTAGGGGTGCATAGATCTATCAGCTTAGCATTGGAATCAAGTGACACGAGCTTCAAATTCAAAACGATGGTGTGGTGTAACCGTTAGGGAATTTGGATTATGATTTACACTTTTAATAGTGGTTACATTTCCTCACAAAATGTATCTTAATATGCTATGTAAAAATGTTGGTAAAGGAAAACAACAGCCCTATGTAATTGGAAATTAATTTATCAATATTTACTGTTTTGCGCAAAAATGTTTTTATTAGAATGCTTTTTTTTTAAGAACATAAAAAACAGAAAATAAAATACAACTGTAAATATCATCATAGGCCGTGAGCTGGTAGTTTCATCAAAAGCAAGGGAACTGATAACTTTGGCGTTTATTTTACCAGTAGCCTACCTTCTGAAGAGAGAGGAGGCTTGCCCTAGTAAGGACAAAGCAGGATAGAGTCAAAACGCAAATTAAAACCCTAAGTCGTAAAAAAAAAAGTCACCCAAAAAGACATAGACGCATTTAATTCCAAAATGGAAATCACTGAAACAATAATGTGACCAAACGAATCCTGTGATGCTTGCTTAATTCAGCAAACTGACGGCGAGCCAAGGAAATTACGATTTTCCTTTGAACGTCACAGCCCGGCGGATCGCCGTTGTCCGCGAAAAATTCAAAAAGGGGCTCAAGTTCATGCCCGGATGTTTGATGATGGAAACCCCCTTTTCGGCAGCTCCAGAGAACGAGGTTCTTGTAAGCGCCGCGTTTGTGTTAAGATGAAAACCAGGGGTTTGCAACCAAACCGAGAATGGCTCGACGAGATCTTACTACCAATGCAGACCATACGGAGAGATCGGATGAAACCCTGTTCTTCACAACCAGGAGAACTTTCCAGGAGGCCAGCAACAAGCAATAACTGCAGCGTCTCCTCTACTACTGTAAGTCAACAATCGTATAAGACCGTTACTACTATAGCTTACATATTGCTATAAGTTTTTGATATATTTGTTCGCCCGAAACTATATCAACACAGATCTCGAATTGATTTCATGTTGGGGTTAGGAATCTGCTATGACGGCTGCCTCGAGGACTTGACTTCAGCTAGCAGGTTGCCGTGTTGGCTAACTCTGATGAAGGTGAAACTTAGCTTGTCAAAGATTTGGGCCATTTCCTGGGAATAGTTAAAAAAAATTAAAATGGCCTACACGAAAACCAAAGGGATAAAAATGAGAAATGGCGTAAAAGGAGCCTATGGTGTAAGAGCACTTGGACGCTGGAGTAGGGTAGGCCCGGTGATCTTCGTAATTTACAGAGATTCCATTGAGAAAATGCCTCATTAAAATCTGCTCTGACATTCTCTATCAGTCCTTTAAATTCAGTTTTCCTGGTATGAGTTAGTGGTGCAGATGTATCTGCTGTGAACAAATTTGATTTTTTTTAGGCCTGATACTGCATTCAGTCAAACAAACAGGGTTATTAAAATGACCCACTATTGTTTTAAATTATGTTAAGGTTATGTGTGTGTCACTGAAAGTTCCAGCACGGTTACTGAATCAAAAGTGTCACAGCATCCCCATTATTTTCTAATATTATAATTTTCCCATGAAATATTGTGACATTAAGGCTTTGAAATGGTGCAAGAAAATCAAATTTTTGGCTTTACTTTACTTATTTTTTAAAAATAGCGAACTGCTCTCATTCTCCACTTACAGCTGATTTGGCAATCATTGTTATCTCAAGATATTATACAGACAACCTTGGGATTTTAGTTCTCCAGCACTGCTGGATACAGGATTTGCATCTCCTTTGTCTTTGCGGTTGGTGTGGGTCAGTCCCTGTGAGACAGGACGTGCTCAGTTCAGGAGCACCAGTGAGCGCTGAAGTGAGCTTGGGCTAGTTTTTGTAGCTGATTAAGAGGGTCCACAGTCTCTCGGTCCCATCCTGTGGTTGTGTATCATGCTGCTCGGTTCTGGTCTCAGGTGTGTCTCGTGCTGCTTGGTTCTGGTCTCAGGTGTGTCCTCGTGCCGCTCGGTTCTGCTCGGTTCTGGTCTCGGTACCCGCCCAGTGTTATTCTAGCCGCAGGCGCAGCAGGCGGGTTTGGGGGTGCACTGCGGCGTGCAGCAGGGCTCCAGCTGCGGGTCGGTCCCTCTCCCCACCTGGGCCTCCCCGAACACCATGCCCCCCTCGAACTCGGCCTTCACGTCCTGGATCAGCTGCAGCACGGCCTTGTGCTCGGGGTGTTCGGGCGTGGCCAGGTTGTAGTTCTCCGAGGGGTCGGACTCCAGGTCGAAGAGCAGCGGGGGGTCGTGGTGCTGGAGGGGGGCGGTCTCGTGACAGTCCTGATCTGGGGTGGTGTTACTCAGCACTGAGCCTGTGAATCACATCAGGAGTGAATGGGGGGGGCTAGCGTCTCACAGACAGGAAATGAGGTAAGCTTTCACTAAAAACAGCAACGCTAGCAACATATCAGTGACTCGTGACCATTTAAGCTCAGTGAAAGTGCTCTTGGTGACTCATCACATCTCTAATTATAAAGTTAGGGGCCTTTTTACAGAGCGTACAGTTTTTATATTGCTTACGCAGCTGCTGTCTTTTAAAACCACAAGAACCTATTTCCTATTACCATTTAATAGTTTAGCAGCATGATGGTCCCATATCACATTTCTCTGTAATCTTTCCTTGCGAGCTGCACGGCTCACCTTGTGTGTAGTAGTGAGCCTTGTATCTCCCAAGCCGGACCGCAAACAGCCCGTGCTCCTCATCTGGGAACATTGGGTAGTAGAACATGGCTTCCCTCTTACTCTGGAAAGAAAGGCAAAGCAACAGAAGTGTGTGACAGTGTGATTGCTAGAGAAAAATACTAGCGGTTGGCCCGGGAACCTGGTCAATCTGTATTTATTTCAAAAGGGCCTTGTCCTTCTAAGGAAAGCCTTCATGTATAAAAACTTCAGGTACAAACGTCAGTATTTTTTTTTTTTTAACCGGGATATGGAAGTGATCATTTCCATGGAGAAAAAAATGAGACATTCCTTTCATTTTTCTTTATTTCATTGGATTTCCTTATGGATACAGGGACTGTTTAGCTGTGTAAGGCATGTTATATGTCTAATCGAGCCTTAGTTTGTTACAAATTGTTGTCTGTTAGGTTAACATTGCACTTATTGAAATGGGCCTCTGTGTCTTCTTACTGATACTGCATTTTTGTATTCCTGAGGGCTGATGTTCTCCACTACTGTTTCTTACTCTGAGTAAGGAGCATCTGCCTAATAAATGAATCACTGTACAGCTTTTACAAATATTCCTCCAAATGAAATATTTAGCCTCATAGTAAGATTTAAGAAAAACATTCTACTTTATTTCATTACTAAGAGCATTGTATGTATGCACCATTTCATTACTAAGAGCACTGTATGCTGCCTCAATGACTTTGACTAAAGATTTAGCTGGAAAGGTCAGCAGTATGAACGCTTACCGGTCCGTGTCGGAATAAGATGTCGCTCATGTCAAAGCCGTCCAGTTGCACTCTGGGTAGCTTTGCCCCGGCCAGCCCTGCAATGGTTGGCAGGAGGTCCAGGGTGCTGGCCAGTGCATGTGTAACACCTAGTGGAGGAAATGGTAGTTTGTACTTAACACCGGGAAAATGAACACAGTAGGTCTTGTTTTCCTTTTCGTACCTGGTCTGATTGCCCCGGGCCAGTAGGCGATGGCGGGCTCCCTCATGCCCCCCTCGTAAGTGGTGCCCTTCCCGCACTTAAGGAGGCCCCCGCTACCCCCTCGGGACATGCGCAGTAAAGACGGCCTGGGAGGGGTGGGGTGGGGGGGGGGGGCAGAATGAGAACACAATCTGGGTAAAAGAGTACCATAGACGATAAAAACGCTCTGTTTCATTTATCTTCTCAAAATTTATTATTTTTTATTTTTTTTTTTACATGTAAAAATAATTTTGCGGTTGTACTTTTCTTCTTTCCCTTTTTAAGAGCTATCGAACATTTATTTTCAAACGTGCAGGGATTACAGTTCTCACTGGAACCGAAGGCTTTGAGGTAGACAGGGAATGAGATAGCACTGTGCTTTTGATTTGAATCTTGCCGTGTCCTTTACTCTCACAGCAAATCAGATGGACTTTGATATGAGGCTGAAATCAGGAATTCAGCTGATAATAACAAAAGCCCGTATTCCATTTAAAGCTTAGTCACAAACGCAGCCTACCTGTAGGCCACACGCTAAGTAAAGCCACTTCAAAGCCATGCTTTGGGATTGAAAAGGTGTGCTAGTTTTGAGGATGCTTGCAGGAGACCCTTACCCATTGTCTGAGGTGAAGAACACAAAGGTGTTGTTCTGAACGCCGTGGTCCTCCAGGGCCTGAATGAGGTTTCCCACGGTGCTGTCTAACTCCATCAGGGCGTCCCCAAATGGCCCCCTGGGAGATTTTCCAGCCGCCCCCTTCCCTGCAAACTGGGGCCGGTGTGTGTGCTGAAGAGACAGACATCACTCAGCATTTTATTCAGGGTCCTCTGCAGAGACTGCAATACACACTGTGACTGATCTTTGTGTTGTTATGAATTATGCTGTAATATATGCAAGTCACTTGGTATGTCTTGGGTGTGCCACGTAGTGTTGTAATTTACTCTAATGCATAGGTGGAGTCTCTCATGCATCTTCTAAAATTTAAAATCCATTTCTCAATTAAAGTGGAAATTGAAAAGGCAGTTCTGTTCTATTGATTCATTCATTTGGCAGAGACATGGGTGACTTGATTTACATGGCCATTAACAGCAAAACAACTCTGAGTTGATCTTGATGCCATAAACATTTAATGAAGTTAATCAGACTGAACTACTACAAAAGTGAATGAAATGAATTATTCTCTTCAAAAAGTAAGTGCTTTGTAAGTTGGCAGTATTTTATTTGAGATATATTGCAGATGCTAATGTACAGGGTGTGAACTCGTGGATGGTCATGTCACTGCTTGAATATTAAATGCAGCACTCACGTGTGAGGGATAGTACAGGAAGAATGGCTGTTTTCTTCTGGCGGACACTGATACAAACTGGGTGGCATAGTCACTGTAAGCCTTCTCCAGATCCAGGAAGTTGATTGGCTGCTGCTTAATGGTGTCATTGGCCATAAGGGGGACTGCAACCAAGCCCTGGTCACACGTGTCAAAGCACTTAATGTCCGGGGGAAAGCAGGTCAGGTTTTGACAGGGACCCTGTGCATATGGAGAGTAAAATAAATATTTGATCGCTGTCCTACAAGACTCAGTTCAGGCTGTGTGATTAACTGATCAGTCCTTAAATATGTAACATATCTTCGAGTCAGATTATACCTGGTCATGGGAGTAGGGCACGCCAAGATAGTGGTCAAAACCCTGCTTGGTGGGGAGGTACATTCTATTAGGCCCCACCCCCAAGTGCCACTTGCCGATGATGGCAGTTGCATAGCCCAGGGGCTTCAGAACTTCCGCAATGGTTGTCTCGTTCAGTGGGAGACCTCCTTTTGAGCCCGGAGAGAACACATCGGGGTATATTCCAGAGCGCGTCTGGTAGCGACCAGTGAGCAGGGCTGCCCTGACGAGGAATAATGGCGGAAAAAAGCAACCTTAATGTACAATTCTGTATTAAACAGTTTTAGTGCCGCTACGTGGACAAAAGAAGGATTACATTCAAAATGTTGTGATTGACGAATCATTTGCAATTAGGTCATTCGTAAAACGCACAATATTAAAATATAATTAATAAAAAAGAAAAAAAAAACGTTTTTGGTGTAACAATGCGGTAAAAAGTAAGTAAGAACATAGTAAGCTAGGTACCTGGATGGACTGCAGACGGGACTGGTGGAATAGAAGTCAGTGAAACGAAGCCCTTTGGAAGCTAGTTTATCCAGGTTGGGAGTCACTGAACTCGGATGCCCGTAGCTACCCAAGTCTCCAAATCCCAAATCATCGGCGAATATGAGAATGAAATTTGGTAACGTTGCCTGGGAATTCCCGCATTTCAGAAGATTCGCCGCGACAAACATAAATGTACAGTAATAATACATAATGATACATAGGTCAACTTGCGCAGAAACGGGTGCTCTGGTTTAGAATACCATTTTTATGAAAACTGTAAAACCCTTGTCCCGACTTCTAAGTAGCCTAGAGTGCGGATAACGGTAGCTAGATACGTTAGTTGCAATTTGAATAACTGCGTATACGTAGCTGGGTGTACTGTAGCCTACTGTACACGACCGTTTAAGTGCTGTATATTCACCGCGGAACACCATAGCAAGTTTCTTTAATGTAATGTAATTTATGTAGCTAGCCTAATTTGTTTCTCATCCGAAGAATCAAATACCCAAAATCAAAATAAAACAGTCATATGACTGTTCAAAGACCACCTGACAATGCTGATCATGTTACGGCACTACGACGTCGTTTTGCATGCTGGGAGATGTAGTTCCGTGTCCAATTATTAACTTGCAAATCTTAAATGGAATTTTCCGGTTTGTACTAATTACTATATAAAATATTATTTCATGACTTCAAAGTGGTGTTGCTCCCTTCACCTACCTGGGCTTCCCAAGGCACCATGATGCCCTCCTCCGTTGCATGCTGGACAAATATGCTGACCAACGCACGGTGAACCATATCTGCAAAGCTGAAATGATGACATTTTAGGTTATGATAGAGGTACTCCCAACACAAAATATCCCTTTTGGGGATATTGAATTGCAGCATAATGTTTCCAAATAAGAGGCATTTATATTTAAATAATATAGATTTTGATTTGCTCTTCAATTACTCTACATTGATATTGCACAAACACTCCCAAGCAAGCCTTGTACCTCCCCAGTCTAACAGCAAACTGTCTTTTCTTTAAGATTTGTGGGGCAGTAAAACATTCTAAACACTCTAAAGCCTTTTTCTGGCGGAAATAGAGATTTGTGGGGTAGTAAAACATTTCCAACATTGTAAAGTCTTTTTCTTGCATTGAGACAGAGTGAAAACAAAACAATTGCTCCAGTTCCATAGTGACTCTGCTCCCGGTTTACACACTCCTATCTTTTGCATGTGAAGTAGGTTAGATATCTGTTTGGGAAGTTACTTTACTAGTCTGAATAGCATAATTACTTTTTTCATGCTGTTTCATTTTCGTACATGTCCAACAGTTAGACTGCGAAGCTAGCTAGCTAGCTTGCTTTCAAGCTAACTTTTAAGATTATTGTTTAGCTTAATGTCCGTATCGTGATTGAACATTCATGAACTTCCGCTATGGTCATCTCATTCAGAGGGAGCCCTCCTTGGGAGGAACACACCCAGATGTTTTGCAGAGACGATCTGGTAGAGCCCCGTCAGCATGACTATCCTGTATGAAGGGATATTGAAGCATGCATTTCTACAATTACATTTTCAGAAGTGTTCTTTTGTTGTCAGTGCCCTCAAGTGGACACACTTGGAATTGCATGATCTATGTATTCCACAAGTCAAGTTCTGAAATAGGGCTGCGGTAGTCTTCTTGAATACTAATATGTTGGACAGCAGTGCTGGAGCGTGATGTAGGACTTTGGTACGATACAATAATGATAACATATACCAGCTGGATAGGCTACATACAATACTATTATATTGCAATATATCCACGAGAGCTAGTATAGGCACATTTTCACATTGCTTTTCACACATATGATGTACTGTGTGTGTGTGTGTGTGTATATATGTGTGTGTGTGTTGTGTGTGTGCAATTTGTCATACCACAGTGTGTATTTTTGCGAGAATCCAAGGGGTTTGTACAATAACATTTGCAGTATTCTTTATGTGAAGTTTCAGATTGGGACAAAAGGTCATATAACACAATGTGTTTTTCAAATGAAGACTGAACAAAGAGCACACTAGGTTTCTTGTCGCTATTATGTCTCCCGAATAAGTTTTAAAGCCTCTTTCGCCCCGTCCCGAAATTGAGGTGTCCTTTGCCTCGCCCTTGTATTGTCTGGGAGTGATTCGATGTGACGCACAGCCTGCTGAATAAACAGGAAAAGAAATAAGATTTCTGATGCTTTTACATGCTGGTCGCCGGCCCGAGGAAGGGGATGTCAGGGCTGATTTTGTGAAGTGAAGACCAACCGGTCCCCCCCCTTTTTTTTTTTTTCCCCTCGTTCCTGCTAAGAGAAGGGGTGGCCCACGGCATACAAATTCAGCGGCCGCACAAAAAGCCAGTCGTGGAGAGAGGGAGAGAGGGGGGAGAGAGGGAGAGAGGGAGGGGGAGAGAGAGGGGCGATGGACCGCAGAAATGGTGATGATAACGGCTTTTCGCTCGTCCGGATCGAATGATAAATCCGTCCTTTTCATTCTGGGGGAAGTTTGGGTGCAATTACACATTCAGCTCACTTGGTTATCAGGACTTCATTTGATGGAGTTCTGTGTCAATACTGTTAAGATGCAAGGGATGGCGCCTTCGCCAAATCAATGGGAACCCGCGGCAGAGAAGGCTATCGCATAGCTTCATATCAACGCAACGTGTCCTTCAAAATGTCAGCCCTGGTGCCAAGGAAGAGGTGAATTATCTTGCTTGTCTTAGAAAATGGCAGCCCGGAAACAAAACACATAGTTCCCCATGTTTATAGAAGTGGCACTGAACAATGCTGGATTGCTAAGTGTAAAACCTCAGTATCCTGCCAAAAAATCTACAAGCTGTGGATGCTTCCACTTCCCCTGGACAAAGGGGGTACTGCAGGAAAAAGTGAGGCTTCATCTGACTACATGTATTAGTGCATATTGTCCAATGTGTCCATGTATTACACATATATGTATAATGTATACATGCATATATATATATATATATATATATATATATATATATATATATATATATATATATATATATATACTGTATATATTAGGGCACCATGTTGGCCGATGTGCACTAATACATGCAAATCATGTAGTTTGATGCCACCTTCTATTTCCAGCAGGATTCCTCTGCATCCATCTTTTACATTCCAATAAGCCTGTGCGTCCGCCAGTAAAGAATCAATTATATTTTCCCTTCAAAACCAGGGGCTCAGCAGCATTGTGCCCAGATTCGGAATTGCGCTCTTCTCCTTCTGAAACCTGCACTAGGTCAAAAATCGCAGCGCTTCCTCCTTAAAGTGAAAGGTCAAAGGTGAGAGGTCGCGCCTGGGCGCGTCTCGGGGGAGAGGGGTCGGCCGAGGTAAGGCACAGCCGTGGCTCTGGGTGTGATGGTAGCATGGTGCAAACCTCGACCCCTCTGGCGGGGACAAGGTTGCAGAGACCGTGAGGTAATCTGTGGCTCTGTTCCCTTATTGGCTCAGATTTGAAGCGCTTCGCTCTTCTGAACACCAAACCTGGGCTGGACCTGCAGTGTGTAACTCTACTGTTCAACTCTCCCTCCATGAGAATAACCAGAAGCCCTACCTTATGTTATGTTTATAGAGTGGAAGCATGCGAGATGGGTAAAATTCAGAGAATGCCGTATCTTATTATGTTATATGGTCTGCTTTGGTGCAATTTTGTGTAATTTCAAGACATTCAATGCTAATACACGCCACAATGCATTAGCCTTAAAAAACCTGCACATCATTCCTCCTGGCTTGATGGCGGTGAGGTGGAGTTGCCATGGGAGTCAGGTGGAGTTCCATGGGAATAATATTTAAAGTGTGATGACACAAATCCATCAGAGGAAAAGTGTTATCAATGGCCAACTACAGTAAAAACATTCAATGTAAAACCTGAACATAGACCGTTTCCAATTCGTCTTTTTTTTTTGACCAGCACAATATTTCTGTGCTTGACCTGAAAAATACCAAATTTTTTCTTCAGACTGGGGAAAAAAAGACAAATTCACATATAATTATTTTATGGAATTTAGATGTAGGCCTACTGGAAGCATAATATCCTATATTACATATATCTGCACAATGCACTGTAAGCATCCATATGTTGTGTTTTTTTTTTGATTTATCTAGCCTCCTGACATAATTGTAATATAAAAGTTCTAAGCTACGCTATATGACTAAATGTATCTGGACACCCCTTGGTCTGGGGCTGTTTTTTCATGGTTTGGGCTAGGCCCCTCACACATTCTAGACAATTCTGTGATTCCCCAGTGCAGCAGCTCAGAAGGCCTGGACTAAAAAGCTTGCTTTGGTCTACAGTTTTAAGGGGCCCCACAGAGACTGCACATGCACAGGGCCCAGAATTCTGTGCCAACCTCCTGCTAAGGAGAACGATCGGATTGAGATGCGTAGCCATGCGTGATTGGTTCAAAGGCCCTGCTCACTCCAGCTGAATAGATTGTTTTAATTTACCATTCTCTTTCATGTCCCTGCAGAGCAAACTTAATTCCACTCGCCCGCCTCTCTCTGTGGCTGAAAGAGAGACGGAGAGACAGAGAGGGGAGGGAAAGAGAGACAGAGAAAATGACACAGACAAATTAGATGGCAGACGCCCGGGCCTACTGAGTGGCTTATCCAGCGTTGATACCTGGCCACTCGTAAAAAAATGCAGCGTGAGGAAAACCAAACGCACACCGAAAAACCTGCGCAAGGTGCCGGGTCACCGGAACATTAGAATCAGAAAGGAAAGACTCGTAAAAGACTCAAATAACAAATAGTAGCGTTTATTTGCCATGAGAACAGTTAACGTTTCCACCCAATCGGTCTTCATCAGAACTGTGGTCGAAAAACGTTACAGGTTACGGTCAGGCTTCAATGGCAACATGGCTGTTTTTGTTACAGTAATCCAGCCGTTCTCACGCCTGATCCAGATCGGTGAAGGTGCAGTGTAGAATATTTCACCGCCGTTCATTTTTGGCTCAGGAAAGTTTCGTTTCTCTGGAAGGCAGTGTGAGGAGTGGACTCTTGACTGTTGCATCTCATCTACTGAGAACCTTCTTCTTTAGGCATAGTCATGTGCCACGCTGCCAGTCTCCCTCTGTCCCTATGAGTTTTTGCAGCGACCAAGTTAACTCATCGTAGGGTGGCCATCTGGGGCGGGGTCACAGCCGGGCTAAAGAATATCACTATCCAATCACCTTTTTCCCTGATGCTGTCATTTCTGTGCTTGACAAAGGCAAAGATGAATAATTCAGAGAGAGAGAGAGAGAGAGAGAGAGGGCAAGCAAGCAAGACCGTCTTCTTTCTTGGAAGAGGAGAAGGATGAATTATTCACAGGAGCCGTTGAGTCAGAGGACGATAGATCTCTGCATCTCTCCGGTCTGCTCTGTGAGTTCAGCACCACGGACAGAGTCAGAGCTGGCATGGGAAGCAGGACCAACAGGGGACCAACAGGCCCAGGGCAGACACTGCAGTGCAGAGGGGACCGCAAAACCAAACAAAGGAAACTACCCCCCCCCTCCTCTTCTTCCTTTCATCCTTCTTTCTTCTTCCTTTCTTTTTTCCTGCCTCACTCTTCCTAATTTTTCTTCCTTATTTCTGTCTTTTATTTCCACTAGTTTGAGGCATTGTGCAAGCTGTTGGAGAAGTTCGGACTCTGTCAAGGTCACGTTCGTGGACCTTACACAACCCTGATCAAAATGATACGTTTGCCTAAATTCAGATGCGTTTCTTTGAAAGCCTTTGGTTTGTGCGGGGTCTGAAAAAAGCTTGTGATTGAGGATGCAGCATTTTATTGATTCGTGCTTCTCCCTATTCAGGAAGCGCAGGTGTTCTATCGCAGCACAATGCCACGAGGCTTTCTGCCTGATCACACAGAGATGGTTGCTGAAGGGGACGAGATTGGTCTCGCAGAAAAAAAACGCGGGAGCGCTCTCTTCTGTCCGAGCCCCTTGAAGTGCCACTTCACCTAACGAGCCGTCTCCTCCAGGCCGGAGAAATGACTTCAAAGGCAGCTCGAGCCACGGCAGAGACCGTTCAAAGCGCGATCGCGTGGAATTTGAGATCCCTCTCGGCCTGGAGATGCCACAGATCAGAGGGGATGCTGTCACGGAGGTTCACTGGTTGTGCATTGGGAGCACCCCACAGTGCCGAATCCATGGTGCGTGGTGCACATCGATCGGTTCAGCTGTTTGGGCGCATTGTTATCGGTCTCCCTTCTTTATAATGATCTCCATCTGATAACGATCTCCTCGTTTCGCCGTGCCTTTCAGATCGTTGACAACTCCGGAGAGGGCAGAGTGAAATTAGTTATTGTTGCTGTGTGCTTGCGGCAATCTCGATTCGAGATCGAAAGACGAACGTGAGACTGATGTACGGATCGTCGTCTTTTGTTCCGTAGTGTTTTCCTGCCTGTGTGTGTGTGTTTTACCGTTTGACAGAAAGGACGCTTTTTACCTGCGGTCGCGTGTTGTTTTCTGGCTGCCCGTGTCTGAACGCTCCCTCCCGCGCCCGCCAGGTAATCGGAACGGCTCGCGACCGTCGTTTTATCAGCGCGGCGGCGCGAAGCTCGGAGAGCGCCGCCGCGCCGCGTCAGATACGCCCGTAACGAGCGGCTGTCGGGGTGAGATTCCGGGAGCGCGTCGCGGCGATTCATCGCTCGTGACCTTATTCCCGTGTAAATGAAAAGGGCTGTCAGTGGTAAATAACGCCCCCCCGACGAGCCCGACGCGAGGTACTCACGAGCCGGAATTTTTTTTGCGCAAGGGTACTTCACACAGGGGGGTGACTCGAGTGCCTGCCCAACGAGCCGTGCCACGTTCGACGCGTTTAACGTGTTCTGATGGGGCTTGTTAAGGCAAAAGCTCTGCTTAGTCACTTGTACTCTACCTACGGCATGCTGGGAAATGTAGTCAGGGCAGACCTGGATGTGCTTGTGCCCGGAATGTTGATTGGGTGAGGCTGAGAGACGAGAGGATTAGGGTAGGGAAGGGGGGGAGGGGGGGGGTGGGGGGGTAACACAGGGGTTTCCCTCTCCCCCGAAACGCTTGGCGTGCCAGCTGAAATAAGCAGATGTGTTCTCGCAGGGTGCGGGAATGGATGATTGGAGGAGGAATCCAAATATTTGGGGGATATTTAGTCAGGTTTCCTGCCAAGCTGAACAAGTGGGGAACTCCATATTTATGCAGTTTGATAATGCCTTAATTCTGATGCCAGCATGGTATAAATATGTACTGCCACTCTTGATATTTTTTTGCTGTGAAGGGCATGGGCTTGTGTTCAGCTGTAGAACTCTGAATCAGTAGAATACTGATTATGCCAGCTGCTAACTGAATGACACTTTCACATTCTCTTACATTCTCTGTACAGTAAGCTCCATAATGTTTGGGATATAGCAATGCTTTTTCTTGATTTTGCTCTGTACACCACAATTTTAGATTTATAATCAAACAATTCACATGTGGTTAAAGTGCAGATTCTCAGTTGTATTGAAGATGATCTTCACTTTAACCTTGTGTGAATTGTTTGATTACAAATCTAAAAATTGTGTTGTACAGAGCAAAATAAAAAAAAGCATGTCTATGTCCCAAACATTATGGATCTTTCTGTTAATGGCGTAGTTGCAAGTCACTGGAACCTTCTACTGAGATTTAGCATGAAGTGTCGGGTCCTTGAGTTGAGGTCACTAAGCAGTCATCAGAGGTGTGCTTTTCTTCGCCTCGTTGTCGATGTGTCCCCCCCCAGAGGAAGGCTTCCTGGGTGAAGGGGTCACGGTCTGTTCTCCTGGCCTGGAAGAAAGCTATCACTCCAAGGAGATCTGCTCCAGCTGGCTCTGTTCCTGAAGTGAGGGTGACTCAACACTTTCCCCTCTGAAGACCGAGTGTGAAAGTGGATCTGCCCTGAGTCGGAACGAAGCCTCGCAATGAAGCACCTTTCCAATCTCCTGCAGTCTGTCAGTGGACCTTAAATCAAACGGAGGCGGACGTACGATACGCCATTATTCAGTGTACAGGACACAGCAACGGAGAGTCGGGCTTGAAGTTTAAAAGTTCGAAAAACATAAACCCCTTTTTTTCCCTACACAAAGGGGCAGTTCACCCAAAAAGCACTCCAAGTAAGTGGAAATATAGCTTTGTTTGATTTTTGGTGTGAACTGCCCCTTTAACGCGGTCTAAGCTTCTACATGGGAACTATACCGTACCTCCTTATCCGAGTCATGATGAGACGTATAGTGTCTACCGTAAATCTCCTGATGGTCAGCTCCTGACTGGAGGCTTCATGAAGAGGACTCTACCATTACTCATAATAGAGTGGAAAGTTCTCAATTAGGATCATGTCATCAGGGAAAACGACTAATCAAGAAGGGTTCCAGAGGGTGCACAGGCAAAAGCACAAAGGTTTCTTCTTAAGTATTCATTAAGTATTCATCAGAAGAATCAGTTTGGTCATGTTTATCTGTAGGGTGCAGAGCTGTTGCAGAAAAATAGCCTTTGAAATGTTGGGGCTGACCGTGTATTTCAGGAGATGATTGAAGTGTCGGAGACTGGTTATTCTTTTCAAATGACTGTAAATCAAGTACAGTAGCCTCTATTTAGCCGTGCTGAAATATGAGAACATGATTGAGCGGTACCCTGTTGTACTTTGTAATTAGTGCTTCTCCTAATGGTTCCAGAGCTGTCTTGAAGCGAGAGCTCTTTGTTGTTTCTTTTTATGTTTGTTAAATGAGTTAATTCCCAGTGACACTATCCATCTCTAACCCTTGAAAAAGAAATTTGCATTCGAGCCGGAGCACGGCACCGGATAAATAATTGAATTTGATCTTGTGAGATGAATCCTGCGCCGTAGTCCACAGAGGACGGCCAGGCAGTCCGCTTAATTTTCTTCCTTTTCCTCTTGCCCTACTTTGGCGAGAACGCTGCTGTTCGTGTGAACACTAGAGGGCGCTCCTCGCTCAAAAGCATGGTGTCACGCTCTTCTTCTAACAAGCTCACGCCCAGCCTGGCTTCCTGCAGCGGGGGAAAAAAAAAAATGCATCCAGCCAGCATAGCTGTGAAGATTCCTTCTTGACAGAGGAGATTATGTGATTATGTGGTGCTATTATGAAGCGTTTTATACCCTTATTGATTCCTCTGTCTGAAAGGTCATGGTAGCCTTACCAGGTTAATGGGCTCAGTGGAGATGTATTGATGATATGGGTAATTGTGCGGTGACAGTGTGAGTGTGTTCCCCTGCCGGCACACACATGATGATGGCGGGACTTTTCCGAAGACTCAGGCAGATTTATAGCGCGAGAAATGAAGTCGCGCGCTGCCCTGGAGGACAGCAATAACAAATCCCTCTCGAGATCGCAGCCATTGCTCTTGGACAAGGCTGCGTGTGTGTTTGTGCGCGCGTGTGTGTGTGTGCATGCGCGTGTGTTCGTCTGTGCGTGTGTGTGTGTGTGTGCATCCGCGTGTGTGTTCGTCTGTGTAACATTGTGTATTGTTAATATTTTTTAAATTCAAATTCAGTTTCTAATTTTAGCGCTTATTAAAGAGACGGAATTGAAAAGTTGTTGCACTGTCTATCACAAAAGACATTACAATAGTATATTTAAAGGACATTAAAACAGCTTGAAGTTGTGTATTTACTCTTCGGTATGTATTATTAAACTAAAGGAGAAAAGAGAGAGAGCTTGGGCATAAGATTGGGGGAAGCTTGCCAGATGACTCAAATATGGAAAGTATAAAAAGTATTCAAATAGCAAGCATTAATTTACCATGGTTTGGCTTTGCTGCTGAAACAAATAAATAAATAAATAAAATGAATAAATAAATAAATAAGCGCTATGTTTTGACATTCTCACAGCTGATCCTCCAAAGCAAAACAACTTTTTAATGGACTCCTTTGAGATGCAGAGAGCTGCTTTGACGAGTCTCACACACACTTTTTTCAGGCCCTTGGTGCAGTCCCTTCAGAACAGTGGAAGGTCACAGCCGCTGCCTGTTTCGATCAGGCAGTTCTCTGCGGCATTTCTAATTGGACGGCCTCTTTCTTTACCTGAGCCTGTACGGCTCTGTGGGTGGCAGGCGGGCGGTGCTCCAAGGAGCTAGCCTTGTTAGCCGCGGGTTCGGTAGCCTATCGTGTGCTCATTTTCGGCGCCGTGTCCCTCGGCCCCCCCCCCCCTGCCCACCGCAGCGAGAGCATAGGGGAGATAAACCAGACGGTCACCGATCTGCGAACAGAGCTAATCCACGATTGTGATGCGACACATAGCTGAACGGTAGAGGACGATTACAATGGTTATGCAAGTGCTAGCGATGCTGTCGAGCGAAATCACGTTTCAAGATGGATGCATGGCATATAACCGGAAAGTGAGGTGGCAAGCTCATGATATGCACTTTTTGTACGTCGCTTTGGATAAAAGCGTCTGCGAAATAAATGTAATGTAATGTAATGTGTAATGCAAGCTCACACGCTTGGTCGTAGGTGGTGACGCTAATTGTGTCCCCGTACTGAGGCTGGTGATCTATCCCTGATCTAATCAATGGGGTGGCCTGGGTGGCTCTGGCCACCTCTGGAATTTGATTGGCCACCCCAGGTGCCACCACTATTTTTCCACCTAAACTAGTGCATTATCATTGGCTAATATAACTGTTGGCGATAGTGTGGCCCCCAATTACCGAGGGTACCCCATGAAGAACATCCTGGTAACCCCCCCCCCCCCCCCCAGGTTGTGTTTTTTCATCCCCGACTCCCACAGTTCCACTGTAGCCCATCTGCCACTATAGCAGCGTACAGTGTGTTTTGCTCGCTTGGGATTCTCAAATGCTGTGTTTGTTCCACTTTTACTCTCCGGCTTGATGCTCGATCCCCCCCTGCTGTCTCACAGTGGCTCCTGGTACAGCAGAAATAACACATAAACAAACCGCACAAAGCATTCGCGACCGTCATTTATGTAGCGAGAATCGCTATGGGGAAGCAAGTGGACACCGTTTTACACAAATGCACTATTCATCATGCGTGTTTGCATCTTGTCATGTTATCCACGCAGCCATGCTATTGCAAATGTAAAATGTAAAATGACAAGAGCATAGGTATAGCACTATAAACGCATTGCTATTGTGATCAATTAGCGACCTCTCCAGCTTTTAATTGTCTGTATTCCACAGTGTGGAGTTGGATTAATGCAGACAGAGAGCTGATGAACACTTTAAGAGGCTGTTTGGTGAAACATGCAGGTCACGACTGAGCTGGGTTTGGGAGAAGCGGTCGTCTGTGGTGAGTTTTCACGCGCTGCTGGGTGAGTGTTGGGCAGCTTTACCTGTCCGTGTTCGTGGCGAAGCATTGCCACGCTATCGGGTTTCTTATTTGATCTTTTTTTTTTTTTTTGCAAGCGCTGGAGAATGGCTGAAATGGGTGTCAGGAAAAGTGGGGCGTCTAAATAAAAAATGTAGAAAAAAAAGCATCATTGTGTAATGCAGCGCTTAGGAAAGTTGAGAGTATTTCACCCCTTCTATCCTGTGTTCAAATTGGACTCTTAAGAAGTGTATTCACCCCCAGTATACCCAGTGACCCTTTCTTCAAAGACATTAAGATTTATCTTTGGTCCTGGTGATGTTAACTCCTCCTGGGACCAACAGGGGCGATTAGTGTCCATCACAGTTAATCACGAGACACACATACCAGGGAACGCTGGTTTCATTTTTTGCCAGCTTAGTGTAAATGTCTTGTTCTTTCAGTCTCTATTTCACTCTTGAGAGCTGTGTCCTGAAAGCCCGTCAGACAAACTGCCATTTTTTAAAATGAGTTACTCCTTCCTCTGCACTTAACTGTGAAATCCCCTGTGCCATCGCCCATGTCCGTTTTACACGGGCATTTTGCTTTTGATCCACTTAGATTCAGAAATGGGTCCCTGAGATGATGGGACACGTTATGGAGTGTGACAGGGTCTGTAATTTTGTTATACTTGATCAGCGAAGACGTATCGGGCTCCGGCAGATCATTACAGTAACCGAGCAACCGCCCAAATCAGAGAGCCTGTCACAGTCCGTGAATTCGGTGCTGTCTCAGCATCCCATTTTAGATATAAGTGGATCAAGTCAAATTACGGATTGTGACGGTCCCTAATTTGCCTGATCAACGAAGACGCGTCAGATCATTACAGTACCAGAGCGACCCCTCAAATTAGAATGATTTTAGTGACCACACAACATGAAATTTTTTTGTATTGGAAAAAAATTAATTGTATTCACTGTAAGCATACTGTCCACACTGACGGTGCATTACATAATATGCATGTGTTTAGCCTGCGAGCCGCTCTGCTAATCCCAGGGTCTCCCCCGCGCCACTCTGTCACGCTGAACTCCGGCGGGTTATTGAGAGAGCAGCGGACCCCCTCGAAATGCAATCTGCCCTTTCGCTTCCTTGACTCCGGGGACTGCGATCCTGATGGATGTGGAGACAAACGATCCTGCCCCCTTGCCCCCCCCCCCCCCCCCCACCAAACACAGCCCACTGCATGTGTGCGGGACTCCCGGCACGTTCCCAGTCGGTCGGTCCACCGCGACCTCCATTAAACTCGCCCCCCCCCCCCCCCCCCCCCCCGCGTGTAGCGTGACCTTGCGCCTCCTTCCCCAAAAGGAGAGTTACTCATCGGGCTGGTGTCCTGGGATGCAATTGGCTGGTGCAGGCGTGGCGCGGCGCGTATTTCCCCCCCCCCCTTCGCACGGCCGTTTCCTGCCCACCACGCGTAGCACTGTGAGGCTGCGTCTGCACGCAGCGCCAAACGACAGCCAGGAACGAACCCTTTCCCACACCCGGGAAAAGTCCACAATTAATCGGAGCAAATGTTTTCTTTACACGGCAGGTTTTAGCCACAAATAACTGATCCTGTTTTTTTTAAAAGTACCGAGGGCATGGATGGAGTTTCAGCTGGAAGGTAAGACCAGTGGTTCCGCCAATGGAATCGCCATGTTGGACGTCAGACAAATGTGATTGCAGAGCAGTGACACGAGGCATAAATTCTTTGCATCATGTATGCAATCAAATAAAGTTTTTAAAAAAATATATTGTCATTGTGAAGACACGGCAGCTTTTTATTTGTTTTACTGTCTTTATGACATACCTTGACATTGATGTTCCCCAGCTAGACCCGTTGCTTAATGTTAGGTGACAAACCACAGGCCAGGACAAACCCTCCACTTCATAATGTTTAATTGACATTTCAGTCTCATTTTGTCTATCGGACGTGCTCCTGCAGAGCCCAGCTAGAAAACCAGGGGCGATACTATTAACTTTTTTTTTTTTTTGTGAGGTTTGCGATCAATCTTCTTCCTGAGATAATGAAAGCTTTGCATTTGGCAGTCGATTTACTTCGTGTCAGAACTGATTATTACCCTGTTGCTGACGCCCTGCGCCGTAGATGCCCTGCCCAAAAAAAAATCACATTTATTGCTGAATTCAAATGTTCATATTACAGTTCAATGAATATTCTTACCAATTTGCAGTTGTTTGCCCAAAAGACCTACTTCATTTTCTGTTTTGCATTTAGTTTTTGCCTGGTTGGAGTTTTTATGACATTATTCGATTTGGTCCTCTTGTCAGTCTCTTGTTGTCCTTGCCCTCGATGCATTCTGTACTCTTCAGTATAGGTGTGAACGCTAGGTCCAGGTAATTAATATCAACAGCAGACAAATGGAAGGTGTAACTGTCTCAGTAGGTACTTGCCCTGCATGCTCATGAACATGAAGTTATTCAAATAAATGACCTGCTATCTGTCATGCTATTGGCTAATCACTGAGGTGGGTGTAGTTTAATTTCCAGGTATCTCCGTTTCCTTTATTATTGCAGTCTTGTACTCTGTAAGTTTGTTGGGAAAATGGTCCATTGTGTGCCGTGGGGTCTGATGTGTGATAAATACCTTAGGATACTTCACCCATAGTTTTAAGATTTTATATTTTTGGATTCATCTGGAAACACTGCCTGTTGTACCAGTTGCATTTGTGCAGTCAAGGTAAATTGTTTGCCATGTCTGAAATGAACCTCGTTGCATGTTATACAGAGGGTGCTTCTTGTCCTTTCTCCATCATTAAGTACACTGCTTTAACACTCATGCAGATCATGTGCCTGTAATTAACCAATTACCAGTCATGTATGGTTGGTATGATGTAAATGAAGGGCCTTTTAAGTGCAGATTTAATCTCAGTCATTAGCATTTTCCTTATAAGGTCTCATCATTCCTCACTGGCAGAAAAGTCTGGCAAATGCAGAGAACAACAACAAACAAACAAAAAGTTGAATGTTTTGAGAGCTACCGCTGGCCAATAAAAATGGCCGCTTGATGTGTAAAAAGGATAAGTAAGTCCTCTTTCCTGAGCCCTGGAGGAGCTCTCCATTTCCCTTTTCCCCTAATGATACGAGGCGGGCGTTTTGCGAGCTGTCGGTCCTTCGTCAGGTCGGAGCGCGGCGTTTCATTAAAGGCTCCTCTCGCTCTCTCAGAGCGGGGAAGCAGCAGGGCTGTCAGCTCTCCTGGAAATGGCTGCCATCGAGCCGCAGGGCGGATCGCGAACCTGCGTCGTGCCGTTTCCTGTCTTTATTCGCTCCCGTGTGACAGGCACGGTACCACTGGCTTTGGCTTGCTTCTGTTCAGGATGAACGGTTGGAATTTTACTCCTGAATGGCAGTTATAATACCTGCTTGTAGGTGTTTTTATTTCCCTTGTCGTTGACGCTGTTGTATTAAGACGTCGTGGAGTTAACGTTACGCGATGTCATTTCTGAGAAGAAATTGGATCTGCTCTTAAGCTGTGCAGCTTACTGGCTGCGAGTTTGAATCCAGGATTGGGTGCTGCTGCTGTTGCGAGTAAGCGAGGTTCTTCAGCAATGCCCGGCTGCATTAATTGATATGTTTAGTCGTCCAAGTTGTCTGGCGCGTCTGTGGAAATAAATAAAAGTACGGTAATAACTTATTGTGCTCTTGTTGTTAATAAGCATCTAACTGTAACACATGTAGAGTGCCTTATGTACATGTGATCATGCGTGACTTAGTTTGTTAGTGCCTACCAGTGGCACAGACTGGGCTCAGTGGGCTAGACAATGGTGGGTGAGTCCTAAGCTATATCATTAGCCCAATATACACTGGTAGTGCACAGTGGAGAGAGAGGGTGAGTGTGTTGTCCTGCCAGGAGTAAGATGGTTTGGCCCGGCCTGGCCTCCTTCGGTTGGCCAATACATTTAATTTGTCTCTAGAACATGCCGGCACTCCCACTCAGCTATCAGTCATTACCGTGCAGGAATTCACCATGCCTGTGTGTGGGTGCAGGTGGCAGGATGCTGGGTCAGTCGCTGATGCGGTGCGTGGAGGATACAGCGGCTAACTGTCGGTTAAAACGCACAGCGTCTGCGCCAGCAGCGAGTTCATCAGATTGCCGCAAGTAATTCTTCATGTCGGCAAGAACGTTGTTATTGAATCATAAGCAGCCCTGCGGAATTGAATCGGAGGAAGCCGCTTGGAAAATCGCATTGCGTCGTCGTAAACGAGGAACACAGAGGTTCGCGATGAGTTTTTTTCTGGGTGGCGTGGCACGGCAGCCTGATGCTAATTTGGCCTTTTCAGCTCAAACAAGCAAGTGCAGGTGATTGAAATGCCATTTAAACTATCAGGGTTACGTGCCACTTACAATGCACCAATTTTCCCCTCAATGAAAGGCTCCTTGGTCCCAGACCCGATGATTGTGTTTGTCCAACTCCCTGGAACCCCATCTCTCTGTATCAACAAAAAAGTTGTTTTAAAACTTTAAAGTTCACAGCATTGTTTTGTGTGTCTTCAGTCACTGAAGCAGAGGGCTCTGCTCAATCTACAACAAGCAGAAAAAACCCCCTTCTCAATAGGCACTTTTAAAACTGTTATCTTCACTGTTCTGCTCCATGATCTCCCTTGAATTCGGCTTTGAATATTATTGTGTTTTGACTTGGCAGAGAGTGATTTATACATCAACATTTGCTGTGTTTGACTGTCAGCGGCATCAAAACTTCCCGAGCGCCTGTCACCATTTCTAAAAATTTTCACAGATGGAATCAAAACATTTTTTTTTTCCAAGATTGAATGCTTGAAAGCCTAATGCTCAGTGGTGGATCACTGTGTGGAACGAGCCCGGTTTGCACACAGACCCAGAGCAAGGAACTAATGGGAAACTGGCTGGTTGCTTGACCTTGACAAGAACCCGGGGGGGGGGGGGGGGGGGGGGGGGGTGCTCAACCAAAGGGCAGTCTACATCTTTCTCATTTTTATAATCAATGTTTCACCTTTTTTGTTGTCAACGATTTGAAATCGCAGATTGCTTCAGGAACAGGGTCAGCTGCTGTCAGACCAGGGCGTGGGGTGGGGGGTGGAAGGCATTACATTATTCCATCGTCCGGTCAGGACCCCAGGCCGGATCTGTACATTACAGTAATTTAGAAATGCGGATGTGTCTGGCAACCCTAGTCAAGGCTGTATAAATAAGATGTTTTGTTTTTTTTTTTGTTTTTTTTTTTTAACCTTGTTTGTGACCACTGGGGGTGCCGTGTTGTTAGGTTAACCCTGCCCAGTCCTGGGTGTTTACCACTGCAGGGGGCGCCAGGTCACAGTCAGCTTATGATGTGGCCCACACTTCAGAATGTGACTGTCCAGTGCTGATGGTGAGAGCCGTTTCAGACTTCTATCACCTTGAAATGATATTCTTTGTATTAACATCCACAGGCATGTATCCAGACGCTCCCTTGGCTAACTTTAAGAAAGCAGCGAAATAAATCACAAAATCCTAATTAGAGTTGGCTGTTGAGTGGCTTGTCCTGCTCAAACACATCTTTAGATGTCACTGCAATTAAAAATACACGGTGCCCGAGGGGGCTGTATGACAGCTCATTTAGTTACGGCACCACGCTGTGGCGTATTGGATGAGCCTCTCAGCCAAAGAGCGAATCGGGGACCGTGCCAGTGCCGACCTTGGCCAGTAGCTCCACAGAGCGATGTTCTGTTGGCGGTTGCGTCACCTTGGCAACGGGAGGGTTCGTCAGACAGGGTTCCGCACACACATCATTATCTAGCGGCCCCTGCTGGTCGATCAGGTGCCTGCAGTTTGTAGTCAGAGTCGCATATGAAAAGGTCTTCCTCTGACTCTGCTCTGTGCAAGCTTAGCTGCAGTCTGCGGTATGACAAGGAGCAGGTGGCGACACCATGTGTTTCGGAGGAGAACTGCGAATGTCTACACGCTCCCAAATCTGGGGTTTGCGGATGTATGTGGCTGAAGTTGCAGACAATTGGTCAAACCAAATTGGGGTGGGAATTGGATATAGGACAAAAATACACTGCGTCTGCATTTAATTGGCAGTTAATAAACAAATGGCTAATGTAGTGGTACTGACATTGCTATAGTCTTGCCAACCTTTGCCAAAAACATGCATCTATGTGGCTTTGCTGGTAGACTGAACAGGCAGTACATGTACTTTTCACCAATTCACAGCCCTCTTGCCAAATTCATGAGGCAAGTGAATTTTAATCTAATAAATAATAATCTAATAATACAAACGGCAGATAACCATGTAAACAAGGCTTTTATCTTGCAGAGAATTTCTTCTTGACCAGTTTTCAGTATTGTTTGATGAAGCGAAACGTATTCATTCATTTTCCATCAGTGTCGGGTTTGTTGCATTTGAAACAGTCACCGTTTCCCTTATTGTCATAGGCAGGGTAGATATAGCAGGGGAAAAATACGATGGATACCTGTGGGAAGACGTTTGTACATGATGTATTGTTGACTGTCAGTAAGGAAGGCCCCATAACGAGGGGTGTATATCATGAGAGTACCGAACAAGCAATTTGGGCGCCGTCGGATGAATCTGTCAGCGAGGGAGGGCTTCAGATTGTGGGTTAACCCGGTACCAGCCACCAGCTCATTCCAGCAGTCTGACTGCATGGCATAGCTGCAGTTTCTGCTGAGTGAGAAGAAGCCAGTGACATCACACACTCCAGGAGAGCTTGTACTTTCCAAGGACATTTCAGTGATGAGGTGGGCTAATGAACTTGACTGGAGAGGAAAATTAGGACAAGTTTAAAAAAAAAAAAAAAAAAAAAAATTTAATTTTAAATTAAAAAAAACTTTGGGGAATCTAAAATATAACCTCAATAAGACACAAAACAAAAGGCAGTTAATACGCTGAACTGCCGTTATTCTTCACCAGAGCCGCGGGTGGTGGACAGCGGCTATTAGGGCCCTGCTGTGGCTGCGGCTCAGCTGGCCTGCTTGCGGTCAGGAGACAGTCAGTGAGTGTGCGGTGGCCGAGTGCCAAAACAGTCCCCACCAATCAGCATCGGTCCTGGGAGGAGGTCACTGCTTCCAAACATACTGTCAGCTCTCTCTCCCTCTGTTTCTCAATCTCTCTCTCCCTCTTTCTCTCTCTCCCCTCTCTCTCACTCTCTCCCGCTCTCTCTCTCCCTCTTTCTCTCTCTCTCTCTCTCTCTCTCTCTCCCACTCTCTTTCTCCCTCTTTCTCCCTCTCTCTCACTCTCTCTCTCCCTCTCTTTCCCTCTCTCTCCCCCCCCCCTCCCTCCTCTCTCCCTCCTTCTCCCTCGAGAACAGTCACCCGCCCCGTCCGGGTGAGTTATTGGCTCAAGCGGGAATCAGAGAGCAGTCTTTGGCCGCGGCGAGGATCGTAAAACATCCGGGATGCACGGCGAGCGGAAGATGAATGAAGTGGACTGACGGCGGGGAGAGGCCAGGCCAGTACAGTGTGTCCTGGCGTGAGGTGGATTTACTCCGAGGCAATAATTAAATTGGTGCAGTAATTTGGAACTATCGCAGTTGAATTGATGGCTTGCTGCATCCATGGGTGAATCGATACTTGGTATAATAGCTAGTTGGAATGCTTCCTGTGCTATTTATAGTAAATGGAGCCTGCTTTCTGGGTAACTGAAGTTTCATTTTATATTTAAAAAAAAGCTTTTATAAATGTATGCATATGTGCAAGACAACCAAAAAAAAAAGTACGAATGTATAAAACTATAGTTCCTAAATCTTGAAACATGCTGAAGTGAGAAGCAAGATAATTGTCCCTTGTCTGCACATGCACGTCTGGTTTCTCATATGGACATCAGTGCTGATAGATTGAAAGCAGTCTGGCAGAGTCCCCAGCCTGCTGAAAGTGCAAAGGCTCTTGGGTAAATCACCTGAGCAACGACTGTTCTGGCAGAGCGGGTTAAACCTACAGCTCTTCGGCATGAAACAGCATCCGTCAAAGGATCCGTCTAACTTATTACTGGATTTAGTGCGGAGGGGGAAGGGGGGGGGGGGGGATGCGGAGGCGTGATGGTATCCCAGCATGCCGTGCGGCTGCGCGCGGAGACGAGAGGAGGTCTGCGCTGAGAGCGGTGATCCCGCTGCCTGTGCGTGTCCTCGAGCGAGACTCTCCAGCGCGGAGAGAGAGCGCGTGGGCGGGCGGCGGCACGGCCCCGCCGAACAGAGCCGCGCCTGATCTCCCAAGTCCTCTTGCTCGACGGTCTTGGCGAAGCTCGCTTGCGCTCAAGGATGGAGGGTTTTTTTTTTTTTTGGGGGGGGGGGGGGGGGGGAAGCACAGTCTTCTGTGTGGGTTTTTGCATCGCTTTGAACGGCGATGAAGACACTGTATGTGTTAGTTTCTAAAGTCCTGCTACGTTGTGTTGAGGTGTTGTGTGTACAGTGTTGAAATGGAAGGAAACTGTGATTTTTATTGGTAAAGGAAAATGTTTCCTCGTGGAAAACTGTTTTATGGTCAATGTCGTGTCTCCTTATATACAAGGTACTTTGTGTATAGCTGGCTGTGGGATTTTCATTCTCAGGTTTCATTTGAATCACTGTCAATTACATCATTGTGGTGCACAACCACATCTGATAGACACTTGACCCACGAGAGAGAGAGAGAGAGAGAGAGAGAAAGAGAGAGAGAGAAACCAATTATTCATTGTAATCCAGTGTTGGGTACAATGAAAGTATCCTAATACTGGAAACAAATTACCCAAAAGTGCTTTGCAAAGGACCACTTCAAGGAAAATCAAGATATTTCCTGATAAATGTTTTATAGAAATGAAGATGTAGCCTAGTAACTTTGTTTCCATTGTCCTTGTGCTGTGGAGATGGTCACACTGAACTGGCTTTAGCATTATAAAATGCATCCCACGGTGACGATGGCTCTGTGAAAGATAATGTTCATTGGCCTGAGGCTCCTCCATTGACCTGCGTTTGGCATCGGAATTATTCACAGTTGCTCGGCAGTGGCAATTATGACCTCACAATGCTTTACCGTCACTGAAAATTAATAAGAATGTTATTCTCCTCGGAGTGCTCTCTGGTCATTCTCATTTCAATTTCACTTACCGTCTGAATTTAAATTTTTTTTTTGGTCTCAAATATAATTTCAGGTTTTTAGTTAGGGTTCTGAGATTATCTCAAAGAACACATTTAAGCGCACAAGTAAATGGACCTTGAAATGGCCTGACGGTAAAATGCTTAGTATTCTCAACCACACTCGCCTCCCTTGAATTTTATCTTATCGTGGCATTGTCCAGAAGCGCTACTTTAAACATGATTTATGAGGACGCCCTAGAAACCGAGGGAACCTGTGTACCTACGCCAGATTCTCGGTTAAACGGGGGGACTTCCAGAAGCTGCCAGATAAAAATAATAAAAATAAAAAAAAAATAGGGAGAGAGTGCAATATGAGGCCATTTCTTTCCTCCAGTGTCGTGGAGTGGAGTCATTCTCCTTATCCATGAGGGCTTGGCCTCGGAGGAGAGTCCTTTAGTGCCGCATCGGAGCCGTGACAAGTGCCATCCACATCAGCCTGAAGATCCGGTTAAGCGGACGCGAGCGATTTCCATGTGGCAGCTCCACAGCGAGGCCTCGTGCCAGGGAAGCGGTTATTCTACGGCAATGGGTGACCAACTCTGTTCCGGGACATTCCGGGGAGTGTAGGGTTTCACTCCAACCCTAGCAAAGCCACACCTCAGTCAGCCACTGGAGATCTGCTTTTAGCTGCTAATTAGCTATGCCAATTAAGGTTGAAATGAAATCCTTACAGGGTGGTAGATCTCTAGGAATTGGGTTGTTTATGAGTGCTCTACAGCAACGCTTAAATGCAGTTTTGCATGTCTCAGCATCCCCCCCCCCCCCCCCCCCCCCCCCCCATCACCACGCAAGATAAAGCAATGTTCCCTTTACAGCGACGAGAATATGCGGCCTCAAAACATAGCTCAAATGTTTTCTGCCTCACATAATTTTCACAAAAAATTTCCATGGTGATCGGCTGGCTTTTTTTGGCTCGCCAAGAACAAAGCATTTCTGCGAAATCCGAAGGACGCACCAACTGTCCCTCCCGTCGTGAGTTTTCCAAGTGAGACTTTGCTCAGATGCAAGTGAGACGTCTGTACTGTACACGTCCAGCTGTTTCCTTGCTTCAGTTCTTCTGTTGCTGGGGAGCATGCACGCTTGCTTGATTTTTTTTTTTTTTTTGCTTTCTGCTTGCTTTTCCTTGTCAGTGGAGCTCATCAAAAGAGAGCAGTGGCACAACTTGGCCCCTGACCAAGAATGTGCCGTGGCAGTTTGGCTGGAGTTCTGAGAGGCCAAACTGTGTGTGGGGGGGGGGGGGGGGGGGGTGGGGTGGGGGTGGGGGTGGGTGTGCGTGTCGATGTTGGTAATGAGCGTAGCTGTCTGTGCCCAGGTTAGCCTTGTTCGTTGGGCTGGATAGTGTCAGGGAAATGTTTTTTTTTTTCTTCTGAGATGAGACGAGAGAAACTGATAGGATAGAGTGTTCCAAATTTGGTGAACGGAAAAATTATGTAAATTAAATTTGCTTAAAGATTGGCCAGACAGAAACACTGGTAATTTTAGTATTTTTAGTTCAAAGTGAGAAAGTCCTGGCAGAATACCTGTCGCTAATTTTACTGTTTTGCCGGAAGACAAAAAAAAAAAATTAATACATAGTCACTTTAATTCAAATTTCTGTGATCTTGAATGGTTTCAGGAGGTCTTCGAGGCAGTGTGTCAGGTAAAAACGTTTTACTCCCATCAAAAGCACTGCACTGTACTCTCCAGTTCAATTTTAGGTCTCTGGGAATAGTCATTTCACTAGGCGTGAAATCACCTTGTGTAATGGGAATTATTCTTGTATTCGGTCTGCATGGCAATCCGAGGCTTTGAACCTGGTTTTTTTATATCGCAGGTAATTAACAGGGCCGTTTGGGTGGTTACTCTCTAAATCAAAGCCCCAGGTAATGTGTTCATAGTGTTCAGCATTCAGTTTTTCCATGCAATGTGATTGCTGTCTTTAGGGCAGAACCATAACCATGCCCACCCCCCCCCCCCCCCACCCCCCCACCGCTCCAGCAGAGAAAGGTAATAGTACATGATTGCATTTCTGCCATGAGTTATGGATGCATTTATACTGATCGCACACATAGCGACATATGGGTGATGTACAGCTCCTGTTTGCGCAGCTAAGTAATGTGGCAATACCCCGAGGAACCCCCTGGCCTGTTTAGCTGCTTCCCTGGAGGGATGAGGAACATTGTGTTCCATCACTGTGTTCTCTTCATTACGGCCGGTTAACCTTTTGAAGCCTGTGTTCTGCGAAGTAATATTGATGCTCGGTGACTGATTTAAAAAAATAAAAAATAAAAAATCTGTTTACAACCGGATTGTTCAATTCAGGATGTTCTGTTAGCCCCGGAAAGTTGCTGTGCTGCGTAAGTTTGGCAAACATCTATCTATAAATGTCTCAAGTTGACATCCAAGGACTTTTAATCAGTAAAATTGAGTTGTTCCTTCATTTTCTTTACTCGTGTCACACATGACGTCTTTAGAAAGGGCGTTATGTTCTTAAATTGAGTAAATTATAGTCTTAACAAGCGAGGTTCTAATTGCTGAAGGTGTGGAAACAGATGTGTTCAGAGAAGAATGTGACAAGATGTTCGCATTGCAATTTACGGGAAAAATAAATAAATAATTTAAATGCATGTTTTCAGCAAACTTAATTGAACAAGAGTTCAGCTGCAAGAAAAAACAGCATACGGTGGGCCCCAGAACTGCGTTGAAGAACATCTGGTCCGAAATTCTTAATCTGCTTCAAGGCTCTGCAACTATTTTTTTCTGTTATGCTGTATTTAGTCACCAACCTGCGCAAGCAAGAAAAACTTTGTACTTCCAGTTTATACTTTACTCTTCTATACTCTATAAATCTTTGCTGCATCTATTAATCAAATAAGAAAATAGCAAATCAAATTGCGAATCAATGAACATGACAATCATTATGGTATCCGGTGTTCAGAAGTATAGAAATACTACTGATTTGTTTTATTTTGTTTTACACTGCCATTTAATCATTCTGAGTGTCTTCTGACACCACCAAAAGTACATGAATTATTCACAGCCCTTTCCCCTGGCTCACAATCTGTCGAGGAACACTTCAGCTGTCTGTTGCTTCCTGTTGACTTTGAAACTGTGTGATTATATTGTCCATTTCTGTCGAGTTTTTGTTGAGAAGATGTGATGATAAGGGAATGGGGCTTCTGCATAAGCCCGGTGATCCAGTTATCCTGTCAAAATGTACAGCTGAAACTGAATTCCTGAGTTAAATATTTACCCCTAAAAAAAAGGGAGGGCTCCCAGAAAATGGTCAAGATATAGGCCTAGGTCAATGACTGGTTAAATATTGAAGAAAGTCTGCTGAATCATTAACAGTGAGAGGTCGGTCAGAATTTTCATCAAAGGATTTTGAGTAATTAAGTACCAGTGGGATTTTTAAAACATGGGAACGCTGGATTGCAGCGGACCTTATTACGTGAGCCAACCACAAGTAATCTCCACTTCCTTCCATCGAGATGGGAAAAAAACCCATGTTGGTTGAACTTAGGTTAGTCAACCTTGAGTAACCACCACGTCCTTTCTGATAAGGTAAATGGTAAAAACCCATGTAGGTTGAACATGCCAGAAATGTCTAGAATGTAATGGAATATGAAGCTACAAATGAGCATTTGCAAGTTGAATGATGACTGTGAGGTACTGTGTGTTGTGTAAGGCTGCCTTTCGAAATGCTTTGAGGTGAGAATTACACGCTTTACTCTGCCCAGCACGGGAGGTCGTGGTGATGGAATAGAAGTAGCCTGAGCAGAGCTAAAGAAGGAATTGATGAATAACACGTGAGTGTGGACGCAAAGCACAGCATTAATGATTGATTGCGGTCACTGGTGTCGGTTACTTTGAAAGGAAGAGAACCACAATGTCTTTTTTTTTTTTCTTTTTATACGTGTTCTAGCTCCTGCTACTAAGCAACTAATCGCTTCTTTCAGTTGTGGAGAGAAAGTTGTGGGGCTGTCCCCCTGGAGATATTCTACGCCTCATGTAGCTTTCCTAGGTGCAGGCATGTGTTTTGGGAAAAACACAACGTCCACTTCAATTTGTTGTTTTTTTTTTTTTTTTAGGAATACCGCACAACGCTGAGTTGTAGTAGCATGGCTGCCCGGGAAACGGACCTGCCTGGGAGGAAACGGTGAAGGGATTGTGGGTAGACCGCGTTAGATCAAGATGACCAGGTTGCTTGAATGCCAGGGCCAGAGAACACCTCCCCCCCCCCCCCCCCCCCCCCCCCCCCATGCCCCCGTCCCTCCCCCAGCACCCCAGGCGCCCCCACTGAGCTCACTGTCCCTGGCAGTGCTGAATAGGAGGGAGTCCTTTCCTGGCTGGCGGGATACGGTGACCGTGTCTATTCACACCGGCCTGCTTGGATGACTGGCTATTGTTTCAGGCCTGGCTGCTGCTCGGGCGGATTATCTTACAGCATCTCCCTGCTCCTGGGGGAAAAAGAGCAGGATACCCACCCCTCGGATGCCCTTTTCAGACAGACTTAAGTGTGTGTGTGTGTGTGTGTGTGTGTGTGTGAGAGTGTGTGAGAGAGAGAGAGAGAATGTGTGTGTGTGTGTGTGTGTGAGAGAGAGAGAGAGAGTGTGTGTGTGTGTGTGTGTGTGAGTGTGAGAGAGAGAGAGAGAGAGAGAGAGAGAGTGTGTGTGTGTGTGTGTGTGTGTTTTTGTCCGTTTGCCATTGACTTGGTGTGGCAACGGGAGGTCCACAATAGCTGTCCACTAGTTCTTCTGCCGAATAAAGAAACCCATTCACCAGCATGTGGAGCAAAATCCACCGGATAATTTAACCTCTGGATTCACCTCAACAGACCCCCCCCCCCCCTCTGTGGGGCCTGCTGAAGGTAGGGTCTGCTTTGGCCTGGTTTTATTATTTCACTCCTGCCTTGTTTTTCCTGGCTGATGATGATGATGCCGTGCTCCCAGGTTTAATATTTCCCCGCTCAGCCCAAAATGTGTGGGAAAAGGGAGCGCTGGCGTCATTGGTGAGTGGGATTCCCGCTAGTTTCGGCCAAGTTTCGGTTGAATTTTACACTTTTGAATGAAGCAGGCAGACAACAACCAGTTATGAAAAGGCACTGAGGTGAATCACGCAGGATAACATTTCTTATTGGCAGAAAACGAGTGTCAAATTATTGAAGTGCGGCAAATGACTACGACTTGGACAGTGTTCTCTTTCAGTGACTTGATTGTTATCCGGCCGTTCTCTGGACACTCTATACCTGAAATAAGCATCTGCATTCAGGATTCAATGTGGCGCCTCGCTTTCAAAGGTGCCATCACTGTTTATAATACTTGCCCAGGTATTGGTCGGTTTCCCCTTTACCCCCCCCCCCCCCCCCATCCCACGCCACCCCCTCCCTCCCACCTGCTGGCTTTTGCTGTATTGAATAGGTAGTACTACAGTCTCCGGTGCTGTTTGAAACAACGCTCGCCAAGATGTCCTCGGACACTGGCTCTTGTTCACACTGTCCATCTGTCGGGGTTT
>CM045889.1:5600426-5787926 GCA_025169545.1 Anguilla japonica
TGAGGGTGTACAGCTGTTCCTGCAGGGCTAGGAACTCCACAGGCCACAGAGCTTACCTTGGAGTTAGCACCGAACAGTGAGCTTTATGACTACCTCTCACTCTCGGGGGCTGCTGGGTGGCTCATCCTGTTAAGGCCGTGTCCTAGTGCATGGATCAGGGCACAATAGAGCGTTCCAGTTAGTAGTCTTAAAACCCGGAAGTGAGTTAGCATTTTTGAGCCATGGGTTCCCTCCACAGATTTACGATGCTTTCTTCCCATATGGTTGTCGTCGATTTATGCAGAAAAGAAAAGTCAATGGTGAATATATGCTTATGCTTATATGAATATATGCTTTAGATAGATAGTTCTGACACAAACACATGTTAATATCACATGGGGATTATTGCTGTAATTTTGTGTATGCAGGTATGTGTTTTTAAATATATGGGTATGTGCATATATATGTTTTTTTTATTTTTTTTATGTGGACCCCAGGAAGAGTAGTTGTTGCCTTGGCTAATCTTGTTGCCTTGGCAACAAGTAATGAGGATCCAAATAAGCAATGACAGTAAATGTGAATTTTGAAGCTGTTATATGCTTTAAAAGTAAAAATAAAAATAAGTTGCTAACATGTTGCTATATTCACACTACAATGGTTGTTGGAATAATTACACGTCATTACATCAAGCTGCGTTAACTCACATCCTTGCTCTCTAGTGCAGCTGGTCATATCTCGTGTTTGTGCTTCTTTCAAACTTTTGTACAAAGTTTTCAGGGGTTTTCACCCCTCACGACACTCTTTCGATCGTCTTTAAAAAAAAACGATGTGACACTAGGAATTGAAACAGCCATGACCACCAGCGAGGTCATAGGGGCGATGGCTAATACAGGCAAACCGTTAACTAGCTGAATGCGGGAAGACTGGGATAGGCTAGTATGAAACGCGAGTGACGTTTGTGACGTTGGCGGATTGACCGATTGTTGAAGGGGCACATAGCTCAGGAGGTAAGAGCAGTTGTCTGGCAGTCGGAGGGTCGCCGGTTCGATCCCTGCCCTGGGCATGTCGAGTGTCCCTGAGCAAGACATCTAACCCTTAACTGCTCTGGTGAATGAGAGGCATCAGTTGTGAAGCGCTTTGGATAAAAGCGCTATATAAATGCAGTCCATTTACCATTTGAAGTTCACTTTAGCCTAACGACAGCTTTCTGCACGTATGTATTAATTGTGTATGTTGCTAAAGAAAATCACTGAACATGTACTGATTTGTGGACATTATCTTGTTGAACAAAACATGGGAATATCATTAGTCTTTGTTTGCAACGGAGCTTATGTTCTTTAGTTATTCAAAGCCCACGGGGGGGGAAAAAGCATTGGAAATCTGCTGAGGCGGCACTGATTGGTTGATTCATTGATATACATTACAGATTCCTTGTGGTGAAATTCCCATAGTCACCAGCAGCATGTACTGTGCATCAATCAAACGGAGACCCCCAAACGATGTGTCCCAAACGTCACACAAATGCTCCTTTGGCCAAAAAGGAACGAGTTTGATATTCACAAATAGCAGCCCCGCCTCTCAGTTACCGCATCTGAACCGCATGTGGTTAAGACGCAGGCAACTGCATTCGGTATCTGTGTGTTGTGTCAGCGGAGAATCGGAGCCACTGATACACTTCACGGTTGACGGCACTATTGGAAAAAAAAATAACACGAGGTGGGGGGGGGGGGGGGGGGAGTTGTGATCTTTTTCTTTTAGTTCTCTTGCAGTGGATACTTTTACGAAATGAAAAAAATTCTGTAATAAGTCGGCGCAACAGGTCGTGCTGAAGGATTTCCTGCTCGAGAATTCCCACGGCCTCGCGCGGCGTTGTGTAACGTTCTGCCGAGACTCTGCCGTTACCATAGCGATGAAATCTGAAATGGCGAGAGAAAAAAAAAACACCGGCGGTTTTCGCACATTGAATTAATGTGTTGTGCTAAGCTGAAGTGCCAGCATTTATGGACACTTAAATGAGCATTTTAACACGGCGCTGAACATTTTCGTGCATCACTGGGAATTCAGAAAACAGCCTGTGACATCATTTTTCTCAGTAGAACTCATTTTGTAATCCTTAAGACAACTTTTGACGATTGATGTGCCAGACCCCATGGACATGACGGTTGCCTGGATAGAACAGCTACAAAAGCACTCAGTCCTCACTGAAACAAGGCTATAGGACAACGGCAAGAAGAACTGCGTAGGTGGGGAAAATGCAAATGAACCCTTTGCAATCTAGACTCACTGAATCCAGCCTCCTCTACCTGGCTCAGGGTATATCAGTCCGGGACTGGTTGTGGTAGTGTTCCTGGGGTGAGGTGTGCGTGTGCATGCGTGTGTGATTGCGCATACGTGTGTATGTGTGTGTGTGGGGGGGGGGGGGGGGATTTGTGGGCTGGCCTTCCTGTTGCTTGGGACTCAAGGCAGGCAGCTCACCATTGGCAGAGGAAGACAACAGGAGTAAACTGAGTTGAGTTGAGTTTGTGTTTAATTCTGGTGTGCAGTACCTAAAGAAACTATAAAATGATAACACAATTAACAATACACTGTAAAAAAGCTGAAAAGCATTAAAAGACAACGAAGACAGAACACAGAATAACATATGCACAACGCAGCCCAAAAACGCAGCACAGATAAATGTACATTTTTTAAATTTCATTTCATTTCATGCTTGACAGTTTACAGGTTTTGTATTATGGGCTCAGAGAAACATACAGATTAAAGCACAGAACTGAATGCCTTGAAGAGGGCATCTGCTCTGTGAACTCAATAGGTGCT
The DNA here is from genome assembly GCA_025169545.1 of Anguilla japonica. NCBI lineage: Eukaryota > Metazoa > Chordata > Actinopteri > Anguilliformes > Anguillidae > Anguilla > Anguilla japonica. Next base: position 5,603,223 of record CM045889.1, read on the forward strand.
CAGATGAAATGAGCACATCCTCATATGGCTTAAATAGTACTACATGTGTGAGCGCCTTACAGAATTCTGCACCGGTGACTTGCACACCACATTATTATTATTTTTAGCTTTTAATTCACATCTACAAAGAAGGCAATTTCTTCGTGTGAACCCGACGCACATGGATGAAAATATTCATAACTATTGTGTGGCATCAAAATTACGACCATCAATCAAAAAAAAATGTTGGAGGAAGAATTAATCAGTGCCTCCCCCCCCCCCCCCCCCCCCCCCCAGTTCCTGCAGAGCGTCGCTTTTCGCATTTTCACAACGCCATGATTAGCACTCCAATTACATTTCAGCACGGAGGACAGCAATCACGACTGCCTCTCCACTCTTGCGCAAAATCCTGGAGGCTGGAATTGCACATCTTGCACCCATGCGCTTTAATTCCATTTTCAGATCACATAGTTTGTAGTATATCTCGTGCCGCAGACAGACAGACACATGGAACTAGACGTGCCGTTAAATAATTGTGAAATTCTTGTGGAATTTTCCTTCTTCCAGATCATTTAACCTCACATTTTTTGAAAATGGTGCACAGGACGTTTTCAGTGCCAAACTGATATTTATAAACTGTAGCAATTGTTTTTACCTGAATATGAGCCATTATCAGTAATGCATTATGACTAGGAGCTATTACTTCTCAGTCTATATTGTTTTTGGCTATTTCTCTGTGATGACAACTTGAGCTGTACAAGTGAATAGAGCTTACTTGAATGGAAAATCAATTTTTAGGATGCGTTTCTGGTTTCATGATAGATTGTCTTAATGACAAGGAATAAATGTACTTAAATTAAATGGCTTTCTATGTTTTAGCCACACTTTATAATACTGTAATACAAAAAACAATCACTGCCACTGGTATCTAATCAGTTTTAATATGACAGCCAACCAGCATCAAGGCCTACAAGTGATCATGTGATGTGTTTTTGCCAATCCCAATGAAGCTGTATGATGGTGTGGCAGCATCAACATCCAGTAGATAACTTTTTACCAGAAGGTGGTATGCTGAATTTGATGATTTTTTACTGTGTTCAAATAAACAAATAAAAAAATATGGTCATGGTTTAGTGGCAAGTTATACTTGCCTACAATCTACCAAGTTCATGGAGGATGTTTCTTGTGATGGTATAGCTCCATGAATGTGATTGGCAATTCCCAATTAATGATAAAAAATGTTTACACAATCTTTCCTGGAAAGTGAACTATTTTCTCACAACTCAAATTTACATGTCTGCTCCAAGTCCATGTTTTTTTCACCACTCTAGTTGATTCACCTCCTGGTAATCCCACTAATCTGTCTACAATGAGGAATTTGAATCAAGTCATCGGAAAAGACCTGTAGACTGAATGCCTGAATGAAACAAGTTGTTTTCGGGGGAATTCAGAGCTGTTTAACTTGAAGTCTCACGGCACACAGGCGAAGAGCAGAATACAAACGCGAAGGATAAGTGAACGACTGCTGGAAAACAGTTCTCAAAAATCACCCGTTTATCTGGCTTTGCAGCGGAATGTAATTCATATGAAGCTATAGTTCCAAAACAAGAGTTGATCCACAACATGACAGCTTGAGGGGGGGGGGGGGGAGAGAGAGGAGAGAGGCCCAGTCTTAATTCAGGGCCCAACGTATCGCTGTAAGGTCTCCTGTCGGTTTGGGAGAGTGCCCGTGTGCGCACGCCGTACTCTTCAAACGAGCAGCCAACCGCTACTTCTGTCAGGCCAGCAAAGCTTCATTGACTGTGCCTAGGGACTGGGCAACTGGTGCGGCTGACGGTGGTATGACAACATCACCTGCCCCCCCCTGTCAACGTGTACTCGCCCAGATGTGGCACACAACACAGTGATGTACTGCACACCAAGGGGACCTGATTACCTATAGGTGGCGGCTTTGGTTGATTAAATTGTTTACCTCGTGGGTGAGGTGTGGGCTGTTATGAATGTGTGTAGTATGTGCAATATGTAATAAGTTTTTCATTTTAATTTCAAATTTTCATTTAATTGATATGTTAGTCACCAATTCAATTACATCAGCAGTCCTCACTTCTCAAATACCTGAATCTGAGACAATAATTCCCTGAAGCACAAATACGGGACAAAATGACATCCTATAGAGAACATAGTATTGTTGCACGGTATTGCTGAATGACTTTGGAGAATAAACAGCTATTGCTGAATGACTTTGGACAATATACTGCTATTGCTGAATGACTTTGGACAATATACTGCTATTGCTGAATGACTTTGGACAATAAACAGCGATGGAAAAACAACCTTGACAAGCGAATGATAAACACCGCCTTCTCATTGTGACACCGTGTCATGAAGAGAAATAAGCTTTCTGTAATTTTTATTGTTTCTATTTATTGCGTCTCCCAGCAGATGAAGAGCGGACAGTGGGCATAGGTGAAAGTAGGTTAAAGTGAATTGTACACCAGCACTGGGAAGCATCTCCTCCCCATAATGAATTATAAATGACTGGAAACTGCTTCAAGTAGACTGTGCCTCCACTCTCCCTGCTTCACTGCTTACTGCCAACGGACACACACAGAGGCGAGCCGTAGGCGTCCCTACTGCAAATTTACCTGAACTGACAGGTAAACTAGCCAATCCTAAGCAGAACAATAGGTATTGCCTGAGCCCAGTCTCGTCAAGTGGGGGTAGCAGACCTGGGTCAAATACATATTTGTTTTGGATTCAAATACATTTCTACGCTTTACTGATCTTGTCTGGTGTGTTGGAACCAGTGAAATACTCTCAGAAAGTACAAACTCCACCTTCTGGTCATATTGGCAGGCGCAATTACCCCAGGCAAGATCAATAGAGCACAGAAAAGTATTTGAATCCAACACAAATACGTATTTGACCCAGGTCTGGGTGGTAGGCTTGTATATCCTGCATAAGATGTCATTCTCTCTGCTGTCCTGGCAATTTAATTAGAAAAGGGAATTAATCGATTTTGTTTCATTTGATTACATAAAACGTTGACAGGAAAAGGTCAACGTTGCTTGTGTCCTTTACAAATGCAGCCTAATATTGAATCTGCCATTGTTTTTTAAGGTATTTCTAATCTTTATGGGATTAATCTACACACCTTGGTTTCTGTTTCCTCTCTGTAAATTACACTTGGCAGAAAAAACTGTGCCTTGAGCGTGTACTACCGTTGCAGTATTATTCGGAAAATACCGTTAAATTGCACATCAACATTCTGGTAATTTCCAGGTAAAATGAATAAACTAAAAAAAGCCTTCATTCCTTAATAGCATAAAATGAAGGGAGCAATTTGTATTCAGTAGAATAAATGTTATGCCTTTTTCTGCTTCTTAAATTTTGCAGTTTGTTTGTCTGAAAAACTTTAATTTAATTTAAGATTTAATTTAAATGAATTGCATATATTCTCATTACCTTAGAACTAGCTTAGCATCTAGGGGACAGTCTTTTCCATATTTTTTTATCACAGGTGATTCCAGCCAGAAAAACAAAAAACATTATACTTGTTCTGTTTACCACATCTTCATGTAATTAATATTGGTGCCCATGTATTTTTTTTTATTATTATTTATTTTTTATTTTTGGTTGTGGATCCTCCAACACAGGAATGACAAAAAAAAAAAGAAAAACATAGATTCTGTCAATCACAAACTGCTGAGAAATGCACAAATCTAGCGAGCAATCTTGTGCAGATATTCAGAACACAAACACGACAACACAGGCAGTTGCAGGCGGCTAGCAAATAGTCCAGCTCTACATACCAGGTTCAGCAGCGCTAGCTCAGCCAATGAAACGTCAGCCCCCCCTCCTCCTCTAATGTCATCGGCATGGTGATGCGGTCGGTTAGTCTTGCCCACAGACGTGTTTCAGTCCTCCAGTCTGTTACCAGAATATTGTGCAGCCGATCAACAAAAAAGCAATAAAGCTTAGCGCTCATCACACCTGATGATTACCCAGTGCTAGGGGCTGGGTGATTGTGCTGCTTCTGTCAATAACTTCAAGCAAAGGGGTATTTTCTGGAAACAAATTACATTTGTACATATTGAAGCAAGTGTTGCATCTCTATAATAATAGAGATGCAATAATAGGTAATAGAGACTGGTGGAGCAAATTTCTTTCGTGGCTAATTCTCCCAAGTAGTAGTTATTGATCGCACATTAACTATTTTGTAGGATTTTTGTATCAATATTTTCAGTCAATCAGCATCATTTTTTATAATGCTCTTCATACTGTACCAAAGGTTTTCTAGGATGGTGAACAGTTGAAAACAGTTAGGAAAATACAAAGTACAGTATGGTATAATCAATAATATACAGATGATAAAATAAAATCACAATAAAATTTTTTTTTTTAAATTCCAACTGGTTTTTTGGTAGCAATTTTCTCATCATTACCTGTCCAGTTGCCTTGAGGTGATACGTGGGTTTCACCAGTAGATCCTCCCTTGAGTGGTTCGTAAAATTTTTAATAAAATCTATTCTGCTACCATAGGTTGGAAGACTCTTGCCCTAGGGCCTTATAATATGTAGGCATGGTGTGTTCAGACTTGTCTGTAACCTGGCAGCTATATGTAAAATATCCAGTTTCACCCTTAAAAATACATCCATCCGAATTGCTTCCATGATATATTCAACGTAGCCTCACTTGTCAGACTATGTCAGTGATGAGATATGCAGACCCAACTGGCAGAGATGCTCTTTGCTGACAAAACAACGGCCAAGTTGCCTTCCCTGGCAAATAATCATCGTGAGCAAGTGCGGCGTCCAATTAGGGTTACAACCGAATTACAATTCAAGTCAACTCATCCAGCGACCCCTGGTATGACTCTGAAAACTGTTAAGACTGCAGGGAGACCGGTCTCGCCAACTGTGTGATTAACCTTTTGCGATGTTCCACAGACATCAGAATCCGGAGTCATTCATGAATGCATGAATGAACACTGCATTATTTGCATTCTTAAATTGAATTAAATGAATCGAATAAACTTGACCGACTCGTTTCGAAGACTGAAGACAGAATGTTCCCTACGCGTCTCAATTGGCCAAACGATTGGGCAATAATAAGGGCATTTTCATTGTAATGGAAGTGTAACTTGCCTATGCAGTACCTTGGAAATCTGTGTTATTACAACATTAATAACCAAATGCTGCTCAATATATTCCAAAGTCCCAGGTGCTCGATTGAGAAGCGGTTTGCCGTGCAAAGCAATAGCTCTTTAGTAGGCCTGGTTTCAGGCAGTACTATTGATGCTAGCAAGACAGGGTTTCATTAATGCTTAGTTTGTGCAAAGATATCATCTTTCTCCAACTTAGTGGCCATGCAGTTCAAAGTCTGCTCCAAGCTCTGCCCACAAACTGAGAACAATGCCATCTGGTTTGAGAATATATGCCAAAGTTAGTGGTGGAAATTAAAGGAGAATTTGTACTGTGCAAATATTTTCTTCTGGCGATTTAGGGAATGTTTCTTTCCCTCAGAGTGCCTTTGATTTTTGATTCCAGGTGAATGAACCTTTTTGTATACCTCAAAGTAAAGGTTGTAGGACTGCTCATTTATTTAAAAATGGGAATTTTTGCCCACATTGTGCCTTTTTTTTTTTATACAAGCAGGATTACCAGAGGGGTAATACAAGTTGCACGATACGACACCGTAGTATTCATAAATCTTTAGTGTGTGCATGTGTACATGTAAGCATGCTTGGAGGTGATTGTTTATTTAGCTTATGAATTAATTGCGTAATTAACAACATAAGGTCAAGGATGATCTTGTTAATCAGTGGTTGAGAAAAAAACCTTTATTGATTAAGCACCGGTGATCTCTAGCCCTGTGGTGTTATATTTTCTGGGAACGCCAAAAATTCTTGCAATCTTGTGGGAAAACACTGTTTAATTGCCAAAGCAATTATAATAATACTTGCATGAAAACTGTGATATAACTGTTCTGTTGAGGTCGGTCGATATCCATGTAAAGCAGAAATTACAAAAGCAATTACCGTCAGTTGGATTTTTGAAGGTGTTCGTTGGGTTAATGTATTGATCCATCTGCACTCGTGATGTGGCAATAAGTGATCAAATCAGTGCGTTTTAATGGGTTTTTCTACACTGAGCAACATGGTGCTTTCAAGAAACCTCATCAGAATAGCAAATGACCTTCATTAAAATTAGTTTTTGCTCAGGTCTACTTTTATTTGTACCATTCGCAACCAGACCTGATCCATTATTACCTGGACTGTAGTTTTCTTTAAATGTCCCAAACCAGTGGGATAAATATCATGTTTTTTGTCCTCAAGGCTCTTAGGCATAAGATCACTCCGTAAGAGACTACTTGTCCCAAACCAGGCTACAGAATAAATGTATCTTTGGCAGTGACCATGCCTGCTGGATTTTCCTTTAATTGGTCATTGGTCATTACATGAATTTAGATATCTGGGCATGTATGTACTGTATATATAAGGCTAATTATGGGAAAATGAGAGCTTAGTTAAAATAGACTTGGTGACATGGAATTCTGCTTCTTTCTCTATTCAGAAAAAGTCGTATAACTGACACTTATTTTTATTTCAGTTCCTGCCTGTATGGGTACCTACGAGTTAAGCAAAAAGTATTGTCTTTTACTAACTGCACTGGGAGGTATGAATTTATCAAATTCCAGGATATACTATTAGGCCTCTGGACTGAAAGCTATTGTCGTTTTTCTACAAAATGACAAGGCTACAAGATGGCTACAAATTGAACAGAATTTGTGCCCTGAAGCAGTAATAGAAGCTCTCCCTGTTCTGAGTGACAAACTCTTTAGGAAAAGAATAGCCTTAAAATGTCACTGGTTAAGCTAAAACCAGAAGTGGCAACATCCAGGGCTACCAAGATGTGAAGTACAGTTTTTTATTTATTTTTTTGTCATCAAAGATGAGTTGCATTAAGGACATGGACTGAAAATGTACTAATTGCGATTACTAAATAATTTGACGGAGCGAACTTGAAATGTTTCCATCAACTACAACAGAGATGACCAATCCTGTTCCTGGAGATCTACATCCTATAGGATTGCATTCCAACTCTAATTTGGCACATCTGATTCTACCCTTATTAGCAGCTTAACAAGAGCTCTACCTGTTGAATGAGGTGTGCTTTGTTAGGGTTGGAGTGAAAAACTACAGGAAATAGATCTCCAGGAAGAGGGTTGGGCAGCCCTGGACTACAACTTAAAACTTGTCATAATATTGTTTTTTGTTTTTTAGTAAACTAAGAGGGATACAAGATTCTCTATCTAAATGTGTTTTTGTAAGGTATTCCCTGACCATGGAGTAACTAAAAATCCGCTTTCCCTTTTCTTTCTTGCTGTAACTCTGGACTTGTTCACTTGCCTACTTCAGACATTTGATACAGTGGAGAAGGAGATGTAGAGGAAGTAAGGTATTCTCTATTCAGAAATGAGGATTCAGAGAAAAACTATTGGGGTGCAGCCTTAATCAGCATCTACATTTGATTGAATTGACTGTAGGCTTGTGATCAGGGACACAGACTGACAGACCCTCCAGGTTGTGGAAAGATTAAAATTAGATTTTTTGGCTCTTCCATTATAGAATGTAATTATGATAGACACAATGTCTGTGTAAATGGTAAATGGACTGCATTTATATAGCACTTCTATCCAAAGTGCTTTACAATTGATGCCTCTCATTCACCCATTCACACACACACACTCACACACCAACAGTGAAAGGCTGCCATGCAAGGTACCAATCTGTGTTGTGCTAGAGGGCGGTGTGAGATGGTTTGGGGCTTTTTCGTGCGGCCCTTATTGAGTGATCTTATCCCAGAGGTCCTTGAGGACAGAAAATGTGGTATTTAGAATTTAATATTATAGAAGCAGTATACTACAGGCTCTGTTGTTCATAGCTAGAGTCCCAGCTGAGGCCTCAGCCAACCATCCTAATCTAATGGGTCGAAAGTGTGGCAAATGTCCGTTTAATAGAAGAGATAACTGCATGGCTGCATTTTATAATGGGCCTGTTCTTGGTTTTTACTTTGGTCTGCTGCGGTATCCAGGTAACAAGGCACCAACTCTACCCACAATGCAATGCGTCTTTTGCTGGGATTTAACCAAAACAAAAAACCAACAAAGAAAAAAAAAAAACTGAGGACAAGCCACTTTTTAAGCCTTTTGCTCAACATTATGAGTTCAGCAGTTTCTGAAATCAACCAGAAATCATAAATAATAATAATAATAAAAAAAATGGCGACGCCTGCTGCAGTGTGTTTTCCCTCGAAGTCACGGGAAGGACGCGACGTCACTGGATTGATTTTGAGCATTCGTCCCTGACGCGGTGCAGTTGGCGGGTGCTGTCAGGTGAGTTTGAGACCGGGTCCGGCTGACCGCCAAAGCGAGACCATGCGTAACCGGGGGCCTGCGCGAGTTTTACGATGCGCTCCAGCCTGTCTCTCTCTCTCTCTCTCTCTCTCTCTCTGTCTGTTTTTGAATTAGTTTCTTTTCTGACGTCCTCCCTTTTGTGGCAGACGCCATTGTTTTACTGAGAAATCTGCTTTAAAATAGACCCCGGGGTGGAAAGGGAGCGGAAGTCCATTACCCCAGCGCAACGGACAGCGTTGAGGGCGTCATTAGGAAAATTGACACTGGTTGATGAGTAATGCGCCTGCTTATGATAAAACTCAAACTCATTGTGCAGTAACGGTTTAGAGTAATGATACTGTCATCGATCCGGAAAAATCCCTACTCCCTTTACTACGTTATCGGATTTATGACACATCTTGGTGATGAAGAATGTTCCGGAGAGAATCCTTATGTTGTAACTGATAATGTATAATATATGAAGTCGTTCAAAGTTTGGCATGTCAGTTTTTTTTTTTTTTTTTTTTTTCCAATTGTGAAAGATTTTGGAGATCATTGACACACAGGTGACCAGTCAGACACACACACACACACACACACACAAGTTTGATATTCAAAGCCTTGAAAATTATTTTATTTTTGTACTAATACAATTATTCAGAGAAAAATTTGGGGTCATTGGGTTGCAGAAAGATCCATCTGTGGCCAGGTCTTTGCTTCTGCGAGGGTAGAGACCAGGTTCTTGGTCTGGAACAGAAGGGTTTTGAAAGATTCTGTATGGAGGAATTGTGGCTCTCAGTTTTAATGAGGCTTTTTCCATGTTCCCTGATTAATGTCAGCTGTGCCCCTGAACCCTTGCTGCACAGCCAGCGTTAAAACTAATTTTAAAAGCAACATCATTAAACCTCACGCTTTCTGTGAGAAGTGAACGGTCACGCACACTACAATTCTACATTCTAAAGTTCATTTAGCCATCCCTACCTGACCTCCAGCTTTACAAAACAAGGGGGCATGTGCTGCAGTCATCCTCTCCAGTACAACAGCAGACACTCTCATTCAATCAAACCGCAGTGCGCTTTGCCCTTCACTTCACCCCAACATATTAAAAAATGTAAACAAAAAAAGAAAAACCTTGTACAGCATTGCTTTTTTTATAATTAAAAAAAAGTATAAAAAGTGTTGCCAAAAAAAAAATAGCTAAAATTTTTCAAAGGTGAGGCAAACCTTTTGTGTTGAATCCAGGCATGTGTGTTTGAAATGGAGCCAGATTCCCTCCTTTGTGTCCAATCACAGCCGTGACAAAATGACATCAAGCCCTGTTGTGCTCAGTAGCCAGCTGCAGTAGCAACTCATAGGATCTATGCCAGAATGTTATTTCTGGTGGACGAGGGGGGTTAACAGTTTCAGTAAATTGTCATAGGATCACTTTAGCTCCCAGTTTTGATCCAGTTTTGTTCAAAGTACGAAACAAACATAAATACCCCCTCTCCAATCAAGGAAAACAATTGGCAATCGGTTGGAGTGTGCCAAATCCCCAAGATTGTGGTACAGGAACTAATGACATTGATTAATTGTCCGTTGTTCTGGCAGGAAAGTCTCCAGTGCTGTAGTTCAAAAAGTGGAAACTATGGCAAACATGAATTTTTAAACAAGCTTTTAGAGGAAAGATACTGAGAACACTTTTAGTGCAACCGAGAGACTTGAACAAAAAAAAAGAACAAAAAAATATTTTTGCATTGTATCATCTTGTCCCGCACCCAAGTGATTTGTTGTGTCCTCACTGGCAAAGAAGTGCGGATGTCAGAGTTTGCGCTTCTGCCTTTGAGAGTTTTCTGTGACTTTATCCAAACTCCTAGATGGTCTAAACACCATATGGCAAGAGCCTGCAGCAGTCTAGGAAATGACATATCTGGTAAATATGTCTGAATATTTTTTGCTTTGACTTTGGAAATACTTTGATAAACTCTTTGATAAGCATAAATGAGTTTGATTAACTTCTAAGAGGTCAATTCCACGACAGCTTATGAGACATCTGCCCACTGACAAAGGACATTTCAAGGGTTGCGCAATGCTGTGTTTGCAGTATTTCTTAAAAGACGTAACTGACGTGGCTGCGGTTTCTGCTTATGCCTTTTACAGATGGTTTGGAAGTCGGTTTTGTATTGTTTTATGCCATTGTGGGGGTTAATTGGTCTGGGTCTGATGGGGAAAGGGCTTTGCTATCTGCAGTTCACACACTTCCTGCCAAACTTCCTGAGTCGGGGATGAACCAATCCTGTCCTTTGCCCAGACAGGAAGTAAGGTTTTTTTTTTTTTTTTTTTTTATTTATTTTTTTTTTTTATAAAGTACTTTGATTTAAAAAAAAAAAAAAAAATACAGAAGCTGCACAGATTCAATTAAATCATATTTGAATTGCTTGATTTGGGTTGAGTGATCTATCCATGTGAACCACGATATCAGTGAATATTTTCAGCAGTGTTTTTATGCATCAAGTCCTTCCTGAAGGCCTTTGTTTTTAAAGCACTGTCTGGATTACTGCAGGCAGTGGTAACAAATGTGATTTCCTGAGGTTATGAAACGTGGTTTTCAGAGGCTCCCCAAGATACTGTCAGTGCACTTATTTAAGGTTGTGTGCAGTTCAATTAAAAACAAACTTCAGTCACATTTGGATCCATCACATGTTTATAAAAACTGAATAGTCAAGAGACAGGAAAAGGTGTGGCCATTTAGAATTGATCTCTGTCTGGGTAATATTGTTGGTGCATGAATATTAAGTATTAAGCCTTATGGAATGGATATTGATGATGAGAAATATTATTGTGTAATACTTTCAAGAAAGAAAGCAGTTCCTTGTGGAAAGTTCACAGTGGCTTGTGGAAGTACTGACTGATACGGGACATAGATATTTCCTTGTCTCCTTGGTAAAGATCAGTATCATTATGTTTCTGTTGCACTGCAAGAACACACCTGTGTGTATTGCATTTTCCCTCACAGACTAGACTCAGGGTCTTGATTTTGCCACTCAAAAATGGCAAAACAAATGTAAAAAATTGAATGTGTTCCTTGTCCTGTATTTATGAAATGCGTAAACATGCGCACCAAGAACAGAATGCTGAATCACTGGTCTCAAAGTGTCTGTGGATGGGAGAGGGGAGATTCTGACCAAGCCAGTGAGCCTCGAATGCGCGACTGCTTTTTGGCGACTGACTCCTTCCCGCGGCCGCTCGCCCCCGCTATCAGACCCGCCTGGAAGTCCGCGACCGACTCCCATTTCCTCCGGCGTTTCCTCTCCCCACTGCTGCCTTCTGGGTATTCATGTGCGACTGGCCTTTGTCCAGCCCGCCCCTCAAGCTGGCTTCCCCAGTTTCCTGGACCCATGGGTAAGAGTTCAGAGTTTGAGTCTTAGTCATATACCACCACAGCCTCACAAGAGTGGAAGTTCTGTGGAAAGTTCTGGTAAACTGGTGAACCGGCTGAGGATCCTCATTTGAAAAACCTGGATATTTTTCCACAGGGTACTTCGTATGAAAGGTAAAGATATACTGCTTCACTGTCATTTTCCTCAGTCATTATGAATTGATTTTTAATGGGAGAGATTAGTATTGCAGTCATGTTGAATGGCATTTCAACTGCAGGCTCTTGTACTACTGAGTTTATTCAAGTGAATATATATCGATTTGAGTTGATTCAAGTCAGAGAAATTGACCAGGGTGTACAGAATGGTTACAAACAGGGTGCTTGATACTCTTAAGAAAAGACACTGAGGTGAGGCCTGTCAACTGCAAGTTTTTTTTCCCCATCAATGAAATCAAGTAATCAATCAATGATGTTAAATGCCCTTAACAAAGGAGTTTTCAGATTGAAGTCAAAATGTTCAGAACCTGAAGGATTGACAATAATGCTCTGGCAGCACAGATAACAGAAAAGAGTTATAGTAATTGAATCAATGAGATGTGATCGATATGTACTTGAGTGAGGCGATGCGATGTCCTTAAAGGACAGCTGCGTGCAATAAGACGTCGTATAAATAAATTTCTTTAAGAGGATTAACACAACTCCAAAAAAACAAAAACATTTAATCCTGAAAGAGGGGAAAAGTTAGATAAATTTCAAGCGAAGAATGAATTTGAGATCAGATCTGCTTAATGTATTCGGGCCTCAGAGCGAAGCTGAAGTGGCACGAGATGAGACGTTAGCGGACTCACAGTTCCTGCGCCACGCGACTGAGCAGCAAGGTACCGAAAATTGGAGAAAGGCTAAGAAGCGCATCCCCTGCCCCGCGTACGAAACTCAAACGGAGGAAAATACTTTTTTTACGACCCGTGGAAATGGAGGAAAATATTTTTTTTACGACCCGTGACTTAACCTTGCCGGTGAAAAATTTGTGTCGCCGATTCTAATAGCTGACATCATTAGCCGATGTTGACATCTTTCGCTGGAGAAAACCGCTGTTTTCCCCATCTGATTCGGAGATGGGGATGTGGGGCTTTGCCATTATCTGTCCAAGGGCAGGGTGAAGCCATTTAAACGTTACGCAAACTACAGATTTAAAAGTCGCTGTTTTAGCCTTTTATGTTTCTTCTTTATTAATGGAGCAGAGAAGAAGCTGCTTGTCACAAAAAAGGTTGAGTAGATGGACTGTAATGTCTGACGGAGCAGACGAAAAGTTCAGGGCTCATCCAGCGTCTGTTCGTGCATGGATTTGTTTTGCATTAAAATGTATTATCATTATCATTTTTGAGTGAAGCTGTTACATTGCTTTTATTGTGTGACTGGGTCCAGAAAAAAACCCAAACAGAAACTCTGTGAGAAAACTTATGCATGGGGTTATGTTTACAATGAATGCGTTGCAGAATTAAAAAAAATTTAAACTGTTCAATTTCATTCCCTTCACTCTGTTCCAAATAATGGATCTGGTTTTTCAGTAATTTTATTATTGTGTGTTTATCCAGCAGATGCTCTCATGCAAAGCAACTTGTATCGGACGTGTAATTTATTCTTACTGCTACATAATTCGGCTAGTCCAAGTTCTTTTCCAAGGGTGCAGAAAAACCAGTACACTACTAATATCGCTGCCCCAACCGATGTAGTTGCATTTGCAAGTCCAGGCCCCTCAGCAACTACTACACCACACTGTTGCTGCTAAAATGTCAGTTTGCATTATGGGGGTCTACTCAGCCTCACTAACATCAACATGATTGTCAAGTTGACCTTTTATTCCAGTTTCTGGAGGGTAAAGAATTTGCGAAGCAGGTTGACTGATGTGAAGGTCATGCATTTTTGTGTGGAGTACAGGTCGGAATGAATAGGCTGGGGCCTTTGCAACCAGATGAATGAGGTTTGGCGGAATTCAAACTTGAATGCCCCACTTGAGGAACCTGATTAAGAAATATATATTATTCATGCACGCTTCCAGTGTACTGTAAGGATCTTTCCATTTGCCCTTTCTCCATTTCCAATTCTATTGAAGGCCTTAAAAAAAAAGACAATTGTTCGCTCTCATTGGCTATACTGGAACAGGTGAACTCTGGGATATATACAAGGATGCAGACGTTCTATTTAGAACTGCCCAAATGAAATGTCCCCTCTTTCTTCCTCTGCTTTTTTATAATTGGTACATAGACTTGAAACAGCTGTACATCTGAAAAATATACATCTGCAATGATCTGCATGCGCCAGCCAGGGGAGGATGGGCTACCTCCACTGTCTGGTTCCTACCTGGTTTCTTCCTATACCCCATCCAGGGAGTTTTTTTTAAAACATGAAAATGTCGCTTCTGGCTTTTATTTCAATTTTATGTCCTTCACAAGATCACGTTTTTTGAATCGGTTAAAAATTGTGCACACACAAGGAAAATTAACTGCCAGTGTTATAGAGGGCTTTAAAGTTTGTGGTGTGAAAGACAGCTTGTGATTTTCCAGTAAAGGTTGTACGTCGCTCTTGGGCAAGTTTTTGTGGCACAGTCTTAGAAAGTTACCCTTTTACTTTGCGGCTAAATAATTCAAGGAGCAGGAAAATTGGCTTTATTTGATTTTGGCGGGTGGCCCACTTAGTGCTTTGTTGGGTTTTTATTAAGTGCCCAATGCTTGCTCTTGAGCATGCCTGTCGCACATTAACTCAGCTACCCTAACTTACCAAATGTGAAGATGTGGTCGAGTTGGAAGTTGACTGCTGCAAGGCGATGTCTATCCTGCATATCAAACAGGAAATGGGACGTCGGAATTCTGTGGGGAGCTCTGACTCATTTTGTAGATTTCCCATTTGTCTGTCAGAGTTCTGTTTCTAAGTGTAAACACTCGGTTTGGAAAAAAAGGAATCCTTCCCTTTCCTCCTCAGCTGATGTGTGTGAGCATTCTGGTGCAAAATGGCTGCCGTGCCATGTAGCAGCAGGGGGTGCTACACTTTGGTGGTGACTAAGGTTTCCTCCTTCAAAGCCCTTTGAAATCCTGTGGTGAGTGGCATGACTGCTTGAATGCAGTCCATTCATAAAGCACGTGCAAAAACAGCGCACGGCGTATTAAAGCTCTTCGCCTTCACGTGCGATTGCAGCAATGCCGCCGATCTGCAGTGATGACTGAAGGTAATGGCTGCCAATGAAAGGTGTGATTTGTAACAGTTGTGTGCCTGAAGAAAAGATAAGTAAGTTTCAGGCTGAGGTGATTTACTCATTGATTTTGTTCTTACAGGTTTGTGAGGGGGGGCAACTAAATCCCCGCAACCGCTAGCTGAAAATTCTTGCACAGGTTGAGGAGGAGGTTTGAGAAATGAACTAAGCTCCGCTGTCATTTTCCCGATTGCTCAGATCTCAGCCTGTCACCGATCAAACCGGTCCTTTGCTGGAACGTACTCTTGGCAACAATGCGCCCTTTCGAGTAAAATGATGTATCACCTGGTGGACTGCTGTTGAGGAATTATTTCGGTCGAATGGAAACCATTTTTCAGAAATCAGAACTCAATTTGAGAGCCAGCAGTAAGAAAAAGTGGGGGGAGCAGCCATAATTTCCCATTCCTCCATCTAGATAGACTACAAAATATGAACTGCTTGAAAGTTCAAATGTGAAATGTTTCATGTGAATTCATTTTTTTTTTTGTTACCCCAAAGGACAAAGCCAAGTGGAGTTGAATCTGTGCCAAAAAATCTCTCATTCTCACTGTCTCTCTCTCTGTCTCTCTCTCTCTCTCTCTCTCTCTCTCTCTCTCAAGGTGAGAAAAGGGTTCAGCATCCGAGTGTGTAGATTCTGACCCGCTGTGCCTGATTAACTTGCAAATGCGGCCGTGGACACTTGTTTCAGTTACACTAAATTGTGTCATGGAGGGAGAGAGAGCATCACCATCAGGTGTTATCTCACCATGTGTCTGTCACCATGTGACCCGTCACCACGTGACCCGGGCAGCTTACAGTCCCTGCTCTGGTTCGTTCCTGCAGTCGGGCATTAGGATGCACTGAAGAGGCTTCTGAATGTTTTGGCTCTGGTGTTCAGTATGGGTGTTACTTCAGTGGTATAAAACATAGGCCTTTCACCCGATTTCAGGAGCACACTGTGCCTGCCAACCATAAAGCAGAGATGTCACTGGATGTTTTAAAATAAGAAGTCTCGAACGGAATGCAAATACGTTAACTCTTAAGCTTGCCTCGGCAATTCCTCTAGCTCTTCTGTTCATCGAAATTATGCCAAAATTAAGTCATAAAAAGACACTATAACATTTTCTATTTCATACATTGTTCGAAGGTAAATATTAATCTTTTTCTTATAACTTAATGAACACTTTGAAAGTGTTAAAGTGTGATTGCGCAGGGTCTCACCACTTCGATTCACATCCGTTGCAGAGAGTAGTGTTTTAGGTAATGCCACTGGGGAAAGAGAGGTGGGAAGCAGTTCTCGCGGAACAGTTCATGCTTTCTGATGGGGGAGAAAGAAGCTTTTCCGAAAGAAAGCAGAATTGCAGCAAAAAATGAGAACATTAATTTTTTAACATTATAATCCATATTAATTTTACTCTCTTCATTATGTGTTTGGAGTATTTTATTTTTTTGCATTACATTTTAACCAATGCATATCAAAGTGACGTTAATTAAGAAATTTGGACAGCATCACGTCTAATTTGTTAGCTTTGTCAGGCTGTCCTCTTTTTGCCAAGTGTATCACATCACAGTTAAAAAGTTGATATTGTGACAACGGTAAATGCTCATTTATTTCTTTGTCATATATTGGATGCTCTCGTCCAGAAGTCACTTACAAACATAAATACAATCAATTCTCACCGAAGCAGGCCCACGGACCATTGATTCCACGGCTCCCATTGTGATGGGAGACCAGCCTAATAATTAACCTCGAAAGTTCGGTGATGGTTTTTTCGGCAGTTGCGTTTTATGCGGCGCGACGTTTCCCGGAGCAAATCGCAACCCTGAGTAAATGTCAGAGCAGGTGCACGCGTTTGCTGCTGTCGGATTTTCTTAATCCTCCGTTATCCGTATTCCTGATTACAAATATCGCCATTTAGTCAAAGGGGCACATTTACCTGCGTAATTTAATCAACACCTAAACCCTTAGCTGGGGGAAGCACTCAGAATGTTCTATGACATCGACAGTCCTGCAGAAACCCATATTAATCGCCTTGTGAGCACTAATTTTCAGTGAAGGATAGAAAAGCATCATTGAGCTGCCTTTTTAAATTTTTTAATTTTTAAAAATGAGAACACTGTAGATGAAAAACCTAAAATAATTTGCGAAATTGTGTGCGCTTTTTTAAAAACCCAGCGATGACTTTAAAAGGAGAAATAATAAATAAAATAAAAATTAAAAAAAACATGAGCCTGTGGAACATGTTATGTGGTCAAGGCAAGGTGCTGTGTTGCCGTGGCAACCGCTTGGAACCGCTATAAAGGGCTGGCGTAAATGTAGTCCATGCCCGCTGGTGCTGTAAAGATAGTTTTGCAATGGGGATGATAACCCCTCAGGATCCTCCCGCGTGCCCAGTGGCGCCCTCTGGAGTTCCCCTCGTGGGGTTACAGGGTGTTATTTTCAGCTGTTCTGTGACAGAATATCGGTAAGACAGGGGAGATGTACATGAGTATGTACTTATGTAAGAATAATCAAGCTGTAGTTATGATAATTCATGTGGTAAGGTATTATCTATTGAAATATCGCTTTTGAAATGCTCCTCATGTAATAATAGAGCGCTCCATTTCCATGAATAATTTTGGCTCCGTCAAAACATTAAGATAGTCACTGAATACCCGATCCTTTAATGCCACATAATGATTTATCTTCCTTATCCTTTCAGTATAACAGGGCTAAATGCGCTAATAAAGGACTCCTTCATTTGAAATCTGTGAATCCTGTTTCGTAGCCTTTCGATGTAAAACATTTCGGAAAATGAGATCACATGAAATAAGTGGTCGTCCTCAACATTGCAGCTAACATAAAGGTTCTTTCTGGCAATCGAAAACATCATCTGCTGAAATTGTCTGAAATGCAAAATGAAAGTAATAGATGTGGATCTTCCAAGGCCGATGCTGATGTTTTCACTGAGCTGGAAGGCCAATGTCTTCTGATTTTCATTTATTTATCTTTATTTGTTTTTGTGTCATTTTTTATGGTGAAAAATGGTTTAATGCCAGACATAAACTGTTTGAGAGAATTCACACGGAATATATTGTCTTCAAATACATCTGGATTCTGCTAAATATACTCTATTAGATACGTTAATTAGCCTTGAACAAAATGCTGTATGACTTCCGTGGTAAGTATTTAAGGCATACTAGTTAAGGATTTTTACCTTGAAAATATTATGAAATGACCATGCTACGGCATGTCTATGATGCACTGGCAATATTTTTACATACTTTTTCCAAATTCATGCACATTTACCTGTATTTGTTATTCTTAAATGTGTTCAGGATGTTTTGGGGCACGGTGCTCTTTTCTGTGTGGGGAGGAGTGGGTGTGGCTCCAGAGCCTGTGGTTTTCGATCAGATACGTGGTGTGTCGCTAGCTAGCTAGCCGCTACAATGGCCCAAATACAGCAAAGCAAAAAGACAAGCCAACAGGGCTCTTTCAGTATAGAGCTAACGTTAAAATTCCTTTTCCTCTGTGGCATCAGCTGAAGTTCGCCATGGCGATTAAAAGCCACATGGACTTGGCTTGTTTTCTGTTGGAGCTGTAAGTAATATAACCTCTAGATAGCCAGCTAGGGTTACCAGACATCCATTTTTTTTGACCGGAATTATTAGTTTTATCTATCTAGGACTGTTCTGCTCTATTATGTTACGGTATGTTTTTTTGAAAACATGCCTGTAATTTTAGTATACATGTCCTGAGACAAATTAGCACATTAATTTGGTCCCCGCTAGTGCTTGTGAGACTAAAATTGGAATGGATGCCGTTCTTACGCTATGGGTTGCACTGTATTGACTTCTCCCCCACTCGAAGCAGTTAACTGTAAAGCAGTTTTACTGAACACAGTATTACAACTGGAAATGTTAAGTATTTGAACTCGCGTGTAAGTATTTGCAGTTGTGATGTAATTGAGCCTTTTTGGCTGGGCCGCAAACGCAAATGTCTGTGACTGACTGACTGACTGACTGAGTGAGTGATGAAGTTACACCATTGGTCGGCCGAGTTATGAAGTTACACCATTGGTCGGCCGGATCACGTGTGTTAGGTCCAGCCATATACTAGGTTTTAACCTGGTCTTGTATATTTCTAAAGCCTCAGGAATCCCATTGGGGGCTTTACCCAGCATGCCGTTGGAGGAAAAGCGTGGCCTACAGTAACAAGCAGCTGGAGAGCTGGGACTTGAGATTATCTGTCTCTTTGACGGCCTCTCATGGGATTTTCCAAGCATGGCCTCTCTTTGTAGTGTTGAGCCCATACAGCGCATTGTGTTATCTGAGATTACATCAGATCAAGCTGGCTTCACCCATCACTCACTCGCAAGACAGCTAGCCCACACAGGAGGCAACGTGTCCCTCTCCGCAGTTGCAATTTGCCACACTTGGATTTATTAGCAGGAACACTGGTGTTCATTAATCTCACACATATTCCACGTATCGACTTCCTTGCATCGATTGGTTGCCTCCCAGATTAATGCTGAGTTAGCAGGTATTATATTGGGTTGGACAAGGTTTCCACCCACAAATTTAATTAGTAGTTAATTTTTTTTTCTGTTTTAGGAATCAGAAAACAATGTGGTTTTCTCTACTCTGATTGGTCAAGATGTCCCATGTGACATGTGCAAGTCGACCATAGACACGTGTGCATAGCATAGGGAGGAGCTATGTCTTCATATTTACAAATTGAAGCCAAAGGAGACTTACCCATAATTTTGCCCCCGTCCTCTCCTAAATTCTTCAGTATAAGGAACCAGGTCTCCAGAGTTACTGACAGGCAGTTCTATTCCTATCTTATTTTATCCTGGCTAGAATTGATGGACTAACAAGCCTTCTTCTGTCTGTGGTTGACAACATGTTTCTTACTGGGCTGAGAACTAAGCACAGATTCCAATGCTTGGCAAATGCAGAATTTTCCTAATTAAGCTATGCAAATGGCTCATCCTGGCAGCACATCAGTTAGCAGATGAGTGACAACATACCGTCAGAATGGTATCAAAAACACGAAGTCGCCCGTCAAAGTCGGTTGTTCAGAAACGGTAGAGAGAGGCCACTCAGGTTTATTCCGGTGTGAAATGGCGATGGGCTGTTGGAATGAGCTGCACCCCATTACCAGGCGATTCATCCATTTTCTGATGGGCACTTGAGCCAGACACAATGCTTTTAGCATTAAGCATGGGAGCAGGAGCTCGGCTGAAGGGACCCCTGGAAGTTTAATATTGATTTTGGCGTAAGGGGATTAAAGAACGCGTGTTTATTTTAAAAAGCTACTTTATTCAAAGTACTTTATTTAACATCTTTATTTCTGGGAGGGAGTAGCGGGGTTCGGCGCAGGTTACAATCTGGTACGTGGCGAGTGTTGTTGGGCTGAATGGCCTGTTCTCGTCATTGTTTTGTTTTGTTATAAACAGTTAAATGCAAAAGTATCGGGACAGTTGACTCAATTTTTGTTGTTTTGGCTCTGTACTCCAGCATATTCAATTTGAAATAAAACAATGAATATAAGGTAAAGTGCAGATTGTCAGCTTTAATTTGAGGGTATTCACATCCATCTAAGGTGATCCACATAGGACTTACAGCCCTTTCTATACATAGTCCCCTCCATGTTATTGGAGCAAAAGTACTTGGACAAATTAACATCATTTGAAATGGAGTCATCATTTTAGTGATTTGCATCCTTTGCATTAGATGTGACCCACAGGCATCACCAGACGCTGGGTATCTTTCCTGGTGCTGCCCTGCCAGGCCTGTACTGCAGCCATCTGTTTCTGGGGTGTTTTGGCTTCAGTCTCGTCTTCAGCAAATAAAACGCATGTTCAATTAAATTCAGGATGGGTGATTGACTAGGCCAGTCAAGAAAATTCCACTTTTTTGGCCCTGAAAAAGTCACTTGGTTGCTTTAGATGTAAGGCTGAGGTCATTGTCCTGTTGCATGGTGAACTGCCGTCCAATGAGTTTTGAGGCACATGGTTGGATCTGATATCAGATGTTTCTGTACACTTAAGAATTTGTTCTGCTGCATGTCACGTATCAATGACGATAGCAGTCACATATCAATGGAGACAAGTGAGCCAGTTCCAATGGCAGCCATACATGCCCAAGCCTTTGGAAATTTACAGAAAGTGTTCATAGAAGAGCCTAAGGTGACCTTTATCAGAAGTCACCTAAGAATTTACGTGTTGAAATCGCAGAGTAGTTTGAAGTTTGTGGAAACTATCTTGGGAGAATTTTCAGTTACCAGGATCGGGCTTGCACACATGCATGCCCTGAGAATTTCCAAAATAACTCCCCGCATGCCTTTTAAGGCATCTTTTTTTTGGGGGGGGGGGTCTTTTTATTCAGTCATGTCTGCCATTCCCTCCTCTTCCCACTTGTCTAACAGACCATCATTCACCGTAGGTGTTTATGTTGGTTTCATTTTACAAGGCACTACTGGCACTGCTGGCTGACAGTGGTTCTCAGGTTGCCATGCATTTAAGGTAATGGATTTCCTGCCATCTGTCCAATGAAACAGGGCAGCTCTTTGCAAGTAGATGGTAAGCAGTTAGGAATTCTTCTTCTTCTCCCACTCCGTCTCCCTCTCCCTCTCTGTCTCTCTCCCTCTCCCTCTTCCTCTTCCCTTCCTCTCACTGTTGCAGCAGCAGCAGTATGAGGAGGAGTAAATGCTCATTTTCAATTTAGGTCACATGCGTGACCACCTCCCGTTCGAAGGTCCAGTCCCACGGTCGTCATGCCACTTTCACTTTGTCACCCAAGATGCTGAGAGAGATCGGAAGCTGCGTTCTGTTTTTTTTGGGGAATGCCACAGAGAACTGCAGCCTGCAGCCCCCTTTCCAAAAACTAGGGCATCCTTTCCACTCAACAGCCATAGATGTAACCCCCAGAACCTCTCTTTGAGGCTCACCTGGGCCCCTTGGAGCCATAACTGCTGGCCCCTGGCCGAGTGAGCGTCTCTCTGCTCTTCTCTCCGCTCGTCTCTCCTGACGAGCCGGTAAGTGAGGCGGGATGTAGGCCGGCCTGTTTCTCTGCTAGCCTGAGCAGGAAACTCACCTGGGAGGAGCCGTCGCGGCTGCCGCTGAGACCTGCTCGGCCTGACGGGGGCTAAACGGCCTAAAATTCGGGAATGCTGCAGGCTGGGGAATGTGGATCTGCCTGACAGCTGGACCTGAGTCTTAATCCCGGAATCACTATGCATGTGTTTGTGTTTGTGTGTGTTTGTGTTTGTCTGCTGAGTTGAGTTTGGCAAATTTGGCGTGGAGATGTGCATGAACACGGCGGATAGATTTGACCAAACACATACTTTTGATGTTTCAAATTTAACTTTGCTTTTTTCCAAAAATACAGAATCAAAGCTTTAAAAAAAATGAGGTGTCATTTGATGGGTTTGAGTTTCTGGAGATTTTGCGTTTTTATTTCTGGAGAGATTTGTGTTTTTGCAAAAACCTTAATGAGAGAGAGGGGGTTGGCAGGGTTTGGGGGCGGTGTTCCTGACTGATACAGTGGTACGGAGGCTTCCCTTTGTAACTGTGGGAAAGGCCCTGCCGGCCCCATGGTTGTGGCCTGCCTGTCTCTGACAGGGCTGTGTTTCTGTGCATCTTTAACAGCGCAGTCGGTCTGGAGCCGCTGGCTTCAGCTTCAGCATCACTGTGCTGTGTGAATCGCTTTAACACCCTCACTCAGAGACTCAGGGAAAATGGGCAGCCGTTCAGCAGCATAATCGATGTCAAACGACGGCCGCGCTCAGCGAATAATGAGAAATAAAGACAGATTGATAATGAGCTAAAATTGGGGCCGTGGTCCTGGATTCAAGCGCACCCAGGAAGCAACGGAGGCCGTTCCGCACCCTCCCTGGAAGAACAACATATATATTAATGTTCCATTAAAAGCGTTACAGTATTTGGAAGGATCTGGAAGGGGGGGTGGGGGTGTATGGCAGGGGGTTAGGGTTGGGGGCGGGGGGGGGGGGGGTGGTTAAAGCGAAACTGGTTGCCGTTGCCACACACAGAAATTGGGGCCTTCTCCGGTAGTCAGGGACTGGTTCACACTCTTCCGTCTCCCCGCTCGCCTTGGACTGGATCCTTAAGCGCTTGGCAGAGATCTGAGTGTGTGTGGGTGTTTCCCTGGCAGCCCTGAAGGTGCTCGGCACTCTCTTTTTCTGTGTGTGTGTGTGTGTGTGTGCGCGTGTGCGTGTGTGTGTGTGTGTGTGCGCTTTTCTTTCTGAATTCCATTTTTTCCCCTGTGGGTCTACCTCATAGTTTCCATGGCAACCCCTCAAACTTAACAGGCTCCCCCTCAGGTTGCCGTGAGTAGCGGTGATACAGTAGTCACTTAAATGTACCATTCTTTTTTGCACTCCCCCAGAAATGTAACATCGCCATGGTTACAGCAAGGCCTTCTCGTTCTCGTTTCAGTAATGCATATCATGTTTCTGGAAGGTAAGGGAGGGAAGGTGGCGTGTGTGTGTGTGTGTGTGTGTGTGTGTGTGTGTGTGTGGGGGGGGCATAGCTGTTCCTCTCCCTTAATTTGAGGATGAGCGATGAGTGATCTTTAAATGCCGGCATGCTTCTGGTGCTCTTCGCCGCTTGTGCCGTGTTGTAAATCCGCTTCAGAGTGGAGTTTTTCGGCTGTTTTTAAAGCTTCCCCCGGCACGGCGCTTTCTCTGGTGCCCGTCCAGAAGTTAAGACGGTGGTGATCAGGCATCGATTGTGCCGCGCTGCCTAGTTCAGAGAGGGAGAGACAGACAGACAGACGGACGGACGGACGGACAGAGGTGGAGAGGAACTGAGCGGTGGACAGCGCTGTGGCGGGCGGGCGGGCGAGCGTACCGAGCAGCGGGCGCCGCTAATTGCTCGCGCTCGCCGCCGCCCACGTTCCTCCCGCGGGGGGGGGGGGATGGCGCTGGCCGCGGGAGCGAGCCGTGACCAGCGCTGGGGAAACACCTGCCTGGAGAGGAGGCGAGTGCTCCCAGGGGCTCGTCACCGGGGGCTGAGGGAAACGGGGGGGACACCCCCGAGCGGAAGCGGGCTTTTTCTGCGCGCGGCCTGGGCGGCTGGCATGACGGACTCGGGGGTCTGCCGTGATGGCGTGAACGACGACTTCGCGGGCATGTGACGGAGGAGGCAGCAGCGGTTCTCGGGTGAAACCCTCCCCCCCCCTCCCGCGGGGGGGATTCTCCCTCGCACGAGGAGGCGCGGCTTTTTCTGGCAGGGGGGGAAGGGGGTGGGGTCACGCAGTGCGGGGGAACTGGGGGGGGTCTGTAGCTCTGTTTGAGGTGGCCCGTTTTTTCTGAAAGTGTCACCGTGAATATACGCGCCTACCCCTTTCAGCTGAAATCTGGTGAGTGACAGCTCTCGTGCATGATAGTGAGTGTGACACGGATCTGGACAGGGGGAAGAGGGCCCCCACGGACTGGGGCAAAATGGTGCGGTTGCTTATCTACTCGTTGTTTGTGCAGCCAATCAGAATCTGTTATGATAATTGTAACTGAATGTACTTGGAATCATGTGGGGTGACTCATAACCTGTCATGGTGTCATTCTGTGCTATCTACCAATCAGAATCTGTCGTGCTGATGGTAACTGAATGTGCTTGTTGTCATGTGGGGGTGATCCAGGTTCCTGTCATGGTGTCATTCGGGGAAGGGGGAGGGTGTTTGTCATGTGTGTTCATCACTTTGTTACGTGAAGGCAGAAGTGGGCCAGTTTGGGCGGTTGGATGACCCCAGCTGCCCTCAGCCCAGCAAGATTGAAAAGAAGGGGCAGTAGAGGCTGCTCATTGGCTCATTTGGTTAAGGACTCTGTGATGGGTGGATGAGCACCGCGGTCTCTGATCGAACCCGGACCGTATCTCCACAGGGCCACGCGCAAATTGCCGATTGTGTTGCCCCGGTTACAGGTGGGTATGGCAGTTTGGGGATCAGCATTTCATCGCTCTCTAGCGCACCCTGTTGGTACACGGCTGAGGCTGCTGTAATCAGGTCATTCCAAATTGGGGTGGGAATTGGATATGTATGTAACCCCCATGTTGGGTGCCAAAAGAGGGGTCAGCAGACTACAAACACTGCGGAGGACGGACATCCTAATCACTTCCAAATTGAAGCAGAAGTGTAATTATGCTTGGGCATTCCCAACATAGGTAAAGATCATGAAAAATGGTGGTAAAAAAGGAAATTTGGGTCATTTGTACAATGTGAGTTACCTAACCCGCATTTGCTATCCCCAAGAGACACATTTTAACTTTAATGAATAAATCAAAAACTTGCACTGCCTCAGGAAATCTTTGGACAAAAAAAACATTGCTTATATGACTACAGTTAGTTTCTTTTGGCAGTGTCCTCAGGACTGTGTAAGTTTCATTTTCTCCATAAGAACCACTTGCTCTTCCTCTTGCTTTTTGTAAGCACTTTTTTCTCTGTGGTGATGCTGGGAAGTGGGAGTGCCGTCACCACACCTGGTGTGCAGATCTGTTTTTGTGCTTGTTATGACTAATGCTAACGCTAATGTTTGTTTTAACACAGTATAAATATCACAGGGCTTCAAGAAACTGCACGAGAGCAAGTGATGCAATGTGAATGGAAAATAAGCCGGCTTTTTTTTTTTTTTTGCTAGTTGGTGTTTGTTACTATCCTGAGAAATTTCCCAAAACAATGGAGTCTTCAAGGCACTCCTGTGGGATACAGCTTAACTCCGACACGGGACATATGAGTTTGTGCTGCTCCAAAACTCTGGCTGCTAAAAAAAAAAAGGGGGTCATGCTTTTTTTTTTTTTTGAATCCAGGGCTAGAGCTTCCAAGTCGAGAATTTATTCATAATCGGAGGCTGGGTGCTGTATCCTGGACATTTTAAGTTCAAGCCTGAGTTGTGCCATTAGGCTAATTGTGGGGAGGGAATTCACATTGGTGGGGTGCAATAGGTGGGCTGCTGTTAGGGGTTAAAATGTGTTTAAGTCAGCCATGGTTACCACTGCTTTAGCTCTACCCGATGTCACACTAGATACCCATGAGCTACCAGTAGTAGCATATAGTGTAGTGTTGTGTGGTCTGTATAGTGGGGACATGGTCACTCAGCACAGACAAAATCATCAATTCCAAATTGAGCGGAAAGAAAGGACGACTGCTCCAAGTAAAAACAATAACGCGTGCACTGTAATGCTCGTTCAAGTTACAGCAATAGGGAGAAAAAAAAGCCCTGCATGTGCACGTGTGTCGCCGCATCCAAAACACAGTCCTGTTTGGTGATCTTAGTTTACCACAGAGGCTGAGATAAGGGTGCCCTTTCCCCTGCTCTCCTGTACACATTAAGCGAATGTGTAAATCCGGTTGTTCCTGTTTTGATGAAGTGGAGTCGCACCTTGAAGAGTCGTGTCACAGCACTTGCATAAAAAAATAAAAAAAATCTCCTGGGGCGTTCTTAATTTAAAAACATCATCTTGAGGGAAACGGTATCTACAGGTTTAATTATTTTACAGGTCAAGTGCAGCTTGTACCTCTTGACTGAAACACGTTCCTAATTTCTGTAATTGCAGAAACAGCCCCGTACTGTGACAATTAAGATTATCCATGTTGCTGCTCACCCTCTGTTTTGGCATCAGGGCTTAGCAGTGTGTAAATCAATGATTAATTAACGATTACATATGCATGTTCCCCCCCCACCGTTCTTGCAACAGAACAAGGCTTTGCCTCAGCTGACAAGTGAACCATATTTGTTGTGCATGCCCTGCTGGTTCTGCCCCCCCCCCCCCCCCCCCCCCCATAGAACAGTGACCTCATCCTCATGACTGGGTGTGTCCACGTGCTACTCCTTTAGCTAAAAATGTAGCCGCTACATCGCTAACGTACAGCCACTGCGCTCCTTACGGCATTCAGTTTGTTAGGCTTTGGTTGCTAAGATATCCGCTGTTTCTATCCTGTGATTTGTTGCATTGTTACGTGCCTTTGAAGCTTCCGGATGCCTCGGCGTAGGGGACAATTACGAACACTCGAGATAATTAGCGTGATTATTAGCAATGATTATTATGGTAATTGTGCTTATGAAGCAATAGCACAATAATTAATGCCGCAAAACGTTATATCCCCAAGAATAGATGGAGCCGCAAGCAGTGATTATGAGGTCTGAGCATTCATCATGGCGCAGTGTCTGTCTGTGCCATGTTCGCTGCGAGAAATACGACAATAAGCTTGCTTGTTTTAGCGCCACCTTCAGTCCGTTTTGTGTAATGTGCTGTAAATGTGTGTAATTTATTAAATCCTGCCTTCCTGCTATTTTTTTTTTTTTTTAAAAGGTTAAGCACCTAAGGGGGATTTATGGCCATTCTGCAAAATCTGCAGAGGAAGTTGAATGAAATGAATGGAACTGAATGGGGAATTTCCTCCAAATGAAGTCTTCCAAATTTGTTGGTTTGCTACATGCTCAAATATGCGCACAATGACTGCTCCTTCTCAAAATGGCTAGGTACAAGTACATAGAGCAAGCATGACAATTACAGTTGAATTTATGAATGAATGGCAGTGCCGTAAAAATGTTCTGTTTTTGCCATCATATTAGCACTGCGACACAGTGACATTGAATTTGCTATGAAAAAGTGGTTTGCAGGTTTAAAATTTGAGAAGGTTACAAGTCAGGTGATTTTCGTAGTGGCAAATGCCTTCATGCCTTCAAAACTCCGTTACCTGACTGAACGCACGCCGCCAGTCACAGGTAGTAGCCGTTAATCGGGGAAATTTTCCTGGACAGCTGCAAACTGCGGCGAAAGTACGTGTGCCAAATTTGTCGATCTGGCAGGACGTTTGCTAAAAGGAATTATGTAAGTGAACACAGCTGCGCTACGTAGCTTAAATATTGCCGCCGTTCGTTAAAAAGCTCGTTTTGGTGCACGTAGTTACGAGGGCGACAAAAATAGCGGGCGTTTTACGGGAGGAGAGCGCACTGGAATTTGGGGACCGTGTCCGAATGCAGACGGTGCTGTAAAATGCAGTAGCCAGGCCACATGGAAAAGGGGAGAAGACGCTGTTCTGCTGGAACGATGAGTCCATGGTTTTGTAGTTCCAGGTTCTTTTCACTCTCGTCCAAACCTCCAGAACTTTGAGAATCCGAGCAAATACTTTTTTTTTTGTACTCTGATCAAGCTGCACCCCCCCCCCCCCCCCCCCCCCAATATATGATCACGCGTCAGAACTCTCAATCCAACCAATACAGTAAAAAAAGGTAAATGTATAATCTTTAATTAATGGGTGTGGAAGGCACTGCCGAGTTGAGTTTCAGTTACAGCATATTTCTGACTTTGGCCATGTCACTGTGCAATAAACTTAAATAGCAATTTGCTGACACCTCAGAATGGAATGATATTTCTGCGCGCTGAAATTGATGTTTTTCCGAGGGTGTACAGTTCTTTGGTCCTTCGACAAAACAGGGTCCCCTGGAGCCATACGTTGCCCTGCCTGTTTCGAAATTCAAGCCTTTTTCACAATGGTTCTTTGGACCAGAGCGGGCTCCTCGACACCTTGTGAGGGCATTTAACGCAACGCACAGTCATCTAGAACTGAACGAGTGCGTGAGCCATTTCATATTCAGTACCAGGATCTGAAAGGCAAGGCTGAGAAAATAAAACACACGGACAGCACTGAGTTAGCACCGGAAGGGTTTACTGGGCTGCTGTTAAGGCAATTTGCAATACTCTAATGCTGTATGTTTGGTTGAAAACTTTTCCTTGCTGTCATTTTCATAATCATTGACCTTCTCAAGAAAGCACCCAATCAAATTCAAGCCCTGAGTGTACACCCCCCCCCTCCCCCAAATAAAAGAGGACTTGAGTGCCCTTTACGAATGTCAACTGTAGGAGTTGGGAAGGGGGACTGAAGGTGACTACTGATGGGGGGGATGCAGTGATTGCCATGGCGATCTCAGCATTACCATGGTGATTGCTGCATCTTCATCAGAGCACAGTCGCGTTTGCTTCACAGCCAATATCCGTTTCATCGTCGGGTTATGTCTGCTTTCTTCCTTCACCTGCTCTTCATGATTGGCCAGGAAATAGCTCTGGGTGACTCCACTGAAAGAAAGACAAAATAAAATCAGAAATATTTCAATAAGCAATACATAAAATAAAAAAATTAAAAAACTCAGATTTCCCTCCCAGTTTAGAGCCATCAGTTATGGTGCCACATGTACCCAACAGCTGCTGCCCCCGAGCTGAACTGTAAAAATAATAAATAAATATAAGATAAACAAGTGAAAATTGCCAGAATAATAAATCATGAAGTCAGACATGAGATTTTTAAAAATGCAGTTTAACAGCCATTTAAAGGCAGGCAGTCTTAAAGAAGTTGTCTTTTTGTCTTCAGTTTCCTCATTCGTCAATTGACGGTGCCTTCCTGGCATCTTTTGGCAGACGTTCCAAAAGACTGGCAGCACAAAAAGCTTCACCGTTTGTCTTCAGACCCATTTTTGGCTCGCGTTGCAGGCCGTCGTTAGAAGAGTGCGCAGATTCCGTCTCGGCTGGCAGTTTGTTAAGGCATCGTTTATGCATTCGGGTGCTAAATTATTCTGAGCTTTAATAACTAATAAAAGGAGCTTAAAATGTTTTGTGCCGGTTGCGCTCCACAGTGAAGCCATAATCACGCCTGATAGTCACAAATGCGCACGTTCATGTTTTGGAATCCACCTGCGTCAGAAAGGGCCTTTACTTTCAAAATGTTTCTTATGTGGAAGAAAGCCTCTGTGGTCCCATTCTTTGGAAGCGCATGAAAGTTCACCTCTGTGTTGAGAATAACACCCAGGTTCTTTTTGACGTGGGGCTTGCCGCTCAAAATAAGTGGTCCCAGGTTACCATAAATGCTGTTCTTTTGGTGCTTTGGAGCCAGTGACAGGGACTTGAGTTTGTGCTCATTTAGCTTTCGAATGTTTTTGACATCCAGAGGTTACTGTTCTCCAGACATCTCTTTTAGGAGCTGATAGCACTACTGTCACATGGTAGCACCGAGCTGTACAGCTGTGCACCAACTGCGTACCTGGAGATTTACACTGTGTTGCCCCCATTACTTGGCCCCTAGGGGTAACATGTATGGGGTGAAGAGCAAGGGGACCCCAATATATCCCAATACAACCCCACGTGTACATCTACAGTTTCTTCAGGTAGCATCTCCAAAAACAATGTGGAATTTTCTGTCTGACTAATAGGATCTAAACCGCTTGATGTGCTGTACCAGATAGACCAATCCATTTTCACCCCTGACTTTTAATTAATAGAATGGTCTATGTTCAAAAGTGTCAGCCAGTTCCAACAGGGCAAATCCCTGAGTCTAAGGTCATTAACGACGTTGGCCAGAGCAGTCCCTGCTGTGGTTTGATCAGAAACCTGACTTGAACTTCTCTAATGGGCTGTTTGTTGCTCTGATCACTGCAGCTTATAGGGAAAAGGCGCGCAATAAAACACAATAAAAGAGGGAAAAAAGTAATACCAAAAGACTGTCAATTATTGCAAATCATATTTTAAGATTAGCTTTATGATCAGTGATTATTATTTATAGACAAAATAAACCCGCCATTGTAATCTTTATTGCTCTGTTTTGTACCCTGCAAGTTGTTTTTCATACAAATCAATATGAATATGAGTCTCATCTTTCTTCGTTTGTGTTCCGCTTTATGAAACTTTCTTTTCAACAGCCGAGATTCTCAATTTTTCCGCTGGGTTTCTATGTTTTGAAGAAACCCTTTTCACTTTCATGGGAGCAATGATATCTAAAGTTGTTTTCAGTGCGCTGTTAAAAAAAAATTTCCACAAGTTCAGCACACGTTAGAGAGTTAGGAGGCATAGGGGAGTGTTCACAATGTTCGCAAACTTTTCACCTGCAGTAGAGTTTAAAGGATGCTTCGTAATAGTGTGTTCTACATTGCTCTTTCTAAAAAATAAAAAAAAACACAAATGTTCTGAGACGGCAAAATCAATGATGGATATCATAATCAATAATCAGCTTGGGTGTATGCCCCTGTTTTTGTGTAGGTCTAGCAACATTCTGATTAAAAGCAAAGAGAGAGCAGAAGGTTTAAAAAAATCATCATTTGGAATAGTAGTCATTATCAACATGAAAATAAAAATCCCAAACTAAAATAACTGTCACATTCAGTTGATTTATTGGACTAAAAATGCAGAAATTTCAGGGCAGGGTTAGCAGAACAGGGGCATTGCATTTAATTATCATGCCAAGATATTCAAAAGCAGAGAAATCCCAGAGAGAAATTAATTTTAAATTAAATGTGTCTGCTTAGATGCCAGCTTGGGGACCTCCACATCCTGTTTTGGAAGAAAAGAGAAATTTCAAGGGTAGGCATCAATAAAGGATACAGTGTCATTTGCTCCCAACCATACCACAATACCACCGTGCTCCTTATACCACAAAAAAAATTACAAAATACTGTACTAAGAAAACTTTAGCCCCATATTGGACCAGGACCATCACAAAAAAAAGGTAATATCCTTTCTGGCTGACCTATGCCCAGCCCCTCTGGTGGAACATAACTCCTCTCTGCACTGTGATGTTTATGCTGTACAGGCCGGCCTATGCTTATGTGGACAGCCAGTACTGCCTGAGACGCTCAATGACCAAAGAACGTTAATGCCAGTGTGATTTAGAACTTTATTCTGGCTGTGTTCCACTGTAAGGGTCCATTCTGGCTGTTCTAGCCAAACTCCAGTGGTACAGGTCTGGCCACTCGCTATTTCAGCATACGCCCACACACATACGCAAACCCGTGTTCGCACAAAACATCCACATTACAGGTTAATGATAAAGTCAAGTCAAGTACAGGTTAAGTCAAGATAAACTTGTTTTTCTCCTTGCGACCATGGCTAAATACTTACGCCACTCATGCAAAGCCACGACGTACACGATGGAAATTTAAAAGACGGGACGACCAAGAAATGTTAAGAATATATACGACTTTTGTCGGGGTGCGGATCGTTCATTTAAGAAGGGAGAATGTAGAAAACCAGTAACGGCCTCACAAATGATGCTCCTTTTTGTGCCATTTGATGCATTTTTGTGTCATTTGCCCAAAATCTGATTTAATTTTGTTAGATGGGAGAAATTTTACTGTCTGTGCCATCCTGCAAAACAATGTCACAGCTGTTGTTCAGTTGTGAACCTTGAAACTTCAGGGACACTCTTGACTTTTTTGTCTGAGTTCAGTCAGTCTAATGTTAAAACGGTAGCGTGAAACTGTGCGTCTGGCCTTGGTTCTTCCCCTGGGTAAGCTCACTTCATCAGACGGGCGCATTGCCGTCAAAGCACCGTGCGCACAGAGCTGCTGTCCTTGCTGTGTCCACGGCTGTGTTTGAGGTAGCACGGGGGCCCGTGTGGTCCGGCCAACTGGCCTTCCCTTGCTCGAGGAGGGAACAGCTTGGCCTTTGTTTCGGTGCCAGCGGTGGTGGTCCAGAGGGGGGATGTTCCCCGAGAGCGTTTCTAAGAGCCCGTTTGTTCCTCTGCCTCGTGCGGAGTGGAGCCCTTTCGGCCGTCAGAATAGAGCTCTTCGGTAGTTATGGCGACCAGGTCCAGCGGCAGTCGTCCGTGCGGCTGGCGCCCGGGTTTGGAACGGGCTCTCCTTCACCCCGAAACGCGCTGGAGGGAGGGCCTCGTTGTGTTGTCCAGGCCCATTAACACCTTCGGAAAACCTTTGATGAAAAACGTTTTGATGTTGTTGTGTGTGATGGTGAAGTGTTTGTTTTTAAAAAAAAGCATAATCAGATTTTTTGACTTGTGTGTTATCAATTATCAATGTCAGGTGTTATTTAGGATTTCATTTAAAAAAATTAGTAGCTTCCTAACCAAAATGGTGCAGAAACTGGCAACCAGAAACAGCATCCTTTTTAGCTGTTAATTTAAAAATAAAAAGTACTGTTGCGTAAGTAGTAAAATATTTGTTGGATGTTTTCCAACAATATAAAAGCCCCTTAAAAATTTCAATGACATAGTCAATAGTTTGTGGGTATTGTGAGCAGGCATTCTGTGAGTATTTGGGTCCCGCCATCCCTTTATAAGCTACTGTGACCCCGTGTTTGTGTACGAACTTTTAAACCCAATTTTACATGTTTGATGAAGATTTATGTTCTGCCGTAATAGGACCTGAAAATACCTTGTTTGTTAATAGCATGTAGTTTATCATCAGTGCCTGTCACCATGGCCAAGCACCTTGTTGGCCCTATAAATATCATGCCCTCAGAAGAAGCCACAAGGGCAATTTATCTCTTCATAAATACGACCAGGACTGGTCATACGAATTATAACGCTGACGACTGTGTCTGCGACCTGATGGATCGTTTGACCGCCTCGTGTCGTTTTCAGGTCACATTGATTAATTTCACAAATCCACCTCTGTTTCAGGAACAAGGAGAAAAGGACAGGGGAATGTGAATCCATCTTCTCTTCTCAACAAGGTAAGACCATCATCAGCGCTGGCCCTCCTGTGAACAACGGTGGTTGACACGCTCTGTGGTTTAATAACCACATAAAGTGTCTGCAAAACTGGAAAGTAGGCTTATTAACAATGCACATCTCTAGACGATAAGCAGAGTGCAGTTCTGTAAGCAACTTCCTGCGGAGTTGTTTCAGCAAATTGTTGTGTTGTTGTCAGAAAAATATTCTGGCAAGAATGAACCTTTAAAATATGCATGGTCTCACGCAGTACTGTATGAAGGTAATTCTCGAATGTATTGTCAGTGTATTCGTCTTCTGCTTGTCTTACAGCCAAATTAAATGTATTTGCATTGCACCCCATCCTAAATTTTAATTGAGTGGCTATCTCTTCTGTAGCTCATGTTTTTTTTTTTTTGTTTAGCACCTTTTTTTTTTTTTTTTTTGCCTGTTAGATTTGCTGAATCTCATGACGTTCACAGTGGGGTTCATAAATTACTCCAAAGTCTGCAGTGCGTGTCATGAATGTAACCGTATTTCATGAAGTTGACCGTTATTGAACTGAACCTGTTGCCATAGTGAGGAAAAGACTCAGGCTTAAGGTGTGTGGACCCGCAGATTTTGTTGAAATGAGCTTGGGGGCACTGGGATCTGCTGGATGGTCATTGGCCCCTAGCTAGGAGTGTAGTGGTCTACTGTTCTTTACCCAGCTGCAACTTATGAGCAAAGTGGTCGTGGCATATGGTTATTGTTATTAAATTATTACATTTTTTTATGCAACCAGAACCAAGGAAGGGACCAAACAGCGAAACCGAGATGTGAACTGAAACAGAGTTAGTGAACTGCTACGCACCAACCCCAGTCTCATCGGTTAGCCCTCCAGTCACTTAAGACCCCCACCCCCCACCCCCCCCCCCCCCCCCCCCCCCCCCCCAACTTCACTTTCCTCCAAATTCCGCTGGTCTCTGTGCTTTTGTCCCAGAACCTCCTTGGCAGTGGAAAACAGGAAGTTCCTCTTCGACAGTCGGTATTCCTTTCATTGGAGTACAGGAATAGTTTCCGTGTGGAATTGTACAGGGTGGTGCCACTCGGTGTATAAATAGTTCATCTTGGCTCTACATTGTTGTTTCTTTTTGCTTTTAGGCAATTTTAAGAATGCTGGTAGCCTCCACCCCCTTCCCAATAAAAAACTAAGACAAACAAAAAAAATGCTGATATGCTGCATTCAGGGGTCTGCATGCATTTTATTTGGACTTAAATGCAAGTGACGTTACATTTTTTAATTTTATTTATTTATTTATTTTCATTATTTTTACATTTCTTGAACTTTCACCAACACTGAATTATGAATGAACTCAGTGGAATGAGAAATGTCAGCTGAAAATGTAACACATTTTAATTTTAAGTCTCGTTATGCAAATGTTTTTTTGAGAATTCCGACCTGCCTTATATATTTTTTTTCCCCGCAAACTAGACGCTTTCCTCAGGGGTTGGTAATAACAGAAGGTCTGCACATAATCATTATGGCGCCATTAGACAACAAAAACAGTGTTCAACAGCTGCGTTCGGCTCTGTTCCGCACCCGGCCTGTCTTTAAAGCACGTTTTTGGAAAAACAAGATCTCGCATATTTCAGAGTCACGGCCCGTATTTCGGGTGACATTTATCGCTCTCGTTAATGTGGATGTTCCACCGGCGCATTATGCAAAGTGCCGAGCTCTAAAAATCTCAAGTGATGGATGGACGTAGCGGATGAGGGCCATCTTATCGCAGCAGTGGGCTCACACGCGCGGCTGTAGTACAGGCAAATCAGAGCAAAAATGAAATATCCCAACTGCCACTTTTCCACATTGGCGCCGGTTGGACAACGTTGGCTAACTTAAAGGGTTTGTGGGGGCGGGGATTCCTCCTCTGTGTTAGAGGAGGTGATGGTGGTGCCGGTGCCGTTGTTTCAAACCATCGATTCACAGACTCCTTTTTTTAAAAAAATTTATCGTTTTTTTCGCTCCCCGCCAGAACTCGCATACGTCAGCGGCGCCCTGGCGAAAAAAACAAATGGCGGCCGCTCTCGGCCCTGTCATTTTTACTTTCCGAGGGGCTCTTTTAGCGGCGGCGCGCTGCTCTGAAGCACGGCGGCGGTGACTTTAAAGGGGGCCGTCAGTCTCGGGTAATTGGGGGGAACGTGTGTCCGTTCTGTCACGCCCAGCGCCTCTCTGTCAGTCGGGGAGATGCGTTTTCGGTTTCGAGGGATTCCCGCAGGTGTTCCACGCCTGTCCTCCCTGCCTTTCGCCCCCATCTGTCCGCGCTCGCTGAGACATGTCAGTTTATTGTACTTTGTGCCATTTTTAATGGCAGAAATACTTCAGTAATAAACTTTGAAATGAGAAACCGTTTTGTTTTTTTTCTTGTTTTTTTTTTGGTTTTGGATGGTGGAGCGGTGTATCCAAAATGTCCAACGGGAGAACTTTCATGTCTGCCTAAAAGCAGCTAAAAGCTGCTTCTATCTGATGCCAAAACCTTCAGATAGTGCCAAGGAGTTAGCAGAGCAGCAGAGAGATACGGTGGAAAACCAGAATAAAGGAGAGCAGACACCCACTCTGTAGATCTGACTTTAATACTCATCCAAAGGTACTGAAATAAATGCTATCTGTAGTGTCCCCAGAAGGATGGATTGGTGATCCATTCTGCCAAAGAAGAGGAACGCA
This sequence comes from Anguilla japonica, assembly GCA_025169545.1. NCBI lineage: Eukaryota > Metazoa > Chordata > Actinopteri > Anguilliformes > Anguillidae > Anguilla > Anguilla japonica. Next base: position 5,639,319 of record CM045889.1, read on the forward strand.
TTTGGACCATTTCTGTCTTTGTGAAGACCAGAACCAGCATGGTCATTTTCCGTTACCCCAGTGTAATAAATCACTATTGTTTGAGAGTGTTAACAGTGTGTGGGCAGATGAAACTAAATACATGCACTCAAATAGCAGAAAACGGAATGTCAGGGTAACTTTTTTGTTTTTCGGTCTGTTTTTATTGGTTGGCACTGGACGGATGATGTATTTCCTCCTGGAGTGCCTATGCCATGACCGATCCACCTCAATGTTTCACTATTGGCAGCAGACGTTGTGTTTTGAAGGCCTGCTTCAGCTTTCTCCCAACTTTAATCCATCCAGGTGTAGGAAAAAAAGGAAAAAAAAGAAATATGACTCATCTGGCCATATTACTTTTTTCGATTGCTGAGGGGTCCAGGTTTTGTACTCTGTGCACAAGGTTATGTTCCTTTGTGCACAACTGCGTTCTGAATGGTTGCCCTACCATAAATACCGGCTGTGTCAAGCGCATGACATGCAGATTTGCTGAGACTGGTTCACAGAGGTGTTGATTAATTTCCGTGGTCCTTTTTAAAGGTCTTCATTTTGGGGTGTGAAGCAACTGTCCTGTTAGGTGTCTGTGCCCGTCTGTGAGCTTTGACTTGGGACCGCTGTTCCTCTTCGGAGTTTGTTTGTGTTTGGCATACGTGTGTTGTGATAATTTTTGACACTCTTCCTCCTGCCACTTTGAATAATTTAGCAGCTTTTGTGGTTGATGTAAAATTGACCTGAAATTTGAGCGTTGACTATTTGGCCCCTGTGTAACTCTGTCAGATGCCTCGTGTTGGACACAGGACACTCACATATCCCAGTGCTGGTTTTCACACCTCTTTTATGGCTGATTCATACTGCTAATTGGCATTCAACTTCATATGACTCGCCTCTGTACTGTAGCTGCCTTCGTAATCATGATTCAGTTACTCCAAAGTGCTTTTTTCTTGTGATGTTTATATTATTTTTGTCCAACCCCTGTAGATTTAAACACTGAGTATTTTGACTATCATGTCAACTGTGGTTCTGTTTATACTGTACTGTAGGCTACACTTACCTATCGGTGAAGCAAACCACTCCTCCAGTGCTTCTCTCTGAAATTGTACATTCTCTGGGGCATGGAATACTCTGGGGAAGCTGGTTGCCTCTAAAATAATATTAAGTTTGAAAAATACGTTTTATTTATTTTTTTTCTGTCTCAGAAGTTGACACATAACCTTCTCAAGATCAGACGGCAATCGAAAACATTCCACCTGTGGTTTTGTCTCTTATTTTTTCCAATAATAAACTTGAACGCTTTTGCGGGGCCAGTTATATTTTAAGACCCATCTCGAGGAGGCGGGGTCGGAGTCGGCTAAGGGTGGAGTGCTGTTAATTATGATTGGATTTCTGTAATGAACCAAATGCAGTAGACTCTCAAGGCTCTGCCAGACGGAACTGGTTCCCTGCCAAACCTTTAAAAATATTCACATTACGAGGGTATTGTCGACGGTGTCGCAGTTCACTTTCCAACTTAATCATGCGTCGCGCGACTTAAAACAGCCTCGACTGAGTTGGCTGATTCTGAAGGAGAAATATTAATATTCGCTCCAGACTTCAGGGAGTCTTATCATGCAGATGTCAAAACTCTGTCAAATGACCTTTAGTCATGTCAGAGCACACTGTTAAATGAAAATATGGAGTCTGAAAATTTATTAATTGCACCAGATGTGGTTTCCTCACCATTTTAAATGTTTTTTCCCTCTAAATTCTGTATGGACTGCCAGTTTTCAAGTAAGGTTAATTGTTTACTGTACATGCATGTCATTTTGCCAAGCTAAAATTAAACAGCGGTTTTAAGAATGGTCAGGATGGGTATCATTTATATATTATCTAGCATGCATTGCTAAGAAAGTGGGCTAAAGTGATCCTCACTTCATTAAACTTTGGAAAGCTACCCTGAAAAAACGCCGTATTTGAATGACATTCACGTAACTAATTAAAGAAACAATCAAGAGGTGTGATGGATTGAATTACCACCGGTGACCGAGAGGATTTAGGGGGCAGTTTCAGCTTCAAGCTATGTCCCTTTAGAGGAAGCCATGACGAACTGTGCAATACCGCTATCGTTGTCGTGCGTCATGGTCGCTTTACGCATGACAATAACCTAATGCAAGGACAGCGATCGTAAAAAACAGAACTTGGCCTCACTGTGACTGGAGTGGTTAGGTTCTACCTTACGTTTTTGTTAACATGGGAACGGTCTTTGGTTGTGTGTTGTGTTTGCTATACAACTGAATAAAACCAAGATAATTGCCCATTTATATATTTGCTACATCTGAAAAGTATAGCCCACTAGCTACAGATACACTCCTATAATTGTATGCTCTCAAAAACCCTTTTGTATATAACGGTTTTTGAGAATCTTTTGAATCTCAATTTAAAGCATTGTGGAGAAGAATATAAAAGCCTCAATAAAATACACTACTTTTTTCACTTTCAGACCCTCTAATGATATAATAATGTACAATTGTTGTAAACTACTATATTAAATGGCACTATAAATTACACAGTTGCTCGTATAGCTCTCCATATAACCATCAGTACTCTACTACCTGGCAGTTTGGAAATGCTGAACAGAACCCAATTCAAGATCACTAACACTCTGGTAAACGTGATGCGGGACACCAACACAAGCATTGGCTAACGGCAGTTGTTAAAATTCGAACCGATTATTTGCATTCTCTTAGCCCGTTATTAGGGGAGTTAAATAGCATCGTTAAGCGAAGTTGATTAAGTATCGCGGAGGGAGGCGGGCTGCTGTCCTGTGGTAATTAAGTCTTTTAAAGGCCAGCAGGGAGAACTGCGGTCCGACAGGCGCGGTCCGCTTCAGATTTGTAATTGCTGAAATAATACCAGTCGCGTGAAACGACGAAGGAGGGTCACGCCAAGCCTGCGCTGCGCGCTGGTCAGGTAAACGGGAGCGTCGGGGAGGCACGGTCGACTGATCAATGCGCCTGCTGCAGAGCACGGCGAAAACATTTACCACCAGCGGCTCCGGCACACTATTAATGCATCGTCAGGCAACAAAATGGCCAATTCTGAAAGAAAATTAAAATTCATATCTGCCCCATTGATTTATTTTTTTTTCAAGTTTTTGTTTATAAGGACCGCTTTGGAAAGAAGATAATTTGTCACATATTTAGGAAGGAAGGCAACCGCGAATTTTATTTAAGTGGGGCGTTTTATATCGACAGCTGCAATTTTTAAACTAGCCAGTGAAATATCCACGCTTGCTGGACTTGGACACTTGCATAAAAGTGAACGATGAAACGCAATGTTTGTGCTTGCCTTGCACAATATGTTCAGTGTTTTTCCAGTCGCCCTGATCCTGTTGCTGGAGATGGTGCATCATGGGGTTGGGAATTGTCCGTTTTTGTTTGCGTCGCCGCTGCGCTTTACGTTTCCTGACTGATCTCAGCAGGTGAACCTTGCCTGCTGCTGGTCCTGCCAAACGCGCGGTGAGATGGGAACCATTGTATTTCTTCTTTTACCTGGGCTGTGTTCTTTTTTGGAGAGCTCCTCGTGAACTAAGGTTAAGATCTCCCAGATGCCCTCCTCCAGCAAACTCCATTCAGCCCTTGAGGCCTAAACCTCTTTAAAAGTGTGTGGTTCCAGTGATTAACAGTCTGACTCTCGATGAGTGCGTTCAAGAGTGGGGGGGGGGGGGGGGGGGGGGGGGGGGGGGGCGGGGGTCCAACTGTTCCCTCTAATCTTGGCCCGGCCGCCGGGACTGTTTTCCCTTCATTAGTCTCGCTGAATTTTAAGTGATGGGGAACGTGGAGCCCACAGAGTGCATTCCACAGCTGTATTTCTCTTCTCTCAAGATGGATTTTGTTTAAGCATCTTAATCATAATTAATTATAATTTCCCCACTACTGTTAATTTAGACTGCGAGAGTTCCAAAAGTGGGGGTTAGGGATCCCCCCCAGACCTTATGAAGGAATCTCCAGCAGGTTCTTATAAAAAAAAACCGCAAATAAAATAAATAAATTCCGTTGCCGTGGTTCCCTCACTGCTGCCCACAGCCTCTCTCATGATCGTAGTTTTGTTGTCAAGCTTTGAAGAGTTTTTCTTCTTGCAGTTTTGTGTGTGTACTGTAATCAACATTTAAGTCTGCCGATTCCCGCGTGGTTAACTGTCACATCGTGTCTTGCTCTCCACGTTGGCTCTTCAATGCCCAGTTTCTGTTTCAACTGTACACACAGTTTCCTCACACAAATGATGATACATTTTTGTCTCCGTCAGTTATTCAGATGTGGTCTGGCATCACGCCACACTGTTGTTAATTTTTTAATTCCGTTGCCGAGACAGCGCCACATTCCTTTAAAAAATTGCATATTATTGTTCAGAAACTTTCGGATTGCTTATATCAGCGATAATCAGAAAACGACTGCAGATCAGCTATCTCCCAAAGTACCTGTGAGGCCAAAAAATTTACAGTCGCTTCAAAGCTTGAATTGAATTCCTGTGCTGCACAGAGTAACACGAGGTCAAATTTAAACGCTCCAGAATCAATACCTTTCCCTTCTACTTAGAAAGTGTATTTAAGCAACTATCGTAAATGGATTAATGAAGAGAACTTGGAAGCTGTGAATCAAGGAGGAAATGCTAATTTTGTGATGAGGTGTGTGTTCTATTTATTTTATTTAACCTGCTAGGTCAATTACGAACTTCTTTTTCTTAGTCTTCTTTTTTGCAGTGACGACAAGGGTTGTCAACCCTAGTCGTCAGTGCAATTTTCGTTTTTCAAATTATTTGTACCGGTCCAGTTTGTGGTCTCTACTGGAGAGCATAATATCCAGTCTGAGCAATTGATGGAAAAAAAAAAAGGTTGATTGTATAGCCAGATGTAGAGGGCCAGTTTTTTGTGGGAATTTGGGCAGGACACCCCTGCTTTAAAAAGTCCCACGGGACCTTCTAAAGACCACACTGAGCCAGGACCTCAGTTTAATGTCTCAATTGAAGGGTGGCGCCTCCTTCGGCTCAGTGGCCCCATCACTGGGTTAATGTTTCCTCCAGAAGGAAGAGCGCCCTCTACTGGTCCCCGAATACTTCTTCCATCATCAGCCTGTTTTCCCAGGAGGTTTCCCGTCCATGTACTCCTGTTAGCCTTTAGCAGTTAGCCATGAGAGTACAGATGGTATGGCTGCTTGTGCAGTGTGGTGCTGCATGTGTGTGCGTGGACCGCTTTAAAAATAAAAGAAGCTATTCCACGAGGACTGCCTTTTTAATTAGCTATCTAAATGAAATGGCACCGTTTCTTGCCGGAATAATCTTAATCTTGGCAAGAACAAGAACTACTGACCCAGTGTAGCAAAGCAAACCAGGTGGTAACCGGAGCTGTAAGCTCTTGGAAATACTTATCGGAATTATAAATTAATTAAAAAGTATGCATAACTTTATACCTGCAGTTTAATGCACCCAACTGTTTGGAGCTGGAATGTGCTATGTAGCTGTGGTCTGTTGTAGTTGGTTAGCAAAGAACCGCGCTGTGCACTTGAGTAAGATACTTTTCCTGAGCTTTTGCAATGGATACCCTGCTGTGACGTAAACTGTGATCACTATGACTCTCCCACAGCACAACTCTCACAAAGACACAGCTACTGTAGGACCGTGAGGTTAAGTTGTTTGTTTCTCCTGCTGTGCCACCTCACTAAAAGGCTGGAACCCGCAGCCTCTCGTGTTGTAATCCACCCCGAGTGCCATCGTCTTCATCTCTCCTTGGCGGGTTTGTTCAAAGCCAGTAGCCTTTCCTTTAGAGACGATGTGCTTGTCTGCTGACGTCGGCTTGCTGTCGGCACAGAAAGCCGCAGGACAAGAGAAAGTCTGCTTTTCTAATTAATCTTGATTTTTTTCTTTGATTCTTTGTTCGTTCCAGACAGAGTATGTGTCTGATCAGCTCCAAATGCCAGTTTTAATCAAACAGCAAGGAAAGTGTAAATATATTCAGGGTGACTCAAATGCATTAAAAAAAAAAAAAAAAAAAAAAAAAATCTGTACAGGGTATCAAAAAACACAGCTCGGGCTTGGCAGCAAAGAGTTTATATTGAGATAAAGGTGGTTCGCTGTGCTTTCCACATGGAGCAATGTGACACGGCATAGTCGTCAGGTGGTCTGGTACTGTGCCAAGAAGGTTATGGTTTTGAAAAGACACAGCATCCAGCAGCTGTAACAGCCTCTTATCAGATTAGCCTTTTGGGTGTACCCAAAGAAGAGGGTATTGCACTGCACAAACAGACTATGCAGAAGTTGAGCTTTGTAAGTCTGTCTGCATACTCATGAAATTTTTGAACATGTGTTTCTGGAAGAAACACAACTGTTTCTGAGGATCAAGCATATATAGAAAATGATCTGAATAAATAATGTTTGTGGATATTTTTGAATGCATAATCTATATCTTGAAGCAATCAAGATGTATGATTTAGGATTACATTTTTTTTTGCCATTAAAAGACTGCCAAATATTTTTAATTTAGCATTTTGTAAATCTTACATTCATATAGTAAGCTGGAATTTTTAAGCACACGCGTGATTGAGTCAGGACGATTACAAAACATTACTTTTCTCTTCATAAATCATGTTACAGCATATTCTGCATAGTTTTTCAGAACACATCTGCAAGTGGTTTGCACGAGGATTTTAATGATTTTTTGCATTCTAATGGATAGGCTGTGAGGTTCTTTCATGCGTGCAATATCTTTCATTCAGAATTGTCCATACTTCTGTACGGAATTAAAATGAAACAGAGGAACTGGACTGACCCATTTTGCCGACTATAGATAAAGCCTTCCTATGCTGTTGCTGATTAAAAGAAGCTCTCATCCCTGTTCTCTCTAACGTTTTCCAAATGATTATATATGTGTGTGTGTGTGTGTATGTGTGTGTGTGTGCGTGTGTGTGTGTGCCCAACAATGGATTGGCAACCTTGCTGTATTCCTGCCTCTCGTCCAATGCATGCTGGGATAGGCTCCAGCTCTCCCCCTGCGACCCTGACCAGGAATAAGTGGGTTAGATGATGCATGGATGTTTCCTCTTTGGTCTTGTGGTGGGTGAAGCTGGTTAGGCTGTTTGGCTTCTGCATTTGCATCATTTGATAAGAGCGGAGCGTCTGACAAACTCGGCTATCACCACAGATTGTTTTGACAGCGCCGCATAGCTGCTAAGATTGACTGACACGCTGTAGCATTATGGATGAATCAACGTTGTGTGGGACCGCTGCCGTTTTTAGGATTGAATAATGATTATGATTGTGATGATTATGAAAGGGGCAGAAGTAGGGGGATGTTATTTCTGATGCCTCTTCCAATTGTCCATCAGTTTTTTGGTGGATTTGTCAAACGTTTGTGGTGACTGGTGGTCACAGAAGTTCATTTTCACACTCACACCATTCGAAACGGCTATTGCAAAGGGCCCATCGAGTGGTTATATTTGTCCCCAAATTCCGTTGGAATTTGAGGTTGGACCACTTGAGGTAGGACCACGGTGGGGTGGGGGGGGGGGAGCCATGATTCGTTGCACAACCTTATGCTAAACTGCCACCTGTCTTGGTTTTTGATGGTTTGACGCGATGCATAGAAAATTAATTACCACTACACAATATTGGCATCCTTTTTTTTTTTTCTTTCATCATATCGTAAATGGCCACATGGATGGCAGATTGAATATTTATGGTTCAACAGTAAAGATAGGATGTTTAACTAAATAAACTAAAGTACCCAAAACTGTTGGGGAGGGCTGTGTATGCTCGAATTGGTTTAAACTAATCCTGTTATTTGTTATTGCTTTTACCCACAGGAATATGTTTCAGTGACCAGATGCCCACACTTTTAACATTTATACATTTTGTCTGTCAATCAACCAACAACTTAATCAGTCTGTAATAATCTGGCACTCTTTACAGACTATTGTCAAACTCCAGGAATAGCTTTTTCAGCTTGAACAGAAACTAGTATGTACAGGGGTCCACAGGGCTGAGTTTGGGGAGCCCTTTTCTTGGCACTAAAACTTATAGTCACTTTCTTCCCCTGTTCTCTATATCTGGTCTGCCTACCGTAGCAAATATTCAAAGTGAACAGAAAGCTAACTGAAAAATAGTTGAATTTCTTTGAAAACCGTTGCCGGTGTTAGCATTACATTACATTACATTACATTCATTTGGCAGACGCTTTTATCCAAAGCGACGTACAAAAAGTGCACTTCATGGTCATAGACAACTGCTGAACACAGGTTCAATAAGGTACAATACTTATTTTGTACAGCTATTTCTAGCCAAGAACACAGTTCACACAGTGAACACTATTCTGACCTAACCTCTGTAAAGCCAACTAGGCAGAAGAATAAGCTACAGTATTAGGACAAATACAAATTTCCAAAAAGTGCTGGGATGGGCCACGGCGGAAGATGGGTAGTGAGGGGGAGGTTCGGAGGTTAGCGCAGTTAAATACAGTTCAAGGGCTTTGATGCTCCATGGAATTACATGGCAAGCTCGTTACTTTTGCGGCAGTCCTTACATGGATTAAGACACACCCATGTACCCAGACTATATCACGTAAAAAACATGTCATTAATTTTTGCCAGGAATGGCTAATGATCAGACAGTGTCCATTTAACGTAAGAGAAAATATAATTGGATGCTTTGAAAAAGACAACCTTTTCCCAGGGGGAATTCCTGGGTTTTTTATATTTTTGGTAAACAAAATGGCCATACAAATATGAATGTGCGGTTTTTTTTTAATTGCTCGACCTTGATTAAAGCAATTCTTTCAGTGAAATCTCAATACCAAACACACGACTTTTTTTTTTCTCCATCCGCTGGTTGTTAGAACACAGAGCAGGGACGCCCTGGGAATGGAGATTAACATTTCTGCATGATTGGAGGGCTCCGTTTTGTTGTGCTTAATGGTCAGACTTGAATTTTTTATTTTTTATTTTTTTATTTGCTTGATCTCAGAGTTACATGCGTATGTATTAGCCACCCCTGCGGGCAGCGCGGATGAACTTTGTGTCAAATTTGATAGGCTTTTTGGGCTCAAGCCGGGCTTTTTTGCTACTAATTGGCCGCGTTTATCTCTAAGTCGACGAACTAAGTGCGTGCAAATTTCCGATGTTTGTCGGCGTCTACCTCTCCGGGAATACGTCCGACGCTGCAAAACACTTCAGATGCCTGTGTGCAAAGCAGGTGCGGAGAGGTACTGGTGGATTCCTGTCGGTTCGATTGTGTGTGATATGCGCTCTTCTTGCAACTTGCGAGTTTAACAACTTTTGATGTTAAAGAGTTGAATCAACGCACTGAACTCCGTTGAGACGCAGCGCTGGGTTGGTCACTGTATCAGATGATGAACGGGCGAGACTTGACAGAAACAAGTGCTCGGTTTGGTTTGTTTTATTTCCACCATACATTCAAAATGAATGATCAGGTCCAAAAAATAAGAACTTAGAACAACAAAACGCACGGTTTATGAGGCAAGTGCAGTAGAAGATCTCTCTCTTAGTTCTGATACCTAGGCTTTTTTAGCTGCGACCGCAGCTCTGTAGGTCTGTCTGTCTGTCGGTCGCTTGGTTGGTCCTTGGTCCAAAAGTGTCCCACCCCGTAGCAGCCACAGGAGGCTGAAATTTGGCATGGAGGTTGGTCATGACCGAAGGTAGAGCTGAGTAACTTTCAGGCCGATTGACCAAGAGGGGGCATGGCAATGGCCGTGGCCTATCACAAAAAGGCGCATAACTCCCGAATGGATTCACAGATTTGCACAAGATTTTGTGGAAAGGTCACGTGTTTGTGTGAGGGTGTGTGCGGATGCATGCACACATGGATGCATGCGCGTGTGCGGTCGCAGCTATTGCGGATTCGCGCTTGTTTAAAAATTAAGTCCACTAATTTAGAGAATGGGAAGAGGCAGCTAGCCACAGCCGCTACCCTGCCTGTGAGTGGAGCTGGTGCTGTCCGTGGTCCTGCAGTCCTCCCAGGTAGCAGATACAGGAAGTTCTGAACGAACAGCGCTCCCAGAACGCAGGACCAGGCCTTTCCTGTTCCTCTCCCACCATTTCCAGGCTTCACGCTGTGTAGCCCACAACAGCTCTTTGATGCAGGACTGGACGTGATTCGCAGAAGTATCACGTGGTGAACAGACAGAAAAAAAGCTTACATTATTGTGCTGTTTTATATTATTGCACAAATGCAAAATGCAACTTCCTTCCTTTGTTATTAATCAGAGAGCTTAAATCTACTGAGCCTCTGCATCACTTTGCTTGTGAGTATATTATTATTGCACAATATCTAGCCAGCAAGCAATCAATCCTGTTAAATAAGATAAAGTATTGGCAATAATAATGTCCAGCCATTATTGCTTGGGGGTGGAAAGTGGTGAGGAATTGTTTGTATAGTATTCAATAGAGGCTTGTAGACTACATCTGGGATGCTTGTAACACCAGGTCTAAATGCAAGACCTGTGATCTGATCCAGTCGTATGTGGAGTTATTTATTAATGCAAGCTGTATGTGGGGACAAAAGTGCACTTCCTCAAAACAAGACCTGTGAAACTGAATTCAAGGCACACAGAAAACATATTGTTGGCTAGTATTGGGAAAATGATTACAACAAATGCAAAACGTTTTCCCTGGCCTAAATAACTTTGCAGTACCACCTCGAGTACCTTTTACCAGACATGATTAATGGTTTTAAATATCTGCCGATGTGTTTGGTTGACCTGCGATGGACTTGCAAACTGTCCAGGGTGTATTCTTGCCTCTCTCCCATGCATGCTGGGATAGGCCCCAGCACCTCCCGCAACCCTGACCAGGAATAAGCGGGTATAGATAATGGATGGATGGATGAATCGATGTGTTTGGTTGAAAATGATGTGCTGTTTGGATGTTTTGGTGATAACTCATTAGCCGAAGCGTTTCATCCGTGGTGGATAAGTCCAGCTCTCTCATGCAGGGTACATATAAAACAAAATGAGCCACGGACCACTCTGCTGCTCTTCAGGTGAATCTGTCGAACACTTCGGGTCCATTTCCGCCACTGTCAAAATCTCATGAATATTCACAACCTGCTGAAGGCGGGCTTTCAGGTAAACCAATCGGGACGAGCGAGGCGCCTCAGCACAGGGTTTTTATCTCACTCCCAGCCAATCACGGGGCCCCAGCTGCCTAGAGACGGACAGATGTCAAGGTGAGGTCATCGCCTGATATGCTGCTGTGATTTACGATGATGGACGGAGCCTCTTCAAGGCATTCCTCATTTCTGTGTCCTTGACAGGTTAGGATATCGACAATATTATATCTGCGTTATTATTAGAACATCAGGTGTTTAAAATGATCTTTTATTTTTGACCCCCTGGTAATTCACTTTTAAGACAGCTTGCTCCAACTCAGCTAGGACTGGCAAAACAGAATGTGATTATGGACAGGTGTGCTGTGTTTGATTTTGTGGGCAGAGGGTGTTCATTAGCACGTTAAATTTAGCTGTGAGTCCTCAGCAGCAGCACTGCATTATGGGTAGCTCTACAGTGGTGCGATGAATGACGACATCGTCGATGCGCTCAGAAGCATCTGAGAGACATTACTCTGGACTTCACTGCGTGAGGCAAAATAATGCTAACCGTCAAAGTGTTTGCCGTTTCACATGCTGAAGTATCACTCCCAAGATTTAACGATTGGAACTGACCATTCAAATTTTGCCATAAGGCAAGCTTGTCATAAGGCAATTGTTTACTTTCAAAGTTTAAAGTGGGTTTTTAAAAAAAAAAAAAAGTTTTTACATTTAAAGTAGGTAATTTCATTCGTGTTTGTTTGTGTGTGTGTGTGTGTGTGTGTGAGAGAGAGAAATTATTATAATCAGTTATAGCTAATTTTCATCTGTTTTCCAATTTATTCCCCAGTTGGATGGATAACTTTGAGATAACTGTCTCTGATTTAAATCAGCTAATTGGAACACCACAAACATTCATTTCTGATCAGATAATCAGGTGCAGTTTGACCCAAAAGTCAATACAGCATTCCCTACATGCAATGCCAGTATTTCTGTCGCCATTTTTCATTCCTTAAATCAAACCAAGTCAGTTGTTGGAGCTGCATCATAGCTCTTGGTTCTGAGTTCAGTACTGACGTGCCTGGCGGTGGCTTAAAGCCCCTCTGTGCCGCGTGCAGTTTTCCACAGCTTAGTCGGGGGGGGGGCTGTTTAAGTTGGCAGGGCTCCCCCCCCACTCCTTATTACACAAGAGCCGCTCCTTCTGTCTCCGTGTGCCAAGCTACGCTCCTGAAACGGAATGACTGCACAGCTCAGCCGGTGGGCTACAGAGGGAGAAGGAGGCTTTGGAGCTTGTCCACCCTCAGCAAAAAATACTGCAGGTCTACAAATACAAATGAGCGCAACAAATTGGGGGAAATAAAATTGGCAATAATGGTAGGTGAAGAATGAAATGTGGTGGAATTACTTGAACACTGAAAATGGGAGCTAACACCTGTGTGCTACTCAGTACTACATTGCAGGGTTTTGATTACATCTTTTCATCTACGCCAACTAGTAACAACATCTTTTCTTAGTGGCCATGTATGGCATGTGTGCACTGGCTACTTTCTTAATTTAGTGAGGCCTTGATGCCCTGAATAGCTAGAATTAGCAATAAATAAATAAATAAATAGGAAATTCTCTTTAGACCTTCAAAAATCCTCACCACCTCACGACTCTACTAAGCAATGTAATTCTTAACTAAAACATTTTCAAGAGAGTCCAGCAAAAAAAAGAGTGCCTTGGATAGCAAAAACATGTTGCAGTGAAAACAGTTTCAAAAATATTATTTATTTTATTTGTATTGAATGTCCTTTGTAGTGTAGGTTGTAGCATAGTAGAATATTTGATTCTTGATATTCATGCCCCCTATCGAAGGCAAAAATGAATTACCTGATCTTAGAAGGATATACAAAGCATATGAGGTACTCTATTTGTGTCGGTCCTATGTCACCGAGGAGTCATTTAATGTGTGTGTGTTCTCAGCCTACCACCTCAATCTGTTCTCAATCTGCCAGGATGACTCAAAATGGCTGCCGGGCCTGGGCTCTGATCAAGTCGTGCATCGAAGCTCCTTCGGCTCCTCTGTCGTCAGCGTGAGATACCGCAGATGCCGATGTATGGCGGAAGCAAGCGATCCCCTGCTTGATTAATATGCGCGTGGAAAAGTGGATGAATCGCCTGACAGATGGTTATTGATATTTCGGTGTGTATCTCTCTCTCTCTCTCTCTCTCTCTCTCTCTCTGTCATCCTCCTCCTGCCCCCCTGCCTTCTATCTCAGAACAGCTGGACCAGGGAGACGCCTCTAAGGGTCTGTGGGCAGATGTCTGTCTCGCCAAGCAAAGGTCGAGCACACTTCAGGAGGCCACAGGTGTCCCAGATTTCGAGACCGGGGAGTAAAAAAATCGGATTTTTTTTCTTTAACTACTCTTTCCTGGTGAGGTGGTTATTTCAGCACACTTCTCCTCCAGTGGAAGGTCTCAGGTGTGTATGGTCCTTGTCTCAGTTATGAAGAGTGTAAGTCTCACAAAAGGGTCTTGCGTTCATGTTATCCACAGAAATATGGACCAAACTGACCATGTAGTTATACTGCGGAGGACAGTATAAGACCTTACCTTGAGGTTGTGATTTGGAGGCTTGGCAACTGTTCAGCCACTGACAGCCAGGAGCCCAAGCTGAGGCTACTTGTTAGATTCCCTTTCAACAACAAAAAAAAAGCACCACATAGCAGTATCTATGTGCTCTACTCCTCCTTATGCAGCTACTGAACATAAAAACAGAAGAACATCTTATGATGAAACCAGCTGATCTTCATAAGTTTGCCTTATGCCATTTGCTTCTGTAATCTAATTAACAGCATTGATCACTTACAATAGAACTAATTCCTCAACGCACACACATTCATTTGCCACTCAAAGGGATAGTTTACTTTTTGGTATTTTCATTTTTCATTTTTGATAATGTTACAGTTTTAGGGAGTGTTTTTGATTGCTATCTGTTCAATGGCTGGCATATGGGCATTCACAGGTTAGTGGTTTAAAGCAAAATAAATAAATAAATAAATAACACACGCTTCAGTTAATTCCAAATCAGCCGGTACAGCACTGTTGTACAGAGACTGTACTTTCAGTCACAGGTTGCATGAGCCAAAGGAATTAGATCCAACTAAAAATATTCTTGTAATATACACACACAACCTTTGGAGGCATAATGTTTCTGCATCACACGCTGCACTGGATTTACTTGAAATGTGTTTTCATGCTTTAAACCACAAACCCACAAATAGTCTTATACCAGCCATTGTTGGCAGGTCGTTCGAACTGGCTAACTATCTAAAATATCATATATATAAAATATCATTGCACACAAAAACATCTCTGGAGTCAATGGAAAGCATACACTGAAACCTAAATAATATTTAAAATACCCCCCGTGTGGACTATCCCTTTAAATTAGTTGTTTTTCTAATGGTGCAATTTTGGAAATTGGCTTTAACCCACCTCATGCACTGCCGTAAATCTGCAGGGCGATGTGATCCACTATGAGGCGGAGCACAGAGCCAACTGATGGGGCTCTCATTATCATACGAGCAGTGTAGCTTTCCAGTTTATTCATGCCCTCCCCCGAAGTATTGCCTAAGATCAGAGCACAAGGCTCTCTCATCGTGGAAAAGCCTCTGATCGTCTGCTGGTAGAAGGGGAAGATTCCCAGCAGTGCGTATTTAATATTTCACCAACCGCCAAAGCTTAGATGTTACTTTCCAGCAGGACAGTTTGCAAGCCCCATGTGTGAAGCAAAAAGGGAGCGATTCTGAAAAAGACCAGGATGTACCACCGTTCCTGGCTTTGTAATTAACAGAGATGAAGTTAAAGCCTCATGTTTCCCCCCCCCATAAGGTTTTAGAGTTAGCACGGCAGGCTATCGGTTCGCGTACAGTAACTGTAACTCCTGGTTAGCCCTGCCCCGAAAACCGCTCGCTCTCACGACCGTATCCCGGTTGCCAGGGGTTTCCATAACGACAGTCTCTCTGGTCCCGGACGTCTCTCTGGATCTCCTGCTTATGTAAGCTTGCTCCCGGAGAACAAAAAGCAGAACTGTCTGCCAGGCATTTTGAGCCGTGCTTTTAGTCATCGTGAAACCTGTTGTTTTCCAAGTCTCGCCGGGTGGTTCGTGTATGTGTGGCATTTAAACAGAGAAAACGTTTCGGCAAGAGCGTCTACGTCCGAGTGTGAATCGTGTATTATGTGATAGTTGGAAAATGCAGGCCACATCATTCCACTGTTGGAGTTTTCCCTTCTGTGAAGTTAAGCCATGCTACCTCTTTCATTGCAAAGGATTTCTGTTTGAAGTCATGAATGAAAGGCATTTTGCTGTTGTAGTCCAGTATGGAATTTTTTTCATGTTATCTGCCGCCAACACAGAGAAATAATTATGAGTTTCCATAAATAACATTGATGTAAACATTTTGAGCAGAAAGCCTGCTTCCTCAGCTAGGTGGTGTGGAGGAACTGAAAAAAAAGTCTTATTCTTTCAGAGCAAATTGATGCTCAGCATTCAAATGGGTAAACTGATTGCAATATTTGAGTTTCAGATAGGCAAGACAGTTCTTTCTCACTTCAGTGTCACGCTGGCACAGTGTTATTGCTTCTTATGGGATGAAAATCTCTCGCTTGTGTGTGATCCTCTGTCTCTGAGTTGCTTATATTTGGGTTAGCGCGGCGAGGCCTGTCTCTTTGTCGCGCCGCTAAATCACATCAGATCGAGGCTTCTTTGTTCTTCCCTCCATTTTGTCTCAGGCGGTGAAATCCCTCAACTGCAATTGCACTGCTCTTGAACCCGTAATTGAGCCGAGTTGAAATGCGCTTCTGTTGCTGAGTCTGTTGTTAAGAGTGGATTCTTGCTTGGCCCCGTGAGTAGGCAGTGCTGAGGGACGGTTGGGACTTGCGCTCTGAAGAGTACAGGTGTGCTTCTCGGGCCAGTTCAGTGCTGTTCTACCTGCTGTTTTGCAGTGTGCTCAACCTGCATTATTCAATTAATGGGAAATATGCAATTTTCCTTCTACGGCACCTGGGGTAAGGGGAAGAAGAAGAAGAAGAAGAAGAAGAAACAATAATCCATAACTTTATCCCGGGTAACGTAGAGCCAAAAACATAAAACTCTTATTAATATAATTATTACTTTTCTTATCATGACCAAGGATAAGGTGATAATGACAATAACAGGAAGAAGACGACACCATATCCATAACCAAATGGGAATAGCCATACTTCTGTGCTCGTTGAATGATTAGTTCTTAATTAGTTCTTCTAATCAAACATTAGCCTAATCCTTCATTTTGCTTGAACACGTGGACCCCGTGAGGGTTGTGAACGCCTTCTGCTATTGTCTAATTCTGAGATGATTACTATTTTGCATTCGCAATTTCAGCTCACATTCTGGCCCCATAACCGTTATCCTTCTGATTACAGCCACTGCATTACTGGTGTCTTGATTAGAATCTTTGAAGCCATCGTGTCTCCAAACATTTATTATCAGAGTTGGTGTGGCTATTCTCTAATGCAGATGCTCTTGACTTGTAAGCACAGCACCACGGTTCTTAAGCGTCCTTAAATACTGCCATTTTGGAGGCTGTAATTACACATGGAGATAATGGCATTAGCAGGTGACATCGGAACTGGTCGTTCTGTAAAAGAAAACACTGTTTTCTCAACGTCCCCGTTGGTAATCAGCCACAGACGGGGGTGACGGAGACAAGCTTCTTTCTTCATAAATGAAAGATTGCCAGCTTCCCCTGGGGAAGCCCCTTTCTATCGCCGTTATTCTATTATAAAAACATATCATGTCCCCGCAACGATTAACACAGACACCATCGAGCGGCAAACGGCCCTCGACGTGGCGTTCAGTACCTCTCGCTGTTGGAGCATTTCATAAAGAAATATTGTTTTGCATATCTCTGTATTCAGCTGGGGTTTTGAAGAAAATTTTAAAAATGCACTCGATAAACAAAAGCAAAGTGAAACTGCGGCATTGTTTCAGGTTATTTTCCCTCCCCTGATATTGCGGCCGCTCACTTTGCGGTGGCTGCTAATACAGAGGCATTAAGTCATTATCTCCTCGGCCTAAGAAAAGGAACACTTCATCTGCCCGGTTATTGATCGTTAGGACTCCTGCGGAGGTGTGATTGGCCGTAGTTATTGTTCTGTGGAGTAAGGAGGGCTTCTGGGAGCTCGTGGGGGAATGAATTGTGTGCATTGGGGCTCGCAGAAAATGAACAGAAAATGTTTTAAATTGCCTACTTTCAAATTACAGCTTCATCAAGGGCTCATACGTCTAGGTGCCTTCTTCAAAGATTTTTTTTTTTTGTGTTTGTTCTTCAAAAACCTCTAGATTTTCTGCATGGCCGGCTGGCTCTTTAGCGGACCAAAACTTTTAATGTAAAATAACAGCGTGTTTCATTATATTCTGGCTCTCCTGTGTCCCTTCTTAATGTAAGAGATACATATACTCTGCTGATCACAATCGCTTCTTCTCTAGAAGGAGATTCTTGCCGGTTGTTCTCTTGCTTTGATGGCTTTGATAGCTAAATCCTACCCTTGCTGTTATAGTGCAGTACCTGGAGGCTTTCAGAAGCATCAAAGCAGCAAGGTACAGGACTGGCAAATAGGTTTTCAGGATTCCCTTGACTGAGCAGTATCAAGTTTTGCCATAATAGTGTCACTCCCTGGCAAATATACTGTACGCCTGGCAGGGAAGCTAATCTCATTGGTTCATGTTGCTGCAAAAGACATGTTGATTGGTCCTGCATTTTTCTATCTAGCGTATCCTGTAAAGCAGGCTAAAAAACTACTGTTATCAGGGCGAGAGAAAAGAATAGACCACACATGAGCAATTATTATCCATTTACCGTTAATTAGTAGTTCCTTCATTTCCATTTATATTTATTATGGTTTATCTTAGTAACCCTCACTGTTATTTATAAGGAATCGTAGTAAGTCATTTCATGAAGGTGAACATGCAAGAGATCTCTACAGAAACAGACCCATCTGACTTTTCAGCATATGCACAGAGAATGGACTAGGAGACCTGTGAGCTGCACCCATACAACTGCAAAAAATTGCCGTCTTCACCAATATCTGACTGAGGCACTTTCATGACTAGTAAAGACTTGGTAAACTTCAAAAGAATAGAATGTACACACACTTCACTCGCTTAAATTTCTACAATGTTTACATTTACATGTATTTACTTAACAGTTAGCGGACACTCCAAATCCACAACTTATATTTCCAGATGGTGCTGTTCATTGATACACCCGGGTATTTACTGAAGCAGAGCGGGTTCAGTGCCTTGCCCAAGGGTACGACCGCAGTGCCCCCCCCCCCCCCCCCCCCCCCCCAAGGGATTAAAATTTATGACCTCCGATTTACAAATGAAGCTCCGCTACACTGCGCCGCCTCCTAATTGCAGTATACTTAACGTTTTCTGGAGCTGCGGTTTGACGGGCCTTCCCTCCCCGATTCAGCCTCCCACGCCTGACGCCACAAAAAAAACAATGCGGAGATCTGGAGGCAGTTTATTGAGCGCTGTGATTACCCCTCTCGCGTCAGTTAAGAAGCATTATCATTTCGGGAGACTGTCGTGGGACAATAAATGCGACTGTCTGTGACTGAAGTGAACCGATTCTTAACTTTTGTCTCTTTGGCAACGCTTCAGATCTGGGAGCGTGTTGCCAAAATGTGACTACCCACCAGCCACTCATCACTAGGGGTACTGTTTTCTCCAAAGCGGTTTTATCACCTGCATTTCAGTGATCCCTCAGCATGGGGTGGTCGAAACATTTCGGCAATTATCACTTCACACCTCCCCAGTCAATTGCCACTTGATGATTGACAGGAGTGTCTCCTAAACACTGTCAGGTGTTGCATTCACTGTGTTTATAAGAACGGCAGATATTGTGGTGGTAGCATATTGTTATGGTGTTGTGCTTTACCACTGTTTATTCATTCATTTATTTTTTATTTGTGGGAAGTAGCCTACACATAAAAAGAGCACAAAACTTAAAACTAAAAGGCTATTTCCCATAGTAATTAATTGGTTTGCAAAAGGGGTAGGCTAACAAGTTATATGAAAATTGATTGAATATTATTATTTGCCAAAACTTTGTGATTAAAAAAAATACATTGTCAGTTTTTAACGGTACCCTTTGATGATGATGATGCTTAATGTAAACAGCCACAACTTTCTGCAGTGATGGAATTTGTTGTCGCTTTGCTTTCGGTAAAATAAAAATCTGAATTTTTACACCTCTGTCCCAGACCTCCCTCAGTGCATTTGCACTGTGGATTTCTTGTGCAAATAATTTGGGAGTTTGGGAAAGAGCAGTTCCTGTCAAATCCTGGCATCGAGTCCAAAGGGAGCTTTCTGAAGTCAAGTGTGCGGACTTGCTTCCGGTCAAAAACCTCGACAGCCTCAAGAAACTTGTGTACCGGCTAGGGATGTGCCAGGAGACTCCTGGATTTGGCGTCCTGGAATGCAATAAATTCAATCCGGGTGATTTTTTTGTTTGTTATTAAAGAATAAATGTTGAGATAAAGCATAATTATGGTGCGGGTCTCTTATTTTGATTAAGCCATGGAGTCCTGTTCTTTGTCAATCACAAAATGCAACACACATTTCAGTTAGGAGTATCTAATTGGTTGATGGACGAGTCCTGTTATGATTCAATCCAAACAGAAGTACTGATGTGCCACCCTCTCCCTCTCCAGGCTAATTATATATGGGTGTATTGTAACGGGAACTTGAAAATACTTGATTTTCTGGATAAGATGGGAATACTGATGTGCATGTATAAATATGGGCGATGATTACGTGCTTATTGAGGTGTCCGCTTTTTCTGATGGAGTGTTTGCGCTTAAAAACGCATCAGTCAAATCACAGATGACAGCTATCCGCTGCTCGAAGCTCTCTCGTGTCTCGCGCACAGATGATCGTTAATCAAGACCATTGTTGAAGTTTTCATAGTAAACGTTGATCTATTATGGTTTTGTGTGCATATGAATAAATCGCGAGACGGTGCAGAATATTTATTTCATCTGTCTGTGCGTGTTCAGTATACCGCGTGGATAATGGTGCACTCGGTTACTCTAAAAACTTCTTTGTTCAACATTCCAATCCGTGTCTACTCTTTTTCATTACTCTTTCTGTGTTGGGAAAAGGAATTGCTTTTATGAGGGTCAAAATTATCCGCTGATCTGAACAATTAGTCGTGTGATTGTGCCAGTTCATTGCCTAGGGAATCCTGCAAGGTATCTATTGTAATGCGAGTTTAAATCCCTGTGGGTCCCGTGCTTTAGAAGACATGGTGATCCTGCCTGCTCATGCTCAGCACAGACTCTTAGTAGGCCGACAATATTTCCTTCATTTCAGATCTCTCCCTCAAACATCGTGCCATCCATCCCCTCCCTCTCCTCTCTTCCGCTTTCCTCCTCCTTTTCGTAATCCCATTCGGGACACTTGCTGCGTTCGTTTTTTGTCCAGAAATGTAGAAATCAAATTGAGACTCATAGAACTGTGGACTGAATCCCTGATCAGTTTAAATCCAGTCTGATGTGATATAGTGTGGAAAATGGCCTGAAGATTTTAATAATGTTGTCAGCCTGTTTTCAGCCCAGGTTTTAGTGGGGAAATATTACATCTTTGATGGCTTTGTGTATCTATCTTGGTTTGTATGACGTGTCATAGAAACTGATGTAAAGGGCACAGGATACCTGGAACACCAGTCTCCTTGTTAAAACTTAGTACTGTGTGCTGTACCGACTGACAGGAGAAGCACATGCCATTGAACATGGGGTGAACTGACATCATGTGTGGATCAGCTTGTTGAATTTCAAAATCAAAAGATGGTGCTTCAGAAGTGCACTTATCCAAGATTGTGGACTTTACGCTTTACAATTACAGGTCTTTCCCTGCAGTATTGATTGTGAATTTCCATCATCAGAATTCCTGAGGCAGGTTTAAATAGCAGCAGGGAATTCTGAGCCAAAACAGGAAGTGACACAGAGTGCATACATTCGCATACAGTATGATAAATGCTCTCTGCCGGTTAGTGTTTGGGTACTTAATGATTGTTTCTAACACAATCAACTCTGACAGGTTGTTTAAATTGGGATGGATCAGCAATCAGTGAGAATGAGTTGGTTATGGATGACAAGACGATAATGTTCATGTTCCTGCTGTACCATTTCAGTTGATTATTTAAATTGACTTTTGAGTGAATTATTCTTCTTATATTAGTAGAAAATAATATAATTTCCCCCAATTTCTGGAGTGCATCATATAGCTTATAGTAGTGGCCTTCTTTGCTTATCTTCAACAAGGGTATGAGTAATTTTGGGAGGGCGCTGTTGGTCTTGGACAGAGCCACACAGAATGGTTTAAGAAGCCAGGATCTCGCTGTTCCACAAAAAAAAAAGGAAATTCAACCTTTCCAACCGCTTGTCCCTCTCTTATTCTCTTTTAGGTATGAATATTAATGAATTTAGGGTTTTGTGAGTTTGCGAAAGGGCACATTTCAATAATAAACCAGTTGCGCAAACTTTGTTCCTCCTTAGAAAGAGAGAAAGAAAGAAAGAAAAAGAAAGAAAGAAAGAAAGAAAGAGAAAGACCTGTGGCGTTGGCCGACCCTTCGCCACAATCGGAATTTCAATTACCCACATGCGGCGAGCGCTTTCGTTTGAGTCCCCTCCCTGGCTTTCAAGAGCGTACGGTCTCCAGTCCGGAGAGGCTGCAGGCTTTTGACGGACAGCTGGCAGTTTTAGGCTGACAGATGGGAAAAGGGGTGAGGTTGTGAAGCCCTTTATATGGACGGGGCTATGAATGATGCCGTTTTAAAAAAAAAAAGTTTAAAAAGAAAAAAGATATATCGCTGTTACATAATGGTCTGCTTTTTAGACACAAGTCCTTGGAAGTGTGATGCTGGCTTTTAGCCTGATCTCTTGAAGGTTAAGTACCAGGGTGTGTGTGTGTGCAGATATTGTTAATTCTCTTTGAGCTGAATTTATGCATCGGTGCTCCAGGTGTCGAACTGATTGATTTTTCCCCCCCTCCTCTTCTCATTGTTGTGTCCTGGTTTACCTTTACCTTTTTTTCACATCCTTATTTCTCACTCTCTCTCTCTCTCTCTCTCTATTTAAAGGTCACTCCATCTCCCTATTTGCCCTCTTTCTGTTCTGCAGACTGACTCTGTTAAGCAAAAAAGTCACTCATCACCTTGTAAGGGCTTCTTTTCCTCTTAGTGACTGAACGTAATGGTGTAGTTAGCACGCGCTGCTCTGAATTTGTGTTTTCGAGCTCAAAAGGCACCGACCCTGATTTGGCGCAGTCGTCATCCAGCTGTGTGAATGGGTACTAAAATGTAAGTTAGTGAATGGTTCACTAAACCCCAGTTGATTATGAAATGTCTTTCACTGAATTGAATCAGATGAGGCCGTATTTCGACAGGTCAGTATTGGATGCGACATGAGTCAGATTTGACGGTCATTATGTCATCATCGGGTTGATTGAAATTTCATTTTTCATTTTCCGTTTGACATTTGAGCAAATGTCAATGTGACAACAATATATGTGATTAACCTAATCAGTATGTGGCATTGAATGTCTACCCCCTTTAAAGATTTTAAAACAAAGTTTAAAAAAAAATGTTTTTTAAAATTAAACAAATTTCAGTTTTGTAAGCTTTATGGGCAAATCCTGCTTTACATCAAAATAGCATTTTAACAAGCTGTTTGTTTTTCTTAATTAGGAGCTTTTCGTGTTTATTCACCCTCTTAAGCCACAGTATATCAGAAATAGCTATAGTTAGCTGTCCAGCAGACCCTGACCAGGATCAGCAGGTATAGATAATGAATGGATGGATAGCTGTCCAGCAGTAGATGTTTTTGTAGACAACCTAGACGTGCGCTGTGTGGTAAGGTAGTCAGGGAAGACGGCAGGAGTCGATGCTGAAATGTGGCGAATGCTGCCGAGAGTTCGCGGAGGAGGAATATAATGGCGGAACATTTTCCTTCGAATGCTCGCCATTCACACGTCAGTAATCCCCATTCATTCGGTCATTAGCCATTCAGCCGGTTCATTCATCTCGTTCTCCGATTCATTCACGCGCTCAGTTCATTCTAGAGGCTGCGCTGCGTTTCCGCGGTGACGCAGCCAGCCGCCCTCTCCAGTTGCTGGTTTTTCGTTTTTTTTTTTTTTTTTTTTAGCCCCGTGGCACGCTTTAAAGACTGTAAGGCAAAAAGCGCGGCTGATAAGCAAACGCCCATTTCCTCTTTTTTTTGTTAATTACATTTCTGTCACCCAGTCATTATGCAGTTATCTGTTGTGAAGTTCTGCGAGTTCGAAATGAAAGAATTAAAGCCCGAGTGAGACGAGGAGGTAATTAAGTCTCTGTAGCGTAGCATGACAGAGCCCCAACAACAATTAGACCGCGTCAGCGCTTGGATGCCGGTGGGAGGAGGATATGGTTATAAACTGTGTCGCGCTTTAGCACTCTGCGTGCTCCCCCGTCCTTCATCGGGCCCTGGGTGTGGTCAATCCACCCACACTGCTCTCTCTCTCTCTCTTTCTCTCTCTCTCTTTATAGCTCCCTCTCTATAGCTCTCTCTATATAGCTGTCTGTCTCTCTCTCTCCCCCTCTTTCTCTCTCTCTTTATAGCTCTCTCTCTATATCTCTCTCTCTATATAGCTGTCTGTCTCTCTCTCTCCCCCTCTTTCTCTCTCTCTTTATAGCTCTCTCTATATAGCTGTCTGTCTCTCTCCCTCCCCCTCTTTCCCTCTCTCTTTATAGCTCTCTCTCTCCCCCTCTTTCTCTCTCTCTTCGGCGAGTGACGGCACAGGCTGTCGCGTCTAATGCCGCTGGATTAGAGCTTCAGCTATGAGCTTCAGAACTAGCGGGTGACAGATGTGTTTGAGTGAACAAGCCTTGGGTGGAAGCGCATGTTTTGGATAATTTGAGCCTTTCTGCGTTCTCTCTAGACCTGACTGAGGACAGAGTGTTACGATGGGCTTTTCGAAGGGGATAAGGTGTTCTGAATGTGGGAATGGGTGAGACCATTTGGGATTAAACTGGCCTCTCGCTCAGCACAGCAGACCTTCCTCATAATAGTTGATGAGCTGGTTTGCTTTAGTTATGATGTCTAACTTCTCATGTTCAAATTTCAGGAATGAATTAGAATACAAAAAAAGTAACATTCCACACTAATATCCAGCCTCTTTGGTGTGATTGACAGTTTTGGAGCTATTGCTGTGTGGAACTTTCTTGATGATATCAACAAACTACATTACACAGTACTTTAGTAAATGATCCGGTTGTCATCTCTCTGGTGTAAACATTCCACTACACAGACTATTTCTACTAGTGATTTCCCTTATTAAAGTTATTATTAGTATAATAATAATAATGTATTTTGCATTTAGATCGAAACTTTGCTACAATGTGCGACAAAAGTAAATAAATTGGAAGAGCCCAGTTTACCACTTGCAGTTCTTTTTCCTTTGGTGTCACATCACATTATGAGAACACTGCAGGGTGGACTAGCTTGAATTCAATAATCCCTATGATTTCTGAATAATGAATACCAAATAACGATGCTTATAGTTTCCGATGTAGATTCCTGCAGAATAAAAACATTAAATATTCATAGAATGCACATGTGATTCGTTTTTTTTTTTTCTTTTTATTTCAGCAGAATAAATGTACTAATTAACCAGCAACAGAATGTGAAATGTTTAATGTAGGCCATGCTTCAAAGGTTCAGTCTTTGGCCAAGTTGGCAGTGTGGAAGCATAGCTTTCATTATACAACTGAGATGTAGCCTGATGGGTTAATTTTATATTTAATTTTATATTTCGTTTGAGTGGATTGCAGCTCAATGTGGCTGAGATATTCAGCTGCAGTCACACATTGTAGTTCGTACATTATAAATGCTTATTCTTATATATATATATATTATATATATATTCACTGTACAGTTTTATTACTATAATATTTACTTTTACGCTGTTTTAAAAACAAGCGTAGCTTCATTCATTGATATTATGCTAATAC
The DNA here is from genome assembly GCA_025169545.1 of Anguilla japonica. NCBI lineage: Eukaryota > Metazoa > Chordata > Actinopteri > Anguilliformes > Anguillidae > Anguilla > Anguilla japonica. The sequence continues at coordinate 5,664,482 of CM045889.1, forward strand.
AATGTGCCTCTAGCATATTTTATGAATAATTCCACTAATGCATTTTTCCCACAAATTCGCTTGTTCCATTCATTAGAATTTCTGCTCTTCTCACAAATACACCACTTGGCACAAAGAAGGAAACGCGCCGGCACAGATGATATTCTTTCGAGCCGAGTTCGTGCCGGTAATGAGAAATAATGGCCTGTCCAAACGGCGCACAATGGAGAGCGCTGGAAATGACAGCGCGCGATCAATATGCGGTCTTTATAAATCCTTTAAGAAGCCCGCGACTCCTGCCGAGATGCTGACTGTTGGAAAGCGCGGGTCCCAGTGCCCGTTTTATTTTTTAGCCGCCCTGCTGTTTGGGCTTAAACGCGCCTCCTGCCTGAGGACTCCAAATCGCAGTCTGCGTTCATCTGAGCGCCACGCGACCGGTCTTTAGCTCAGTTTCTCGCCGATTCGTGTCACGCGCTTGCCCTCGGTCCCCGCTTCGGCTAAACGAGCCCCGCTGCTTGATAGCGATGAGAGGACGCGTGAGCTGATGACCAAACGCTTGGTAGGAGGGGAGATGGTGTTGGATATGTACATGTCCTTGTGGAACCGGGAGGTGCTGGGTGGCGTCAGTGTAGTATAATGGGTAAGGAGCTAGTCTTTTAACCTAAAGATCACAGGTTCAATTCCCTGGTTGGACACTGCCATTGTACCCTTGAGCAAGGTACTTAACCTGCATTGCTTCTTTATATATCCAGCTGTATAAATGAATGGTATGTAAAAAGTTGTGTAAGTCAAGGATGAGGGTGAGAGCTTCTATTTAATGTCTGTAATGTAATCGGTGATTTTTGCTAATGTGAGATAGATTGTGCTGTATCAGAGGGAGATACCAAACTGGCTTGAGTCATAGTGGCTAGACGCCTGAGTACGAAGCAGCGATCTTCATCGTCAGGCAGCTCTCTGCTTCCTTCTCAGCAAAACTGAGTGGAATGGCGAGACGGGGAGGATGTGATCTCACCTGCCCTCTTCCTCCCCCGCGTGTGGGTATCGCACGGCGCGGGCAGCCAATGGCCAGTCAGTCTACTCCTACCCGTCCAATCCCTGTGAGAGAGCCCCAGCTCCGAGCCTGACCGGTCTACATTACATTTCATTTTACATTTCAGGCATTTAGCAGACGCTCCAGAGCGACTTACACAACTTTTACATAGCATTTTACATTGTATCCATTTATACAGCTGGATATATACTGAAGCAATTCCGGTTAAGTACCTTGCTCAAGGGTACAACGGCAGTGTCCTTACCCGGGAATCGAACCTGCGACCTTTCGGTTACAAGCCCAGTTCCTTACCCACTGTGCTACACTCCGTCCGGTCTAAATGTCATTACACTGAACAACAGACCAAAACATGATCCAGTTCCCTGCTTATGTATTCACGGGGTGCATTTAAATGTGATCAATCCCCCCTGTATCACTGGTCATTATTACAACATTATCACAGCGTGAGAAAACACTGACATACTTTTACCGTTTACCCGGGAGACCCCCCCCCCCCCCCCTCATTAAGAGTAAAGATTCTGAAAGTAACTGAAAGCTTTTGTTGTTTTTATGGTTATTATTATTATTATTTTTTTTTCCATTTCCAGCCCCAGAAAGAAATGTAATGTTAACAAATGAGTTCTCGCCTTTGTTCTCTATTCAGCTTCCCTCTAAGGAACTGGGAGGGAGGGGGGGAGGAACGAGAAAAACCTATTTTGGTTGAGGAAACACCTAACACTGTTTGTTACTGCTGTCTCATTTCCCTCTCCTCGTCATTACTGGGGCATGGCAAGTCACCATAGACATAATTCATATTTTCATTATATGATATAAGGAACATAAGACAAACTGATGTAGGGATATGCAATCAGAAATATGAATGTGTTTACTTTTGGTGTTATGTAACGCATATTTCACTGAATAGCTCATTAATGTGAAATAATTTAGCCCTCCCTTTATAAAAAACTGCATTGAAACTGAGTTTCAGATTTGACTGAGTTGTTTTACACACTGGTCTACAATGTGTGTTGTGTTCTCATTTTTCCTGTTTGATGATGAGGTACATTACCTTCTTTTAGCAATTCAGAGTATGTTCTCAATAATTTCTTGTTTCCTTCTCTCATCTGATAATAGATCTTGCTCATCATTTAATGTGGAATTTCGTGAATTTTAAGCGGGCAATGATCAAACTGAAAATATTTATTTATTTTGCGATACAGCCTTAATTTAAACCTGTAACATTTACACTACAGTGGTACAGGAGGGTACAGAATTGCTTGGGAATATGCGGTGTGATATTGCTTGAATGGAGATGTACTATGTGATGTTTAAATTCCTCATGTGCTGCGTTATGGACATCATGGTACTGTATGTTCTAGAACCAGTACATATGGAGTTCCGGAAGGTTTGTGTCCCTGAGCCGGCTATGTCTCCTCTGGGTCACTTCTCCCTTTACGCCCTCCTGGACCAGCAGGAGGAGGATCAGCCGCAGCTCTTTGCATTGCCAACTGGAGCGTGCCCTGCCTGCTGTCCCACACCGGTGACCCCCCCCGGCACACTAGCGCCACTTCGGTGGATTGGGTATGCACCGGCCCGAGGCTGAGGGACACCTTATGGGCGACTCTGATCCAAAATAAATCCCTGGGAGTGCGCGGTTGGACAGAACCTCCAGAAGGGCCCTCAGGCTGTGGGGGGATGATGGCCTGTCAGCTTCTGCTGCGTGTGTTTGTTTTTTCTTCCTTGGGACACTGAATTTAATGCACCGTTCAAGTCAGACGCACACATGCTGAACGAGAGTTACTCGACTAGTCATCTCCTGCCAGAATAGAGCTGCTTTAAGAGTCTCTGGTTCCTTTTCGCACAGTTTGTACTTCATCTGTTCATTCGATGTGGATCCCAAGGTAGGGAGAAGCAGTTTATGGATCAGGCCCAGAACTGAAACTTTTAATTTAGCGGTAATGTCGAGAGCAAATGAGCTTCCTATTCCCCCATTATTATGAATTGATATCAGGCCAGGAGTGGATATGAAAGGAGCAAGATTAGCAAAAAATTTCTTCAAAGAAATAGCGGTGGCATTTTTAGCCCTTTGTGGTCAACGTTGTTCTTTTGACCTTGTTGTACCGTGACCTCCGAGGCGCATTGGAACGGATTGCAGCTGAGTTGTGACGTGGTTAAGGGGTGGATCAGCACCTCCAAGTCTTGAAGCCACGGTCCTCTCCTGGGAGACGATGGCCCGTCCCCTACAGGTGAGGGGGGGGAACAGCTGCCCCAGGCGGGGGGGTTCAGGTACTCTATCTCAGGGTTTATTCCTGAGTGAGGGTAAAAAGGGATTGGGAGATTGACCAGCCTCAAAGTGCTGCAGTAACGCGGGTGTCGAATCGGACGGTGGTGGTGGTGAGGAACGAGCGGAGCCAAAAGGCAAAGCTCTCGATTGGCCAATCAGTCTTCGGTCCTGACCTTACCTATGGTCTCGAGCTGTGGGTAGTGACCGAATGAGCGTGTGAATCGCGAACGCAAGCTCCCAAAATGGGGTTTCTCCGCGGGTGGTGGGGCTTGCTCTCCTCAACACGGTAAGGAGCTCAGCCTTCCAGCATTGACATTGAGGGGTCCAGTTGGAGGTAGTTTTAACCTCTGATAAGGTCACCTTTTGGGCACCTCCCTTTGGAGGTGTAACAGCCACAGCCAGCTGGGAAACGACTCTGGTGCAGGATATGCTGTAGGGACTGCATCCCCCAGAACCCATGTGATGAGTTGGCGGAAGTCGCTGGGGAGAGGGACATCTGGGCTGCTCTGCTTGCCCTGCTGCCACCACAACCTTGAGTTGGATCAAGTGGTGAGAAGATGGGTGGATGGGTGGATGGATGGATGGATGGATGGATGGATGAATTTCTTAAAAGACAGGCCATAGTGCTCTAGGGCAAAAAACAAAAAGATCACAAAGTGCTTCAACTGTTGCTGTTTGCGCATTTGCATTTGTGCTGGAGTTTCTCTGTACATTAGCTTTGCCAAGGGAGAGTGTCGATGGACCAGGCCCCCAGATTATAACCATCAGTACCATCTGGAGGTACGGGGTCTTATAATGATGTTTTTGGAGTTGGAAAATGTGCGATAGCACTGCAGCATTGGTAGCTATTTGCGTGCTGTTACGCTTTTCTTTCACCTCTCCATCCCATTCTCTTTTTTTCCACACATTTTTACCCCCTTGACGCAAAAATGACGCCATTATCATTGGAAAGCCACAGAGTCACGGTTATCATGTGAACACATAGCTGGAAAGTTTGGCCCGACTGACCTTTGACCCTTGACCTCATTCATTTGTATTATGTTACGTAACGTAATAGAAATCTTTTTCTTCTTCTGTCACACCTTTCCCAGCTCCAGGGGGACATAGAGAAAAAATTGCGACGAGACCTCCAGATGGTGCTGGCTGACCCGCGTAGCCGAAAGGGCTGAAAGGAAAATGATTATTTTCAGGTGTCCTGGTTTCTGTCCTGCGGCCCCAGGAGGGGGAGAAACTGGGTAGATTTGGCCGCAATGGCGTCTTTAGCGCTCCCTTAAGACTGCATTGATTATTAATGCCCTCTGTACATGAAAGCGGCCTGGGGAGCCAGTGCTCGGAGTGTAGATGTTTGCCCTGCCTAAGGTTCAGAAGAGGAGGGGGGAGGAGAGCAGATACCGACTCTTGGACTGAAATTATCTGGGCAAAGTAACAGCTGTGCCAAAATTCGGCAAGCGCATACTGCGGCGCACAGAATTGCGCCCGTCCACTTCCACAGGCTTTAGAGAGCGAGCAAACACAAAGCGTCTGTGTGTGTGTGTGTGTGTACGTGGTGTGCATGTGTGTGTGTGTGTGTGTGTGTGTGTGTGTGTGTGTGCACGTGTACGTGTGTGTGTGCGTCTGTGTGTGTGTGTATGTGTACGTGTGTTTGTGGGGGGTGGTGACTCTGAGTGACTGAAATGATTTTATATTTTCACTGTTGACTATATTGTACTGTTAATTTAACTTTATTCTTTTCTTATTGTTTATTTCAGTAATGCCCGTTACATTCTATGGCGTATATCACTTCAGTGTTCCCATATTTTTAGCAGGAAGGATGGGCAGCAGAATTGATGTTAATGGTAATTTGGGCTGCCCTAAGCCCCACCCCCTGACTGGCATTATTGACAGCATGTGTCCGCTGGCCAGGCACAGGGAAAAAAGCAGTGAATCAGAAAATCTGCAGCGTCAGCTCACAAATGAAGGCGTGACTGTTCTTCACAGGCCTCACGGTAACTGTAAAGAGATTCGTTTGACGGACCATGTCCACCAATGTCCTCCTTTTACCCCCCAACCCTACCCAGACCACCCCCCCGCCCCCCCACCAATGTCCTCTATTTACCCTCATCCCCCACCCCCCCCTCCCTGACCACCTCCCGCCCTCCTGTGCACAGAAAAGAGACCGCAGCATTTACAAGTCTTTACGTTTGCCTTCATGTTCTTCAGTCAAATCTTTCACAGGCACAAGTTTGAATGAGGACACAATCGTGCACTCTTCCACGTTGTGAGCACCTCCCAGTTGCTGGACTGAAACAAATGGGTGCTTAAAGAGAGCAGATCTGTCAATGTGACACACCGGGGGGGGGGGGGGGGTGGGGGTGGGAAGCTATATTCACGATACGGAAAGCACACAAGAAAAGAGTTGCAAAAGCCACCCGGTAATTGAACACTGGTTGGAAGTAATTGGTTCTATGATAGAACTCCCATCTCAGGGCTCAGTCGGCGGGGCCTGCGCACAGCTGTGTCCACCACTTAGCGTGGCGTTATGGAGACAAAGCTGGCCGCAATTTCGCCCGAGAGAAACGATTTAAAACATCTGAGATGGGGAGTACTGCAAAAAAAGGTATTCATTTAAAAAAAAAAAAAACACAAAGGGAAATGGCTTGCTTTCACGAAGAAGCATCAACCGGCTTCTTGCAAAATGGCCGCCCTCCTGCTTCTCGCGCACCTGCTCTTAAGACATGTTAACTTCAGTCACCAGCTGGTGTGCAATTATCCTTAATCAGTCAAAGGCTGAGACTATCAGCACTCTAAGGGGGACTGAAGTTATGACGATGGCCGTGTCTGAATCCGTGCAGGTGCCTGCTATTGAGTATACGTGTAAGCGTACTTGTGTACGGCTTACGTACTCGTTAGCAGGCAAATGTGCTGATTCGGTTAATGTGTTAAACAAAATGGACGTCCCCTTGCAACATTTCAGTCATGAATGAATTTCATACAGAAGAGCCCTTCATCTTCGCGGTTATGTTGATAGCTTTGCCTTTAAATACACAGTAGAGGCTTTTCTTTGGGTGGTTGTGTGTGCTGGAAACTGCTCTGGGTGATTTACAGCTGTTTTGGTCTGCATAATAATGCCCAGTAATGCGAGTCAGACCTGCGTTCAGAACATATCTGACTTAGCAGAGAACACACAGCTTTCCAGCATATTCTTTTTTTTAAGTTATGAGGTGAAAGCAGGCCAGAATTCAACGTTTGTCCATGAACGAGTAACAGTCGAAGGTAAAGACTATTTTTGATTGAATATAGGCACCAGAATTTAATCGCTTGAATGTGGGCATCAAGGGAACCATATACGGACACACAAACACACACGCACAGAGACACACATATACACATATGCACGCACACACACACACATGCAGACGCACACACACACGCAGAAACACACACGCACACACGTATGCTGATTCTCTCTCTGGTGATGCATGGAGCAATTTCTCAGGTTGTTTATCTTCCCTCGTGGAGGATGGAGCAGGATGCGTGTCCTATTCTCTGCTTCATGGATTTAAGGTTAATACCATGTTATGGGAACCTGTAGGCCTATGTCTTTGGAAACCCACTGAAGGGGAAACATTGCACGTACTACAAAGGTACTGGAAGTAATGCATTACCAAATAAAAGGAGTGTAAACAGAGCAAAAAAAAACAGAGCATTTAACATCCTTTTTACTGGGTACTGTGGCTATTCAGGCTCACGAGTGCCAGTGCCCTAGCAGATCAGACCCTGCAGCTTCCTGTTCGTCTTAACTGAACTTTCTGTTGACCAATGTGCCGGTCTGCTGTAGTGACCAGAGGGAAATACCTGCAGTGTTCCGACAGCAGGGGGCAGCAGTATAGTGTGAGGAGCACTGTGCTGCCTTTCATGGTCTGACAGCATGCTGATTATTTACAATTTCTCCTGACATGGCTGTGGTGACATTAATGTCATAGAGCTTCATGGCTGTTTAATTTGCATTGTGGGAAATGGAGTAGGTTTCCTCCCCCTCACACTTAATGCCCTGTGAACCAGTCAACGCGCCACTTCACCCTGTCAGTCACACAGTCTGTCCTTAGGGTTGCTTAGCAAGACCGAGTGAAACCAATTTGGATCACTCATTTGAAAATGAGTTTTGCCACTGGCCTTCCTTCCTTTCTTTCTTTCTTTTTTTTTTTTTTTTTTTTTGTTGTGAGCCTTTGGGATCGGAATATTTCCACACTACTCAGCTTGTGTGTGCCATTTGCTTGATTGACAAGAGCCTCTCCAAGCCCGGACTGGAGTCAGCCTGATTAAGATTGGTATAGATTGTACAAAGGACAAGCAAGCTGTTATTCTTAACGCAGAACAGCTGTTCATTTGGTTTCTGCCTGTGTATTTTAATTATGCCTTACAAGCTGTACTTTTTTCTGGTTGCTAATGCTTTCCTTTTTTAAAATATAAAGCGCATGACTAATATTCATTTTTTTGTAGCCAAATTACTACTTCAAGCATAAATCGCCTATGGATGTACCCCTGAATCATAGTTTATCTGATGGTAAACTGGCTTGTTGGATTGTTACCTGACCATAAACTAGATATCCATTGATGAAGATGAATATCAAGATACTTATCCAGACATAATAGTTTTATACATGCAATGTTGAAAAATGTATGTGTTTTGCAGTGTTTGTACACAATGTCAAAGAGGATACTTTAACTTTATTCAGCCCTAACTTCCCAATATCGGTTAATGTTTGAAAACTGCAGAAGAGATTAGGAGCACTTTCTGCTGTTAAAGTGGTATAAAAGGCACATTTATTCCCTATATGAGCATGCTTGTACATAGTTTACGAATTGGAGATAGGAATGGAGATATCAGATTTTAAAAACTACAAGAGCCTGTATCCTCTCATTCTGAGTGTTTCTGTGTGTCTCATGTTTAATATATTGTATGTCCCATGTATTCTACACATTCCTTGTATATATATATATGAATTATTCACTCTGTTGCATAAAGCAGAGGTTGAGCCTAGCTGCTTGTAATTCATTGTGTGTGCCTGTGTTTGCGTGTGTATGGGGGGGGGGAGGAGTGCTGCATGTGTTCGCGTGCGTTGATAGAGATTTTCTGGGCCAGTTCCAATGTCCAATACTTTCTCAGCAATACAGCTATCTGCCAGTACCAGTGCTGGTGAGAATATTTAATGGGATTGCAAATTTGGTACATTTTTATGTTCTTAAATGAATTATTATCTTATTTAACCTGATTAATACATTACTTTTGAACATTCTGTTATTCTCAGACTTTAGTTCCAGATTTCAAACAGATACAAAAATAATTTATCTAGAAGTCTCGATTGTGCAGTACAGTACAGCAGTGTAAAAAGGATGAAGGAGAAAGCTTTGGAATTCAAAAGGGTTATGTTTTTTTTTTTTTTATAGAAGCAAAAGCTCTAATTGCACAGAACATAATGATTTGGTTCATACTTATAGACTTCCCAGTTTACAGGGGTCCACACACAAAACAAAGGCAAAGTAAATGGTTTTAAAATTGCTTACAGTGTGCATGGCATTGCTTTGAATACATTGGTGCTTCCCATCAAATCCACTTCCTGGTTGTAGTTGTCTGGGAATGGAAGTGCCCTTTATGCCACTCTAAAAGCAGGAAGTGCTCCTAATCTCGTCTGCAGTCTGGAAGCATTATCCGAGATCAGGGCCGTCGGCATTGTATTTCTTTCCTGAGGAGTTGGGAATGTGATAGAGGTCGGAGTTTTCCAGACTCCTGCCTTTGATTTCCGTGAGAACGGGAGTGACGTGGAGCCGGCTTTCCTCTCAGGGAAGTTTGGGGCGTAGCCTCCCTCTGTTCATTTGAGTGGACTGTGGCGTGAGCGTCGTGTTGTCAATAAAGTTTGGAAACCTAGTCCAGCCGAGCGAACCCGGATATCAGAGCCTCCTTTTTCCGTTTCCTCATCTGAGTCCTGTGAATTCCGGTTGAAGTTAAAAGCATGGCGCATCCTCAGAAACATGCGAAGGTGGTCAAAGGCCGACCAGAACGCTTCTTATATCACCGCCCAGCTCATTAGTGATACAGTCTGCACCCCTTGTACAACGTATTCTCCAAAACATTTCAGCAGAGCCGGTCCTAGATGTAGGCAGAACCCAATTACTGTACAAACTGTAAAATCTGATGTGCAATTTTATTTGACCCATTTTTACATCCTTTGCATTATTATCAATACAGGATCCTGGCAATACACTAAAAAAAACCTCTTCAGGGCTTATATGTATTGACTTGTCTCGGTAAACCTAGAAGACCATCAATCTTTCTGTTCTTGACAAGAACATACTGTACACAACCTGAAAAGCAGAGTGTAAATCTCAGAAAAATCAATATTTCATATTGTGAATAGAGCCATTGTTTATTTAGAACATACAGTACATTCCACACTGAAATAATGCTTCATTTCTTTTTGTCCCTTTCTTCCCTCCTCCTTTCCATCATTTTGTCTATTTTTTTTTAAATATCAAACCCTCTTTATTTTCATAATTTCCCCCCCAATCTCTATTTTTTTGTATTGGCATATAAACTGCACTCCCAACCTCCTCTCCTCTGTAACAATAAAATCCTTGCATTCCTCGCACTCACACTTTTTCCCCTTCAATCTGTTGCTTTTTTACCCTTCCTTTCCCTCCATCCCTCCTGTATCTGTAATCCGCTTTTTATCAATACTAACTCATCTCTCACTCCCTGTTCTCTCCCCCCCCCCCCCCCCCCCCCCCACCCCTCCCAGTGCTGTGATGTGAGAACTCTGAAGTGCAGGCAGACAAACCCCTCTCACAGAGCATGCCTCTGAGCCCGGCATCCAGCAAACATGAGCCATCCGACCAGCAGCGGCAGGAGGAGCTGCAGCGGCAGTGCGCTACCAACGGCAACCAGGGGGACTCCGACAGCTCCAGAGAAGACGCCGTCTACGACTCCGCCGCCGCCGCCGAGAGCCCCCCCGCAGGACCCATGGAGGAGCCCCGGGGCAACGCCGTCGTCATCCGCATAGGGATCCCTGACCTGCAGCAAACCGTGAGCCATTCCGGTCCTCTCTGTCTCTCCGTTTCTCTCTCTCTCCTGTGTCTCGCACGCGCTCCCTCGCTCTCGCCCGCCTGCTAAAGCACGGCTCTTCATTAGCGCGGCGGCAGCAGCTGAGACTGACAGCTAAAAAGGTGGTCGGCGTTCGTGGCCGGAGATGAGGCGGGGGGGACCCCGAGAGAAAAGAAATGGGGTATCGGGTGGGGTATGGAAGGGGAGTTGTAAGGATGCGTGCCACACAGATTTAAGCCCAGAACCCATTCAGAAACTGGTTATTATTAACCCTTTGCGTGCTCCAACTTGATGCTTTTCGGCTGAACGGTCTTGGCACTGCAGGAATCTCGGCTGGCGTTTCGGAACAGATGTTTCGGCGGAGTTTTAACGAGAAGTTACACGGCGGGGTAGCAGCAGGCTTCTGACAGCCCGGATTTCTGTGCGCTAATGAGCTTTGTTTTTTTTTTTTTTTTTTTTTTTTTCGGTGTCTCCGGTAAAAGCACGGAGCTTTAAAAATGATCAGGTGCTGTTTCGACCTGTCAATGTGGCCGTTTGAGCAGGGATAGAGAGAAAAAAGAGCGAACGTGAGGGAGATAGACCAAGCTATTGGTCTCTTTGGGAAATACACCTTGGGTGGTATTGGGACAATATGTACAGACTGTTATTTCTGAAGTTACTTTTAATGTCTGCGTTTCTGTTTTTTGTTCTATTCTTTGTATAGCGGTTTTTAAAATTATTGTTCTCCAGTCTTCAGACAATTGAGTACAGCGATGTGAATGATTTATTCCAAAACTCAATGGCGAATGCGTTATTGCTTTTAGGTGTACGGCATCATTCATCAGGTATTGCTGTGCCGGTTATTATTATTATTATTATTATTATTTGTGGAACGGAAAGCATCTCTCATTTAATACTCTGTGTAAAGGCTTTAATGAGCACGGGTGGAAAACCCCCCCGGGAGGCAATCATTACGGCCGCTGCGCATTGTAGTTATGTGGGACTCCCGGACCGGTCACATGACGGTGCTACATTAACTTTTCATTGCAACTGTGTCGCCTTCATTTTTTCTGTCGGTCTGTAGTTTTCAGTCGTTTCATGTAAACGGTTCTACAGCCCCGGGAGACACATTCAACCGATATCTGTATCGAATGTTCCTTCCAAAAGCTACCCAATTGTACCTACCTCGTGCTGTTTTGTTCAGATATATTGATACGATAATAATCTGGGAGGAAGATGTGAAGCAGATTCCGTGTATGCCGTCTGAAAGCGCAGACAGTGAAAACCTAGACATAGTATGCTTTTATTTTTTTCCTCCTCTGAACGGATGCATAGTTACATACACCGCGAGCGAGCAGTCCCTGCTGACGTACTTAAAAGGATATCCTGAGGGAATTCTCCGTGGATGTCCAGCGGGCAGCTCTCCTCGCCGACCAGTCGGTTCGGCACGTCACTGCACGATACGCGTCATGTGTCGTGACTCCCCTACCATCTTTTCCTCCATCAGGGGAGCCTGTGGAAAGGAAGAAGGAAAAAAAAAAAAAACTCGATGGCCAAGTTTCCAATCTTTCTTTTTTTCTTCGTGTAAACTGGGCTTTGAGCGAACACCCCAGCTGTGCCAACAATGCCGTTCTGTTGCCAGATTCTCAAGATAAAAGGGACCTTGCCTATGCACTGTGTTTGGCTTCTTCAACGTTAACTCTCTGGCTATATCTGGCTGATCTGTTTAAGTGAAGCACTGATGAACTGCGCTCTAGAATGCAGCAAGTGCAGTCTGCAACAACGGCATTCTGTGGAAATGTTGATTAAAAAAATGTTTTTGATCGGCATTTAGTCTCTATTGGTGATTTTGCCAAGAACTGTTAAAACACGGCGTGTGTGGGGTTAAGGAAACGGGGCAAGAAATCTACATGTTGCAGATTCAATTGCTCTGTGGACTCGCTGCCAAGAGGCACACAACTTCAGCTCCTTCATTAAGCATCCAGCTGTAAAAATGGATCAAATTTTACAATTGCAGCTGTGTCAGCAAATAAATAATGTAGTTGCAGCGAGATGTTTTTTTTTTTTTCTCATTCATTGGTTCCTCTTTTGGGAATTCATGAATCGGTGAAGCACATGCATCTCATGATAACACTGACTTAGTGGAGTGTCCTACATTTTGTGGATAGTTTTAGTGGCTGTGGGGGCAAATTGTCTGTGCCCCGGTGCATTTGACAGAGCTCCCTCTCTCTGATTTTGCACAGCATTTTGAAAGACTCAGTGTCTACAGGCAGTGACTAACCCTATTTGGAGGAGATGAAGCTCTGCTACGTGCAGTATCCATTCCGCTGTGCTTAAGTATCTCTAATGCATGCAGCTGCTGCCGCCAAATTAGTTACCAGCCACAATATGAACTTTATCTATTAAAGGTTCTCAGACATTTTTCCTCCGTGCAATTTCTCAGAAAAGTGGGGAAAAAATCAAAGGCTTGCTGTCCCTCAGAATAATTGCCAAATGCGTTCATCGTCAGTAATGGTTGGAAAAAGAGTCTCCTGCTTCCTCAATATGCTCGCTTGGTTTAGAAATCCCATAATACTATTGACATTTGGCCAAGTTTTTAGTTTTTTTAAAAGTTCTATTTAACAACCAACGGGGCGAAAATGCAATGGCAAAGGAATGGAAGCTGTGTGTGTGGTGTCTAACATCTGGTGGTTTGACGTTTGACACTCGAGGGCTCAGTGATGAGCTTGTGTTGCATATGAAGGCCTCTGCAATGAAACTGCCACCCAGATATCCTGGACAGACCCTGGAGAGGTTTTCAGCCACAGCCATGCGCAGATTGAAATAGCGACAAAGCTCAACATTAAAAACATGGTCTGTGTCACTTAAATTCTGGTATCCGGCCCTTTAATGGTTTATCCTAAGAGAGATTTTCTTGGAATCACATGACGAAACGCACTTTTGCTTGCCTGTTTGGGACCAACTGCGCCTTAAACTGAACTGGGCAATTGCAGGGCCTGTCCACATGAATTAACCCTTTGATGAGTAGGTTTTTTGGAACGTTGTTTCAAAATTCTGGAACTCCATTGCTTTCAACTACCAGTAATGATTGTTACGTCATCAGTAGGATGTTCAGTTAAGAACATTCTAATGACGTACTTGTGATCTTCCACCTTAAAGTGGTTAAAGTGGTTTCACTGTAAATTCCTGTGGTGAGGATTGCTGCTTCTTTGGTTACAGCTTTGCCTTGTATGTGAATGCAGGCATTATTTTTTATCCCCCTTAATCACAGTTTGCTGTGGCCATTTTTTTGTGATTAATGAACTAAAGGAAGAAATAATCACTTGCAATTATTTGTACAGTAAGTCAAATTTAAGGAGAAAAATACCAGGGCTCATTGCCCCCTCTTCTGGCAGGCAAGGGTCTTGCATGCCCCTGTGATTGGCTTTAGCTGACAGGTGTCCATCTCGAGTGACACGTCTTGACCGAGGCGCTCAGCAGACCGCGCCCTGACCGGAGGACGACCAAACAAGGGATGTGCCTGACCACGGTCGAGAGAATAACGGATCTAGTGTTTGGATCTCCGTATTCGAGTGCATTACATCATCGCCGGAGAGCAAATCCAGTGCTTTCCTCTGTCTCTGTGTGTGGACCCTCCAAAATGCCTGGGGTGGGGTTGGTCTGTTAGCAATGTCTTCCCCCCCGGACAGGAGGGCCGATATGAGTTTGAATGAAGTCGTCAGGTGGGTGAATCCCACTATAATAATAACACCTTGCATTTGTATAGCGCTTTTTCACACACTCAAAGTCCTTTACTGCCATTTTGCGGCAGTACGTTTACCACACATCGGCTGAGGTGGCGAGGGAGAGAATGAGGGATGATTAGGTGGCAGGTTGAGAGAGCCAGGTTGGGAATTTAACCAGGACACCAGGGGAACCCCCTGCTCTTTGCGATAAGTATTGTGGGAACTTTAATGACAACAGTGAGCCAAAAGCTCGGTTTTAACTTCTCATCCAGCAGCACAGTGTCCCCATCACTGCACTGGAACATTGGAGTTTATTTGACCAGAGGGAGGATTTCGCCCCTACTGGCCCCCCTATATCAATTTCTCTTGGAACAGGGAGTCCAGAATCAAATCTGGACAGTGGCAGTTGTGGCTGGTGCCGGCAACCATAAACTGGCTGTCCATAACTCAGGGAGTAAAGGTTTCGGTCAGCAAGGAGCTCTCATCCTCATCATATAATAGTGGCTAGACTGTGTGATTGGACAAGTCAAAATACATTTTCAGGATATATATTTGAGACATGAAAAGAGCCTGTCTGCCAAAAAGAGACATAGTGTAGCTGAATAGATATGGCGGATGGGGCAGTAGTTTCTCCCCCTGCCCCTAGCCTGCTTCTTTTGCTCTTGAGTCCTAAGCGCCCATTGATTTTTGATGATTAAAAAAAAAAATTAAATTTAGTGACTACAGTACAAAGTGGCTGTGTCTTCCTTTCAAAACAAAGGCAAATAGAAACTGTCCTTCTGTCCTTCTAGAGTCTTTGCAGGTTTTCACCAACCACTGTAATCTCTAACCTAGTTCTCCCAGGTCATGTTTCCACAGCAAAATACTGAGCGTTGAGCTGTAATGCAAATGAAAAGTCTTCTGAAAGAGTAGTGGCGTTTTGCGCCCGAGTTCTACACCATCAGGTAAACTCTGATTCCTTATTACTTTTTTCTCCATAATCCCAAAAAGCGAAAACCATACAAGTGCACATCACAGTTTGGAAGTTACAATCTTGTAATTTACAGGAAAGGGGGGGGGGAAACGGGTGAGGATTGTGTGTGGGGGGAAGAAAATGCATCTCGCTGTAAGAGGTTTAGCTTATTATCAGTCAACGGGATTGGCAGTGACATTACACGCGGTTAGGCTGAGTCTCTGAGGGTGCTGCTCGCACGGGGCAGCGGCGCCGGCGTGGAAAAATTGTAGCGCTGTGATTTGGCGCATTTTTCCACCGCAATGCCGTCCGAACGATTCGCCCTCAGAAAACCTCTGTGGAAAAATCGGCGGCTGAAGTGTAATAGAATTGTGTCAATCACAGAGGGGGGGATGTAGGTTTAGCATATATCGACTGGTACGTTACCCAAAAGCTGAAGTGTTCCTATTTGTCATTTTTTTGTATTGCATAGTTGTTGCTGGGTAATGCGGGCTGCTTCATTATGCTCGTGCTAACGCTCACCGTAACAGTGATTCTTCTTCATGATGCGTATGCATATGGTTGAGAGCTGCATAGTGACAGGAGTTCAGGCAATCCTGTAATTTTCCACTAATAACTGCTTTCAAGTTTGTTCTATATGCGGTTTTATATTTTAGGATGCAAACTAGCTGTCTGTGTATATATAATCACACACACACACACGCACACACACACACATGCACACACACAGACACACACACACACACACACACACAGTCACGCTCACATACACACATGCACACACACAGACAGGCACACATGCACACACACAGACACGCACACATGCACACGCACAGACACACACACACATACACACATACACACACAGACACACACACACACAGATACAGGCACACACACAGACACACACACACGCACACACACACACATGCACACGCACAGATACAGGCACAGACACAGACATGCACACACACAGATACAGGCACAGACACAGACATGCACAGCCCTCTGCTTGTGGGCTTGTAATTCGGGCCAGTGGACATTCACCAAATTAATTGTGTTTTGTTTCTCATATTACCTTTCATCACAGAGCCTAAGGTGGCAGAAGAGCCGAAATTCTCCCAAATATGAGATGTACAAAGCTGTAATTACCTCACTTAGCTCAAAAGTTGTGCATCTTTTATTTGCACATTTTGTCAGTATCTGTGCTCGTAATGAAGCGCAACCTTTGCATAAAACCTGTCCGCCTCAATGGTCCTTGCCCTCATTCGCACTACTGCTTACCTGAGATCGATTGATTACATTCGCAATAGAATGACATGTTGATAAGTTTTATATGTTGCTTCATTTTACAAGGGAGCAAAGGATTTATTATTTCTTCTTTTTTTTGCCAGTTTCTGGGTCTGAGGTGTATGGTCTGTTCTAAATGAACATGCTTATATCATTTCAGCCATGACAGTGGCCTGCATTACAAGGCACTTTCAGATACGTGAACTATTTTACTCAGTGACTTTGCTGAGATATCACATGACATCACAGCTTTATGAATGGAGATTCTGCGGAAATGAAAAGGTGCACAAGTTACCCCAGCTAAACGTGCCTTGCGCATATATAATGTACTAATGCATTTTGATTAGTACATAATGCACTAATGGTACTGTAAATGTTGATCATTTTAACAAAGCCATAATTGTGACACATCAAAGGATGTTGGAAGTTGGTTTTTGCGAATGCCGAAAGAGACGTTTTTCATTTCAGTGGCTCTGCAAATATGTGCGGAGGATTAATGGGAAGTGTTGGTGAGCCGCGATTGTTTCAGCCACTCAGCCCAGGGCTGAAGTGGCCACGCGTTTGATTGGTTTGAATGTGCTCAGAGTGGAGGCTTCAGGAAGCCATTTTGCCAAGGGCTAAACTCTAAAGAATCTTCAGCAACGTTTGTAACGAGGACCACAGTACGCGTTCCCCTTTCGAACTGATATAAGATAAAGTCAAAGTGCTGTTCCGATGGTGTTTTTTGGCTGGACCGCAACAGCGGGGCCAGCCCTATGAACGCGAATGTCTGTGACTGAGTGAGTGAGTGAGTGATGAAGTTACACCATTGGTCAGCCGAGGTGAAGTGTGTTAGGTTCCAGCCATATACTAGGTTTTGACCTGGTCTTATTTAGAAGTTGCAGGAGGAGGTTGTGATTATACAGCTGAAAGAGAGATCTTGTGAGGCTTAATGTCATTTGAACACGGGATGAACCGAGCTGCAGTCTGATGTTCAGGCTGGCTGCTGGGACGTTCTGACAACCCCCCCGACCCCCCCCCCCCAGAGTGTAGTGCTGATGCTGACACTGACTGGCAATGATGGCGGGAATCTTTGACACCTGCTTTGGCGCAGGAGGGGGTCTGTAATCGCAGCTTTATTGAGGGGAAAAAAACCCAAAACCCATCCCTACTTCCTAATCCGCTGTTCACTGCATACGTATGAATGTAAATGTCAGGGTGGAGAGCCCTTGAGGGGCTCCTGAAGCGATAAGAAAATGTGTTTACGTCATCCCCCATTCCAGCAGCACTCCAGCTCCCCCCTCATACAGATTTACCGTCACAACTCCTCCTCTGTGATTTGACAGTTATGAGCAGATCAGCATTTTATTAATTACGCGAACCATACCTACCTGTCGGTTAATTTGTTTTCAGATTGACACCCCCCAGCGGTTGGGGGGTTGCCGTGGGTACGAGCGTCGGGTTTGTAAATCGCGTGTCGTGTATCTGAAAGAGCAGTTGGGGGGTTGCCGTGGGTACGAGCGTCGGGTTTTTAAATCGCGTGTCGTGTATCTGAAAGAGCAGTTGGGGGTTGCCGTGGGTACGAGCGTCGGGTTTTTAAAATCGCGCGTGGCGTTTCTGAAAGAGCAGTTGGCGGTTGCCGTGGGTACGAGCGTCGGGTTTTTAAATCGCGTGTCGTGTATCTGAAGGAGCAGTTGGGGTTGCCGTGGGTACGAGCGTCGGGTTTTTAAATCGCGCGTGGCGTTTCTGAAGAGCGGGCGTAGCGCTACGCTTGGCGGGAATGGCGGACGATGCGTTTGCAGGCTCGGCTCCCTCGCGCCGCCGCCGCCGCCGCGTTTCGCCCGCGAGAAAGAGAGCCGCTCGAGGGCCGCGCCGCCCCGCCTGCGGCTCTGCCGTTTCCCCGCGTTTACCCACCGAAACGGTTTTAACTCCGAGCGCCATTACGCCTCGGCGAGTTTAACCACTACTCTGGAAAACTCTGTGTGGCTGTATAAAAGTGGGGGATTGTGAACACAGACCGGGGGAGGAGGGGGATTGTGATCTTGTGAGACCACGGGGGTGTATGGGTTGGGGGGTGGGCGGTGGTTTGTGATTGTGGACTGGGGGGGGTTGCGTCTGCAGACATTGGGTGGCGAATTGTGATTGTAGGCAGCATTAAAGCTAAATAATTCTTAACTCGCCAAGATTCTATTGTAAAATTATATTTTATAAAATATATGTCGGATGTATCCTGTTTTAGTAAATTGCATTGGTATATTTTATGTAGTTATTTAGAGGTTTTTGTATTTCCATAGTATAGTTTAAATGGGAAAAATACTGGGTGATGATTGGTACGGGGGTAAGAACCCCCCCCCCCCCCCCCGTGTGAATGAATGCCCTGCTTATACAGTACGGATTAATGTCTGCCATTCACTCGTGGGTGGAACCAACTTCCAGGTGCGTAGCTGGGGGCGTTGTATTTCTAAATGAAAAAATAAGTCAATGCCTTTCGCGGAGCGCTGATGAGTGGCTATGAGGCTATAGGAGTGGGGTTTCCGTGTAATCCGGTTAGCGCTGCTAAATGCTTGAAAAGCAGAACCGCTGTCCTGCATAAAACTCAGCTTCTGACTGAATTAATGCAACGCCAGAGGGCCATCACTAAACCAGGGCCCCTGATCTTGACCAAATTTTTTTGGTGAGGTTCCGGTCGGGCGGGGAAAGGGGGGGGGTGTGTGTGTGTGTGGGAGGGGGGGGGAGGCGCCGTTCAGGGACCTGGGATTAGACTAACACCTAGGGCACGTATGTAATCTTTATGTAATCAGTATTTACCCAGGAGTGGTCTGTGAGGAAGAAACCGGTGTGAAACAGATGTGGACAATCCTGTCTTCTCCCTGAGCGAACTAATAATAATTTTATAAACATATTAATAAGAATGGGAAATGATTTAAACTCCATTCATCAGGGAGGCTGTGCCTCGTTTATGGACTGCCACTGCTGTATATTAACTTCATGTTGTTCCTTTTTCGGATTTGCTGCTGTGAGTTAAGACCATGTTAATAGTCTAACTGAAACTAAGGGGCACTGTTTATTGCCTTCTTGTTGACCTGTAGTCCTGTGATGACATTTTTGTCTCAGGGTATTTTACCTGGCCTTTAGCCTGTGACACCTTTTCACTTGAAAGCAGAGTGACGAAGCATTTATCACTTCAGCTTGATCTCTAATGAAAAACCGTCAGAGCAGATATGCAGTGAATTTGGCCATTTATTTATCTACTAATTTATTTTTGCCACCACCCCCGCCATATAACCTAATTTTATTAATAGGAAATAAAGCATTTTGTTGACGAGGCCGTGGACTGAGAATCTCTAAATAGTCTCTTGGCGAATCAAGACAAACTATTTAAGGATGATAAGTCTGGTAATCAAGATAAAGTAACAGTAAAGACACAAAGAATGAAACTAAAAAGTGAAAGGAACTTCCTAAACTAAGTGAACCTAAAGCCTGAAGTTCCTGTTTGGCACCCCAACGTCTTCAGTTCACGTAAAAATGCCCCTCCACCAGCCCCCATCCAGCCCCCCCCATCCAGCCCCCCACCCCCAATCACCACCCCTGCAGACCTTGTTTGTAGTGGCACCCGGTAGCCCTCTGAAAAAAAACGACCAAGCAAACACTAAAACAGACAAGCATGCAAACAAAGGACACCAGCAAAGCAGCAGAAGAGAAGTTAATGATGTGTAAGTTAATGATCCGTCCATTCAATATATTTCAGTGAATTCAAAACAGATAAAGAAGTTCACCTTACCTGCCCATGCTCTGGAATATCTTTATTTATAACTATAAGGTAGTAAAACAAACAGCCTCTGGGGCTAATAGATATCTAAGGTTGGATATTGCACTGAAATATATAGCACATTAGTCACTCAGTTCAGTAAATTCATTTTACTTTTTAGTTTTATTCTTTGTTCTTGGTTTAATTTATCTTGAGTACCATACTTATCATCCTTTAATAGCTTGTCTTGATTGGCCGTGAAACCATTTTGAAATTCGGAGTTCACTGCCTCGACAACATCATGGAAGCTAAACTATTGCCAAGAATTACATTTCATTGCACTATGAGGCCTTCAAAGCTTAATTACAGCAGCAGGTTTAGAGCATGTTTTGCAGACGTGGGTGAGTGTCAGAGGACAGCGGCACTGCCATCCCGTTGCTGAACTCTTCGTTTTTGGAATCGTCCCGTTAAAATGGCAGCACCTGCTCCATTGTTCCTTCATTTCGAGGAGTCGGGCTCAGCTCTAGCGAGGCTTGTTTGTTTGGCGTTCCCATCTGGATCTCTACACCCAAGCGTGCGTTAATTGAATCAGAAGTTGCGTGAGCTGTTTCATTTGACAGTTTCCCTTCTATTATTTGCTCCTCAAACACCAAGGAGGGATTACATTGCTTACATTTTTAAAAAAAAGAATACCAATTACCCATTTATACAGCCGGTCGTTTGTTGAATCAGGTCAAGCTACCTGGGAATTTAATTTTCACCCCCCAGGTTTTTTTAACTGCTACGCGACCCCTATGTCCCAGGACGTTACGCCAAACAGAGAACGGAAGGAAAAGTTTGATGGCGAATGGCGTTGGCAAATGTCAGCTGGGGTTGGACAAACACGGAACCCTGACCTTCGGTGACCCCTGTTAAGTAACCGTGGCAACGAGGCTTGTCAAGGGATGTCGTTCATTCTCATTCCAACACGCGCCCCTCGTCCTGTTGAAGCTTCAGTCGGGCGCTCTGGCGTTCCTCGGCTGCTTGTGCATTTGGAGCAGGATCTGTCAGATATGCCAGAATCTCAAATAAAAGCCTTGACACACGAGTCAATGCATTTTTTACATTGTACTTGTTGCATCAGAAAACCCTCGATGTTGCTATACGCAGCCGTCTCCATGGTTGCGGCACAACGTACAGGCGAGGTGTGGCTCTCCCAGATGCATGCTGTCCTGCTGAGGCTGCTTTTTTTTTATAGTCAGTATTGGTAGTTGCAATTTGTGTTCTTGACAATCAGACTTGTTACTTCATGAATATGGAGATTGTGGTGTTGCAATAACAGCAATCTACGAATAGAACGCATGAATAGAACCTGAACAGTGGGTGATGAACTCAGCAGGCCTGTTTACTTCGTAGACTGCTGGACCCCACTGAAAATTCCAGCTTAAACCAGCCTAAACTGGCCCAGCTGCTTTAAGCTGTGTTTACCACACTTTTAGCTGGTCAAATCAGTTGTTCACCAGCTGTCCAGCCTGTATAATCAGCTTGTCCACAGTTTGGCCATGAGCGTACTCTAGCAGCTTATACAACTTTGACCAGCTTTTCCCAGCTTTGTCCAGCTGGAGACCACTTACGACCGGTCACAGCCCGGTTACGATCGCTAGAACCATCTTAAACCAGCTTACAATCCCAGCTGCTGTAGCTGGAACTTTCAGCAGAGGAGTGTGTGATGACTATCACCTCTTTTCCTCAAACTTCCTCAAATGCAGTAGGTGTGTCTTCTGATGATTAAAATGTGGTGTTAGCCTTAGGGGTTCCCCAAAGGAGTTGTGGGTCCACAATTTCATATGATTTCAGCCCAAAATAGTGTGAAGGCAATTCGTTTTTTATTAAAAACACAGACTAGTCATATCCATACTGTAAGGCTTTATTTATTTGGGTCTACCTTCAAAACCCCCCCCCAAGGGGAAATTATTGTATTGTGGAGGCATCCATTCATAAATGCATCTACCACAAAAACATCATTTTCAAATCTATAACAAAAATAATTTATTTCCATAATGACATATTGATATCATGAAATATTCATCCTGCCACTATATTGCATTGCATTTGCAAAGTAACAGCAAATCCATAAATACATGATTGAAAATATAGCACACCCACAAAATGCAGGCTAGGCAAGTTTGCCTCGGTATCTGTGTATCGCCACATATCGACACGCTGAATGACCAAAAAACTGAAATGAGGAAACACGAGGAAAGGAACAGAAAGGTCGGACCGGACCGGACTGCAGAGCCCAAAAAAGACCAGCGTGCCTTCAGCAGGGAGAGGGGCAGCCTTGCCAAAATACACGGGCGTCCACCGCAGAACGGGCAACCCAGGATAAACAGGCAGCCCATTATGGCCAGGACCATGCCACAGAGGACATCAGGGCACAGGGGGCATCAGAGCACAGGGGGCATCAGAGCACAGGGCACATCAGAGCACAGGGGGCATCAGAGCACAGGGGACATCAGAGCACAGGGCACAGGGCACCTAAGAGCACAGGGCACCTAAGAGCACAGGGCACATCAGAGCACAGGGGACATCAGAGCACAGGGCACATCAGAGCACAGGCACCAAGATGTCAAAAAAAGCAGTGCATGACCTTTTATGGAGGAGAGTGCAATAATTGGCTGTAGTTAAACTGATCCTGTAAGCCTTCCTGGAAGAAATATTATTATTGTTGTTGTTGTTGTTGTTAAAGACAATCATAATATAATAAGAATTAACTTCAGAGTGCTGTAGGTTAGATTCGAGCAAACGACCGCGCGCTACACGAAGAGAGAACTAGGCTACCCAGCCGCTCATCGAACGGACATTTGGAAAGCACCCTGATTGGTCGGTGCACAACGTCACCACTTCTCAACTGGAATGTTAGAAACTGGAACACCGCCTTGATGAAACTGAAAGGCGCTGCATGCATTAGCGCTGCTAAAATGCCAAGGCCGATTGAGGCTCGCCTCTTTCCGATCTGCGCCAGTGCTCGCCCTGGCATTTTTTGCCAGCCTTCGTGTAAGCGTATGTGTCACACGGGCACGGATAGAGGTCGTCGATGTGCGACCGGGTGTGACCTGGATTCAGGGCCGGTCACGGTTGGCGTGTGCGTGTGGCGCGTTCGGACGCGTCGATGCAAGCGTGCGGTTCAGCTGATGTACGACACGCCTGCAGTGAGTCAAAGCCAGATAAGCTGCCCTCGATAATGAAGTTTCAATCGTAAAACGCAATAGCGCTTGAGCCCCAAATGTTTTCCCTGAAGAACACACAACACCCCCCATAAGGCATTATGCCTAGAGTTATATCTTCCATTTCACAGGCACACTTATCCAGTACAACTTCACTTTAGGGTTTACATTTTATACCTCTATACAGCTGCAGTCCTGTTTATATGACGGGACGTTTACTGAAGCAGTTCTATTTTTTGTGGTTCTGAACCCAGTGACTGAGCCACTAAGCCCTGGGGTGCACTCAGCCTGAGGTTCCATATGCAGTGCATTTAGAATCAGCGATGAGGCTGAATTAGATCTGATTCAAACTGGCAGGTCCAACTTGAGGTGGAAGTTGATGGGCCCCAGCTACAGCACGCAAGGGGGTCTAGGAATGGATCGAACCCTCTACCGGGGGGGGGGGTGGCTCTACAAGGGGGGGCCTGATACAGCAAACCCGAAAGCAGATTGTATGGAAAATTACACCCAGGGACCTTGAATGGGGGACTAACCCACATACTGG
Source organism: Anguilla japonica (assembly GCA_025169545.1). Taxonomy (NCBI): domain Eukaryota; kingdom Metazoa; phylum Chordata; class Actinopteri; order Anguilliformes; family Anguillidae; genus Anguilla; species Anguilla japonica. The sequence continues at coordinate 5,688,276 of CM045889.1, forward strand.
GTGACATCACAGGTGGGGGAGTGACATAACTGGTTGACATCACTGTAAATAAGACACCTAGGCTCAAACTGAGTGACGCTGAATGATCCCTGGCGCTTCTGTGGTCTGACAGACGTGAACGTGCCACCGCGTGTCTCGGCCTTCTGGGAGTTTCTCCCTGTAGGGTGCGGGTCAGAGCTGTGGTGTGGATAGCGGAGGGATGGCCTTATGGCTCTGATGCACCGGCCCTGACTGGGACTCTGATCCTGAGGTCTGATATTCCTGCAGTTGCCTAAATGGATAACGAACAGACGTTGGTTCAAGTTGATTGCTTTTGGTTGAAGTGTATTGGCCAGTGAGGAGATTTAAGAATTGCAGGACTGGAGGTTGGAAAATTATAGAGGAGGAAGAGAAGAAGAAAAAGAATTACCCAAGTTTTGGGATTTATTGTGGGGTTGTGTTAAGTATTATCTGAATTCTGTGTCTATCTGAAGGAGAGGCAATGTAGTTATATCTGTGGGAAACCTTGGTATATAGGTATGGCATGTTACCCACCAACCCTCAACTTGGTGAATGGCATATCTGGCATGTCCAAATGTATGTCATGATACCGTACCGTATTGAAGTTCTCATTCATAAGCTAATGAACAGGATATTGTCCTGACCTTCAATTACCTTGAGTCATACTGTATCACACATCTCTGACATCATCATCATCATAGTTGTAATGAATATTTTTCTTTTAACATGATGTGCACATAGTATGGTAACTTTCGCCAAATGGAATTCAATCTGCAATCTGCAATCTGTATTCCCTTTTCACGTGTGCTGCTCTATTGAGCTGTAATGTTCGTCAAACCCTCGATGTACTACGTTGGTGGAAGTCATTGGGTTTTTTAAAATTTTTTAGATGCATGCTAAAGCATTAGAGGCTCCAGAATTAAAATGACTCACCCGCAGTAATGACACAAATAAATTGAATTTTTTTGCATGTTAGTTAGTGCAGGCTTTTATCGCTAATCTGTTAGCTCCTGAAGCATCATTGCTCATCGTTTCACCGTCCTGTGTCAACAGAGGAGACGCAGTGACAGTTAGCGCAATCTGTGACACATCTGTCTGTCATGTTGAATGTCTCACGGGTTTTGAAGTCCCTCCTGTTATTCTCACACAGGAGTGCTTTGAGGAGAAACAGTCTGGACAGTCCTTCCCTCATTACTGGGGACACCAGTTTATCTTGGGCATTGCTAACTTGCGTCTGAATCCCCCCTGTTGTCACTGTACGCATTGGATGAGCAATTCTACAATCAGGCGTCAATCGTGACCCTTATGAAAGCAATTAGTTGAAATGAGCAATTAGTTAGTCGGCTACACTGGGCGAAGAGGAAGGGACTGAGTGTCAAAAACAAAAAAGACTTTGAGTTACTGGGTGCAATGCTAGGCTACCCTCCTGGTACACCATCTGGCTGGTGGACTAGTTGATTATGTAGGCTGGTCAGCTGGTGAACAGCAGGTTGACCAGCTAAACATGTCAACAACACAGCTTAAACCAGCTTGACCAGTTTAGAACTGGTTTAAGATGGAATTTTCAGCTGGGAAGTCATGTCAACAAGTTTACAAATTGGGGAATGACGAGCAGCAAATAGATTCATTTTGAAGTAAAAATTTAGTCGCCTTTTGATAAATGCGAGGTATGGCAGGGTGACCTGCAGAAACCGTGAGATCAGTCGGAGATTGTGGCTGACGTCACGCACCTGCGCCTTTGCAATAATGTGTATAGATGGGACTCGTTGAACGCTGCTGAGTCATTTTGTTCGAGGTGGGTACAACACACATTACTGGAAATGAGGGTAATGGATTGCATGCATTAGTGAAACGCGTGCCAATTTCTACACTATTTTTATTTCTCTTTCTACTTTTTCATAATGATCCATTATGTTTAGTTGTTTTTAGGAGGTTCTGTGCAGCAAAACTGCTGCTATTTGAATATTTCTTTATTCATTATTGTTCACCTTCGCGTCTAATTTATTTTTTAACTGCTTTAAATAAATGGTGCCAAATAAAATGGTGATTTATGGAAACTGCAGGCCGAATAAAAATGTGGCAATTCAGACACACGTTGCTATAACAATCATATTTATTATCAACTTTGAAAGGTCATCTCCTGTGTCCTGTTTGCCCTAGCGTCCTTGAATTTGTCATTGTTGTTAAGCCACCCAGCTGTGCAGCAATCAATGTAAACTACTATGCCACTGTTCAAATACGTGACACAAATGCTGGTGTCCAATCCAGACCATTACCATATGATCGGTGATGGCCTGGATTGGACGGCAGCATTTGTGTCATGTAGTTGAACCGCAGTTAAAGCTTAAACTCATTCAGTCAACGTCATAGCCAACAGTCTCATCATAATCGTATTATTAACACCGCAGCAACGATCAAAGTCTTGGCAGCAGCGAAAATGAAGTGCGAGGGTTTTTGTTGTGCTGTCTTTCTTTTTTGTTTACTGGCGCTGTGTTTATCTGTCGTGAACCTGACGCGGATTTAATTTTCTCTGCTGATTTATGTGAAAAGTGTCCCGTGTGGTCTACATCAGTAATTCTCATACTCAGTCCTGGGGACCCTTAGTTTATTCTGCTTCCTGTTGCAGCCGGTCTCTTAATTAAAGTAGTTGGAAATGTTTGTTCAGGTTCAGTACTGGTGAGAAGACCACGACTGTTAGACCCATCCCTCAGAGTGCCCAGGCCTGAACTTTTATTTTCCCCTTGTGTTTGCCCCATTTTTTATTTGACAGGGACAATACACATTGATCAACATCACTATCCTGTGATGTAAATGTGCCAGATTTAGCCCGATTGCTAATTTCCATCTGTTGTCCCTGGGCTAATGTGATGTTAACACATTAATAACAAATAGACCAGACTAGAAGCCATAGTACAACATTAAAAGCACATAAAAACAGGTACACACAGAGCTTGTAAGCAGGCATGAGCAACATAGCTCATAGTGTTTGCCCCGTTTAAGGGGTTTTCCTGTAAGGAGGGGCCTTGTTCTTTTGGGGTTCCGGTTCGGTGTTTGTTCCGTTCCCTCGTTTCTTTCTGGCCTTGCTACTCTTGCAAAGTGTCTTTGTGAGAGTTCCCTATAAAAAAGCGCTGTACAAATAAAATGGAATTTAGAACCGAAAAAAATGTTCAGGGACCCACAGTGGTGTTTTTCTGCCTGCGAGTTGCAGAAAACGTCTGGTTTCTTTCGGTTTTTTTTAAATTAATTGCAGTTAATAAAAAGCTGAAGCTTCCTCTCTGTGTTGCCTTTCTGTGGTAATGCGTGGCAGTTCAAGGCTGTGGCTTGGTGGGCTTTAGAGTAAGAAGCAATGACAATCCACTTTCATGGACATGTTTGACTTTCAGCAGAATGTTTCACTGACTCCTTGGACTCTGGAATTGCTGCTATATTATTTATTGGCTTCAACACTTTTACTCACTATCTCTACTATCCAGCAACATAGTGTGTCATCCGCGGTGTTCTGGAAAGAAATTGAACGGTTGTTGTGGGAATTTTGTATCCCAGATGCACAATGTTCAGTGTTAAAATTGAACTTGAGTGCATTTTTGCTCTCGTCCGACAAATAGGATTTAGTCACCTTGCAAGGTTTGGGCAGCTCAGAATATGGTCCAGTTTTCTCTTAACCACCTCCATCTTAACAGATTACACCATCAGAAAAGGAAATGTAAAAGAACAAGCAGCCGAAGACTGAAATGCTGCACGCCATAAAATATTTTACAGCTTAAATGCTGCGACATTACTATTTAAATCTCTGAACTCGTTTATGGGTTTGTCGAACAGTAGACTAAACTGGTCGGATCAACCACTCAAAATCATGGCTAATTATGAACTGTGAATCTTTACTTTTATCTGTTATAGCCTAAAAAAGTAAACTGGGAAAGCCTCACTAAACATTGCTGCAAGGGGATGAAGACGTTTAATCAATCTTCGGCTGAATGTCACAGATTACTCTTTTAAATTTATTAAAAGCTCTGGAAAGGCTTTAAGTCTGAAAGGAAATAGTGGCCCTGGAGTACGACAGAGTTTCCCTGAGCCCTGAATCTCTGGTTTCTTCTGAGGGACAGTAAATCTGAGGTGATATACAGTATGGTTATATATGGAGCCTTGGCATGTCTTTTGGTTGCCAAAGGAACTGCCTTTAGTTTGAGGAGTGGCAAGAGAGCTAAACAGCAACTGACGGATGGTCCCGTCAAACAACATGGACCACAGCCGTATAAACTCTGTCAAAACACACTGTAGCTCCCTTAGGCCAACTGTATTCTAAAACTAGATGTCCTACGCTCATAGAGTTGATCTCTATTGGAATAATTTAAACTCTGAGCTGAATTTACCCTGAAAGTTTCATTGGGACGGCACCATCTTCTCAGTTGTAGACAGATGGTGATGCATAGCTCTTTTCAGAGATTAATCGAGTGTAGTCTCTCGTATGAACGCTTTGCAGCGTGGTGCATTGTGGGAAGGAAAACTGTTACAATATGACCGAGGGGCATTAGGACGCATTTCCGCAAAGGGGGGGAAAGTATAGGAGTTATGACTGGGGTTTGTTGCGAGCAATTTATTGCGCTTGGTATTCTTCCACAATCAAGACGTTGCTACTGGGAAATGTATTTTTCTCGTCTGCGCAGGGGCTCGCCGTGACTTAATAAATCGAATCCCGGGCTCTCACACGGGGGGGGGGGGGGGGGGGGGGGGGGGGGGGGGTGGGGGGGGGGGGGGGGGGGGGGGGGGGGGGGGGACACTCCTTCTCTTACAGCGTCAGGAGAGAAAGAGAATTTCACACAGAGCTCTCATTCCGGCCTTTTCCGTTTCCTCATTTAGCGGGAGGCCGAGATGCGCCGCGAAGCGTCTGGCGGGCTCAGGAAGCTTACGAGGGAGGAAGTCGATTCTCAGAAGCGCTCCTCCAGGATGCTCTAATTAAGGGCGGAACATATGCACATGTGCACCTGCCTAATCCCGCCTCGGTCTGACTCCGCGGTTTTGGGCTTGGACCGCGGCCAGCGGAACGGGACGGGACGGGAGGGCGAGGCTGCTCTTCGTCACTTTGTTGTGTTCTCCTGCCTTCCCTTTCTCTTCATTTACTTCGTTTATTTTTCCTCTAAATCTATTAAAGTGCAAAACTCTGTCAGGTCCTATTTTTAAACAAGATCAGGTCAAAACCTAGCACATGGCTGGACCTAACACCCTTCGTCCGGCCGACCAATCTTGTGACATCATCACTCAGTTACCCTTGTCTGAATAAAGCAAAAAAAGTATGAAAGGAGGGTGGAAGTTGTTTGTTTAGAATATACGAGCCCCACATGAGCTTGAAATTCTTATGCATCTGATTGGGAATATTACATCAAACGTTTGTGCCAGGAACTAGGGATCAATGAAAGGACTTGGAAGTCAACGCACAGGAAAAGCCAAAGTAAGTTAACATTTAAGAGTAATCATTTCAGCGGTTGATCGATGTGTGGCAGGAGTAATATTTCACCGTAATATTTTTCGTGATGAATCGATCGCGGTGCAATGTCTGGGGGCCGTCTGCACCAGGCCTTCAAAGAGAAGTGCACAGAAGAAGCACCTGCGTTACCTGCGTTACCTGTGTTACCTGCGTTACCTGTGCGCCTGGGAATTCAGTTACCCGCACAACTTTCCACCTCTGTCTGGGGAATTTCACCCCCTGAGACCTACTGTGAGGAGAAGGCAAAAAATGACTTCGGGTCGAGTTTTGTGCAGATATGCTTGTTTTCCCGAGAGCGTAGCCCGACGGGTCCAGTAGGCATTAAGATAACCGATTCTGTTTCACGCGTTAAAAAACAGGGGGGGGAAAAAGCGCCCTGTCACGCAGGAGGTGCGCACCTGCATGACGATGAGGAATCCCGGAGTCCAGGACCGTTGCCAGAGAGACGAGGAAAATGTTGCATGAAATGAGTTTCCAGAAACTGGGCGGAGAGCGGGAGGGGTGCAGGGGCGGGGGGTCGGCGGGGAGGTGGGACGAGGGGGGTTTGGAGGATTGGGGGGGGGGGGGGGGGGGGGGGGGCAGTGGAGCGATGGTAGTGCTTTGATAGCACCCCCATTAGAATGCAAAGAGGACACCTTATCATGATAAGATTTTTCTTTTTTTTGTTAATTCTGAGTCCTCCAGGGTGGGTTTTTTGGATGGGGGGGGGGGGGGGGGGGGGGCGACTTTTCTGAGAGCAGTAACGCGGTAATGGAGAGACAGAGGCAGAAAATGGCTGTCCTCACCACACTCCATCAAACTCCAGACACCCCTTTCCCCCAATCTGCCAAACACTGTGCCGGTCGCCTGCATATTCATCATGTCTGAGCGCACGCCATCTGTATGGGGGGCTGGGGAAGGCAGGGCTCTGCTCTCATTCCATTTTAAGCCTGGTGACAAGTGCAAAATTCACCCAATTTGTCAACTTTTTTGGCTTTGTTGGAACGGTGCATTGTGGGAAGGATTAGATTGTACCAGAAAACACAGTCTTTGCGAAAGGAAATAGACTGAACCCTGAAACCACATCGTGGTTTATTCTGTGTCCTGGGTAATGAAATAATGCCATATGTTACGTACTATATGATCACCTAAGTGCAGGTTGGTCCAATTATTAATTCAATAATTTGCATAGGATGAAATATCCCCAGTACTTTAAGTGCCCTAGCAGAAGTAAGGGTGACCCCACCTCTGCAGATGGATGATTTGCTAGCACACCATGCCTCCTTTCTGATTGGGTGGCCCACATAAAGATAAAGTGCGTAACGTCTGGGGAAAGCTTTCAAGTAGATGGTCTTGATTAGTATGGGCACGTGTGTGCAGCACAAGACTCACTACTGAAAATAAACCAATAACATTTCAGTTAGACTTCAAAGCAAACGGGTCAAAAAAAATAAAACCTCAGCATGAATCTTTCTTCTGTATCATTTCTGATTTATAAATAGATTGACTCATCGAGCCAATAAGCAGGACCGATTCTCTGCAAGTACTGCTGGGAACATGCGTAATGCTCTCTGGGTTTTTATGTGGGTTGCTCTATTATTTTAGGAAATGCTGGATAGTTGTACATACCGTAGGTCTGCTTCATGCTGTATTAGCTGTACATATACTGTAAGTCTGTGTTTCTGTCTTGAACAGAGCAAGTAGAGTGAATTACAGGCGAATCCTACAGATGTCTTCTATACTCTGTGGTTGGATTAGCAGTAGCAGTAACTGCAGCTGTAGCTATAGCAGCTGTAGCAGTAATTGCAACTGTAGCTGTAGCAGCAGTAGTAGTACTAGTAGTAGTCATTTTTTAAAGGATACTTTTCCAGTTCCCAGGTATGCTTTACGCTTTAGTCTTGACAATAGCGGGAAGACAAACAGCCATCAATATACTGCAGTGTATTAAATTGCGTAGGGATACCGTGGTATCTGTATTGCCTAAGGGTGTGCAAACTGTTTCTTATCTGAAATTTGTAGATTTTTATCCCAGCATTGCACAATGTAACTCTTCTGTAATTATTAAAAATAAATACGCAACTGCATAATTTGAATAATCCAAAATGTAAGCCAGAGAATGTAATTAATAAACTGAAGATAAGTAGGTCTGCTAAGAGCTCATTATTTTTTTGTTAAGTTTCATGTGAGACTGGTGTAAATCTCTATTTTTAAATCTGGAGAACATTAATCACCGTATCAATTCTCCTGGTGCTGCTTCTGTGCAATAATTAATGAAATATTGGTATGAATCTTTTACAGCGCATGTGATCAAAGAGAGATAGAGAGCTATAGAGAGCGAGCAAGGGAGAGAGAGAGAGAGAGAGAGAGAGAGCGAGCGAGAGACCTACAGGGTCCAAGTTAAACTATGCGGTCGTTCCCTGCACTTGGAACTGTACTTCCCTCTAGGGTTTTCAACACACTTGTTCCTGGTTTGGTTATACACTTTGTTGTACGTCGCTCTGGAGAAGATCGTCTGCCAAATGGCTGTAATGTAATGAAAGAGCTACAGAGAGAAGGAGAGAGAGAGAGCTATAGAAAGCTACAGAGAGAGAGAGAGAGAGCAATAGAGAGCGAGCGAGGGAGAGAGAGCTATAGAAAGCTACAGAAAGCTACACAGGGAGAGAGAGAGAGCTATAGAGAGCGAGCGAGAGAGAGAGAGCTACAGAAAGCTACAGAGAGAGAGAGAGAGAGCAATAGAGAGCGAGCGAGGGAGAGAGAGCTATAGAAAGCTACAGAAAGCTACACAGGGAGAGAGAGAGAGCTATAGAGAGCGAGCGAGAGAGAGAGAGCTACAGAAAGCTACACAGGGAGAGAGAGAGCGCACATCAGATTCGACGCCGCACAAATGGCACTGTGCTGAATCTCCATTCGTCTCGTTCAGACCAATGCGACGGCGTCGGTCAGCTGCTCTCCAATGCCATCAGGTGCTCTCAGTTTAGCGTGACCTGCGGAGGAGGAATTGCGATGAGGAGAGAGAGAGAGAGAGAGAGAGAGAGCTACTGAGAGAGAGAGAGAGAGAGAGGGGGAGAGAGAGAGAGAGAGAGCTACAGAGAGAGAGAGAGAGAGAGAAAAGAGAGACTGGGGTCTCGGTGCGTTGGGCGATACGGTAATGGGCCTCTTTCCCGGGAGGTGAAGCTGGCGCTGGGCGCAGTCAAAATGGTGGAGTCGGGTGGCGCCTTGCAGAAAAGGCACAAGGGTGCAAAGCTGAGTAATAAAAGGCGCTCGGCACGCTCATGGTGACATAAAATATGCCGTCTGTTTATTGCAATGGAAAAATGCTGCACAACAAGCTTTCTATACAGGCAGACAGTGAATGAACAATATGGGCTTTAACTGCCTGTGCCTGAAGAAGAATGCGCTGGTCAAAAATACTGCACGTGCAAGTAGCTGCTGTCAATATTTGCTCATCTGAATAAGATAGATTAGAGATATCTCTCTCCCACCCTAAGACATCTTAACAGATGGAGCTACAATCTGTTGTCAGTTATTGATCTGTTGGAAGAATGAATTGATTTGAATGGATGGATGGATGGATGGATGGATGGATGAATAATTAATTAATGTTTTATTTACTCATGTGGCCCCTCCCAAATGGGATCATATGACATATCAGTAATCAAAGGAATACAAATTCAGACGTGCATAGAGCTCAGAGAGATGAGCAAAGAAGTCTGTGCTCTCCCAAGCAAATTGCAATGGTCTGGAGGCATTACTGAAAGTAATGAGCTCGAAAGAGCTCGGACCATTTTCAGCTGTTTGAAACCACATTTGCACATCACTGGTTTATGGTGTTGCAGCTGGAGAATCTGAAATTTGAAGCTTTCTTTGAGCACCTGTGGTGCTGGGAATAGAGGGCTGTTTTACCCTCTCTGGCTATTGTCAGCTCATCTTGCTCCCAAACTTTGGGAGTGTTTCAGGACCTTGGACAGCGACATCATCACCCATGAGCACCGCGGATGAAATGCGCACAGCAAGTTCGGTCAGGAAACTCTCACTGCAGCCAACCATTGGCCGGCCTCAGCAACCACACGTTCTCATTCTCGACCAATCGCATACACACATCACTACCTGGTCTCATACTCAACCACTCACATACACACGAGTACATGTGCTCATACTTCACCAATCACGTACACACATCCCTACATGTTTTCATACTCAACCAATCACATGCATCACTAATGGAGCTAAGCTGACAGTCAGACCAGTCTCCAGTGTTGCTCATTTCCTGTGCTGCTCTTTGCAAGCTGTGCTTGCTGCTGTTCCCTCCACCACCCAGCATCCACCTGTTACTTGGATCTGCTTCTAGGTACTTTGGGGTGGGAGGGGGGTTATATTTTTCCTGATTAGTAGGGGAGATGTATCGTGCTCCCTGTTTAATATGTTAGTGCACACTGGTGCGTGCACAGAAGTACCCGAAGCAGATCCGTTCGGCGCCAAACCGAAATAATTACATTGCACTGTCATTAATTTATTTAATCTAAATACGTGACTTGTGCTGACTGCACTGAGGTTTATTGGTAATCCACTCTGCCTGGTGTTTCTTATTGCCTTCATCAGTCTGGTATAATAAAGACACAGCTTTTTGTACCTCCGCAGAGGGACCTATATAGAAACAACAGCTTTGTCCTTCAGCTCGTTGAGCGGCCCACAAATAGAAATTGTGTACATGCCCATTCAGTCCTAGTTCTGCTCATTTTGCTTTCATCTATGAATTTCATTTATGAATTTGTGAGTTCCTTTATTTGGCGACTGAATGAGGGGATGAGGAAAATCAAAGGCTGTTGGGCATTGCATTGTTTCTGATGTGTTTGTCTGTCTGTTGATTTGCCACCCTGCATTGTGGTGACAGTCCTTTTCCATACCTGCCTTGTGGTTGAAATCCATTGCCTAGGATTTAAAAAAGATGATCCCCGTGCATCATCCTGTTCTGTATCCATCTACTAACATTGTATTTATGTATGCATAGCTAGGTATTGTCTTTGAGTAATCTAATGTATTGTCGCACTGTCTGATTTAGTGGTTCCATAGTTGTCTGTTCTGTAACTGTGCTGTCTGAGCCTCAGTGTGGTTGAAGAGTCACACTTTTTTCCCTAGCCAGTGTAGGATTAGCAATGCTGCTGTAGTTTTGGCTGTGAACCCACACCTGCACGACCCCAGTGAGCAGCTAAGAACTGGCATACAGATACACCGCAGGTCATACAGTACTACAGGAGAGCTAGTGCTTATTTATTCATTTATTTGCCCCCCCCCTTCTTTGCCAGCAGCTACTTTTACAGGTGTCCACATGACACGTAAGAAAACGTGATGTTTTACCCAACGTAACAGAATAACCGATAGAAATGTGTTAAAGCAAATAACAACTGATGAGGTTAAAACAAAAATAAAAAACAAAGACACATGCCTGAAGGTAGTTTTTTAAAAAAAGCTTGTTTGACGAGTGATGCATCTCGAACTTGGTTCCCACAGGCAACTGTTTCATCATTAGGAGGAATTAGTAGTGGTAACCCAAAAATCTTGTTTGACTTACTCCAGCACACAGTCAGCTGTGTTCCGTAGACTGTAGGCTTGGATACAGACAACAGCACAGCCCAGACTGGGCAGTGTCACTACAGGGCTCAGCCTGTGCTCACGCTGAGTGGCTATACCAAATAAGTAGTCAGACTTTCATCATTTCTTTCCAAAGACCAGGGTGAAAAACCCTAAACATGAGCATAATTCTGTGCTCAAATACACAGTTGCAGAAACATAGACTGGCAGTGCTTTCCAATGCCCCCTGGCACACAGCCACGCCCTTAAAGGGACTCACAACATCATACAGCAGCCTGCAGACTGCATAACCTGTCTTCTGACTGCCAGAGAGCCATAATTATTCAATTAACACTATTGTCCTCTTATACATAAACATCTCCAAACAAAGAGGATTAAGGTTTGAGTTCTTGGGGGCGGGGGGGGGGGGGGGGGGGGGGGGGGGTCATGGGCTTGTAGTGCCATTCGGTGTCTTCTGCAGTCTTCCGGAAGTTTCTGTGAAGCACCGAGGGCCAGATACAGTAATGGAATCATTTTCGCTCTCCTCTCACCGACCTGATCCTTCGCCGTAGCCTTGGGGAGGAGGCCCCACTGGGTTCCTGGGATAAAATATGAGGAACCGCGATAAGCAGCGAGGGAGATCGCACACCCCGTGCTTATCGAAAATAGAGGAAAAAAAAGGCAATTTGGAGGAGGGAGAAAAACACCCCAGAGACATAAAGGCATCTTGACAAAGCAGACCATTTTTTTTTTTTTACTCTCTGTAGGGTGGAAACCAATGTGCAGTGCACAATTAATCCAGTGTGCGGTTTATTATTTAAAAAATAATAACACACGCAGCGTTTCACAGAAGGTTTTTTTTTTTTTTTTTTTTTTTTTTTTTTAAAATGCCCTAGGATATCTGTGTATGCAAATGAGGGAACAGAATATGAATTCCACTTTGAATTTAAAAGCTTTGTTTCAAGTTGAAGTTTTTCATTACATAATTGTTCTGCCTCCTTGAATGTGCCTGCAAAATCAGGAAAAATGAATATATTGTGTAAAAGCATAGATAATTCTCTCTGCACAAGTAGTTCTAATGTGGGAATTAAAATCATTGCTGCCACCTACTAAACATTATTTTCAATACCAGAATGTGTTCCATTGCTCTTCACCATAAATTAGAACCTTTTTCCTTGCCCTGTAATTAACGAAATTCCCCTAATTCAAACTAATTCCCTTCAGTTACCAGATGAAGTACATCATAATATCAAATTCATTATGTGTGACTGCGATGGAATTCAACACAAGAATATTCTTCGTTAAAAAGAAATCATTTCTCTTTCAAAGAAAAGTGTTTTATTGAGCTGTCGTCTTTGCATCTGATGCATAAAATGCATTTTTAATACCTTTCATTTGAATTTTGTCTCTGAAGTTTGAAACTGTCTCCCCAAATTTTTTTTTTACTAGGTTTAGGTATCAGCATATAAGGGGTTTCCTGGACATTTCTTTTGTTAATCTTTGTTTAAATCTATAAACAGATTCCATTGGTTGGGACTGTTTGATGAAATATTATTTGCAGTAATTGTTATAATGGTAGTGCTGCGCCACAGTTACGATTTGAGTAAATTGGACGGTAAAAATATTTCAGTCCTCTCGGGTTTCAAGTCGGGTGGGGGTGGGGGTGGGGGTGGGGAAATGGGGGGCTGAGTGTGAGTGAGGAAGAGGAGCATGGCGGATGGTGGGAAATGAGCGTTGAGTAATCGGCTGTGTCACGGTGTCACATCCGTTTAGCCCGTCCGGCCCCGGTCCGGATGACCCCTGACGGTCCCTTCGTTAGGATCGGGAGCCGTGACCGGACGGCCATCTCAGCCGAGCGGGCGGGTGTCACAGCGGATTTCACCCCCTGTCCCGCGCAGCTCACACGGGACTCGCCGAAACGGGGGGGGGAACGGACGCTCGGCGTTCTCAGGAAGTGGAAGGGTGACTCAGCGAGGGAGGTGGACAGGAACCATGTCCAGTGTTAATTCAGCTCTAACAGAGCACATATGAGCAGTGGCGTAGGTTTCCTTTGAACATTGGGGGGGGGGGGGGGGGGGGGGGGGGGGGGGGGGGCACATTAAGTGGGGGGTCTGGAGGTCCTCCCCAAGAAAATTTTGAGTGTCAAACATTTCATTTCCTACATTCTGGTGAATTTTTATGCACCAATTTGTGCCTTTTCTGCATCAATTTTTGGTGGAAATGCTTCTTTCATGTTTTTATTGGGGGGGGGGGCAAATGCAAGCGTTCTAAATATGGAGGGGGACGTATCCCCTGCGCCCCCCCCCCGAATCTACGCCTATGCATGTGAGTCCAATATGAGTTTAATTAACACTGAAAATCTTACTCTGTAAAATCCAGACTTTTTTTCCCCCCTCTTTTGAAGGGGAGGGGGCATTAGCAAGGCATTACTGTAGCTGGTGGGCTCAGGCAGCCCACCCTGTATAAATGAAGGTTAAATCGAGGGCGCGCAGCGCCTTGCAGTTCAGGTCGGACCATAGCTATGTCATATGTCTGAATGTCAGTGGGATGTTCACACTGTGGGTTTTATTCCCTCAGGGGCTTGTGGGGTGAAGACCGCCAGTGTTGCTGTGGTTACGGAAGCATTAGCTCTTCCCGGTGACACATCACGCACCTCCAGCGTTGCAGCTCTCCTGCAGTCGCCTACTGTGGCACGTAAAATGTATTATATTTAAAAGTATTTATATAGATTGGAACCTCTGAGAGATGCAGGCTCCATGGGTTCGGACTGACCGGTCAACCAATCAGGACTAGCCCGGAAGTAGCTTAGCCAATTACAGCTTGGCCTCCTTTATATCGAAGAGAAATGCATTCACCTTTCTGTTATCATCGCTGATACAGAAGGTGAGGGTAAACGGTAACGAGGGACACGTTCCATTGATAAAAACAGTAACTGCCCCCCCCCCCCCCAACGGCATGCAGGGACCCATCTAAACTCAGCGAGGTTTAAGGGGGGCGCGAGTTTTCCAAGGGGTGCTGCACAGTGAAACGAAATCGTCAGTACCTATACCAGCGCGCAGTAAAACATGCTTTAATGCGCTGTTTGTCACATCGACAGGTGCATTTGTTCTTTAACAGTGCGGGAAGCAGTTTACGTTGAACTGGGTTACACACTGAACAAACTGCATACAGGTTATTTGAGTTCGGTGTGCATACGCGAATCATATCACGCCCACTCTTCAATATTTGAGCCTCACAGTAAGCCAGCTCGACTGGAATGAGTTATCATGGGGTGAGTTATCCGGGGGGGGGGGGGGGGGGGTGCAATATCAAAAAATAGACAAGGAGCATGTTTTAGCACTGTATTGAAGAATACCGTATGAATCAACAGCTTTTGACATGAAGATGAGCCTGAAAAAAAATCTAACTGTTTTCCCGAAGAGGCAAAGATAGTCAGTGAAAAAGATGTGTTGCTGAAAACCGGCATTAAGAAATTTTCTAATGAGGTCCCGCTTGGGCCTCGAAAACCTCTCTGGGGGTCAGCCTGCACCGTCTGTTGTGTTCCACTGCCAGATGCGAAAAATGTGTCTCGCTCTCGAAATCTGGTCAAGGATTATATTTCTCGCAAAAAAAAAAAACAAAAAAAAAGGAATTTGACGCACGTTTATAACTGTTGTGCGAGGACTTGCTCCCTGTCAGACGCCGTGCGTGAAATCTGCTTCCCTGCTTTATGCAGGTTTTTAAATGGCCTTTTCGGTGATGGGCGTTAATGGTCAGTGCTGAGCTGGGGAGCAGACAGGGAGATTATATTATTATATTTGCCGTCCATTTTCGCAGACGCAGGAAGACCAGTTTCACAGAGCTAATGCAATGCAGGGACGTGAATTAGGATCTTGATACAGTTTAAAGTTTAAATTTAAGTTCCTAATCCCAGCCCTGCTGTCATTCACACTCTGGCAGTGTGTACTTCTCAGTGTCCATATCCTGTATGATATGACAACTATCCCTAAAATGTTAGCTTTAGTGATATGAGCTTGAGCTGGTGTCCTGTATGTGGTTTACAGCACTGAGCTTATTACTGTGCTTTGTGTTGCCACTTAAAATGATTGGATTAGATTATGTTTTCTAATAAATATATAACAATAAACTTTATTTGTACAGCACCTTTCATACATAAAATGCAGCTCAAAGTGCTTTTTACACTCAGCACTAAAATCAAAACAATTTCACAGGAAATATAAAATACAGACCCGGGCGGGGTTTTTGCAGACCTTTTCGCAAGCTGTGAATGACGGACGAGACCTGGCTTCTAAAAGCCGAAGGCACCTTTCTGCAGGGGAGCTGAAATGTTCCGGAACCTTCTGCTCTGCTCCCCCCCAGGGGAGTCAGGGGGTGCACGACCTCAACGCCTCCCTGTCGGAGAGGAGTTTTTAATCTCACTTCACCGTGCTCTTGAGCAGTGCCATCCCTGGATTCTCTGGATGTCTGACATTTTACCGTTGACAGTTCGGTCAGGCCACTGTACGTTTAGGCTATTTATAGCACGGCGCTGTATTCGCTAGTATTTACTGAACGTAGTCACTCTGGACAGCTGTCACGTAGCGGTTCATTTTGTACTGTGTTGCAGGTGAAGTTCCCTGCTCCCGTGGCTCAGTTGGCAAAGGGCCACCTGGCTGGTTTTGAGACATCGTTTGATTGACACCGGTTGTCCTGTAGTAAGAATTGTGGGTAACAGTAATTGGCCTGAGGGCGAGCGTGTCAAAGAGTTATGGCCAACTTGCAGTATGTCGGTATGGGTGGTGTAGCCAGGCAACAAGAGATACAACTGCCATTTACAAATTGGGGAAAAAAGAAGGGTGGAAAAGAGTGTGTGTGTGTGTGTGTGTGTGTGTGTGTGTGTGTATGTGAAATTTAAGTTAATATAAGATACTCTACATACCGAAAGGAGTCTAAGGGGGAGGTTTCCAAATTCACTATTGAGCTATTGAGATACAGCATTTCAGGTGATGTTCGGTAAGTAGAACAGGGGGGATCTATGTAAATTAGCTGCAGGGTGTTGAAGCCCAGGCCGGATACAGTGCTGGATGCTCTCCAGTCTAGATGGAGCTGGAATGCCTAGATGGAGGCCTAGATGGAGCTGGAAGCCTTGTCCCCTCATCGCTGTGTGTTCTTATCTTCATCACCGGCGGAGAGTGGTTGCAAGGCCAAGCTCATTTAGCGAAGGCCACCGATTCCCTTCCCACACCACTGTTCCCTTCCCACACCACTGTTCTGTGCTGACACAGCACTTTCCCGTTTGATTTAATAAGCTCTCCTTTGGGGCTCGTTTTTGGCCATTTTTACCCAGCATGCACTGCGCTCAGATTTCCCCTGAGCCAAAGAAAGACTGAGAGAATCCCAGTTACTACCCAGTGAAGATAAAGCTGTAGCTATTGTTCTACAGCTCATTGTTTGGCTGATAAGATGCATTCTATTGGGTAAGGAAAGAAATTGATGCACAACCGTGTATTGTTGTCATCTTTCCAAAAAAAAAAAAAAAAAAAAAAAGCATTGTGTTAGCACAAACAACCGTTTATCTAACCTCCTGTTTCAGGTTATGTGTAACAGTATCCTGTCATTATCGGTGACAATGTAGCGCTGTAGCTGCTGGGTAGAAACTAGCATTATAACCTGAGGTTTGCGTGTTCTAGCTCAGACATAACACAGCTATTATACGCCAGAGAAAGGTGCTTATATGCTGTCAAACTGTGTTGATGGAAAGCAAATGTAAAAAAATATCACCTGTCTCGGGTAGCGTGAACGAGTGAATGAATATAAACGAGGGCCCTGTTGACCAGTGGGCTCGGTAATGAGCGTTTGGAGTCATGGATTCCTCACCTCATTCATTACAGGGCAAGGTGCCAGGAGAAAGCGCGTCTTGCGTAAAGATTATTGGCCGTAAGATTTTTTGTGCTGAGCCCTCCTTAAATGCTCTGAGATGTTTAACTGGTTTTGTAAACAGTGGAGCCTGAAGTCTCATTTACAGCTGAACCCCTGAGTAGAAGTTTCAGTCTGAGCATTAACATTGACCTGCAATGGCTAAGGAAGTAGAACGGTCGTCTGGCAACCGGATGGTTGTTGGTTCAAGGCCCCACAGCACTTCAGCACTCGCACACACACATTCTCGCTGAACATTCGCAGACAAAATTAACACAACACACACGACATGCAAACATTGTGGAGACCTGCACGCACAAACGTGCGGCTATACTGTGTAACTGGGTCTGGGCTATACTGTGTAACTGGGGCTATACCGTGTAACTGGGGCTATACTGTGTAACTGGGTCTAACTGTCAGCTGTTACCTTACCGCTGCTTATTTGTTTCCGTGCCCGTTGCCCTGGATACGATAAAGAGCAGAGAGCACGCAGGGTCCCCACTAAGGATGCCCCTCATTACACCGGCTGATTTAAAGTGAGGGGGGAAGCAGATCAGTTTCTCAGAGCGGGGGGGCAAGCCCGTCTGCCCGCATAACAAAAAGAACGAGAGAGAGAGAGAGATGGAAAAAGACAGGAAGAGAAAAGAAAAAGTGTGAGGGACTAAAAGAGGGAGGGAGGAAGTGAAAGCAGCAGCAGTTAGCTCTCCAGTCCCATGGAGCTGCTCCATGAATCCCTCTTGGGGGGGTTTGTAATGGCAGGTGCATGCTTCCTTTCTGCTCCCACTGTTAGAGGCATTAAAGACAAAGCTGTCTCTAGCCTTGCTCTGCAAAGTTGGCACGCACCCTTTTGGGTTTCCTCGTCCTCAGTTGTCCCCTGACTTGCAGTGTTTGAATGACACTCTTGTTAGACACAAGATAAGTTTTTTTTAATAATAAATCAAAAATGAGAAAACCTTACAGAGCTTGCAGGGGAAAAATGGGATTCCTTGACCCTGGGATAATACAGCAAATAACTATGCGGATAGACACCATGCAAGCCATGCAATATCTGATTTATCGGGTTTGCAGTTTCGCTCATGTCTGCAGAGACACATATTTGTAATGATGCATATCCTTCTGTTCAGTTTTGTACGGACGGCCAAGAGGGACCAGTGGGGTACAGTGGGGTTGGGAATTGCCCGTAAGGGAGGGTATGACATACTTGTGCAGAGTGATGGCTTCCCAGGCAAGTATAAACAGCAGCATACAAAGGAAGGTGATGAAAGCAATGGGGGGGGATGTGTGACCCCAAAATAAATCTGCCCCCCCCCCCCCACCCACTGCAAACAGCACCCCACTAGTGCACGGAATGGTAGTGTCTGCAAAGCATCATGTTTCATTGCCGATGTATATTTAATGCTGAAATATGGAAATGGACATATACTGGAGAGACACACAGATGTGTAGCTTTTTGATGCATTATTTATTCGTTTTAACTACGCGCATACATCACCTTTTAAGATATGTTCTTCCTGCTAGTGCTGAAAATGAAATGGCAATCATTCACACACATCCATATGCGCACATACACACACACACGAACACACACAGAGACACACACATGCAAGCACACACAACATAGGGACAAACACACACGTGTGCATGCGCACACACACATTCAGCATTAGGGAAGATTAATCATTTAGCTACAACCCAACAGGACTATTTCCACAGCCTGTACCTGTTTTGGGAGTTTATTTAATGAGGATTGCCATAGGAACATAAATCAAACTGCTTTTTAATTGCTCTGGCTCTAGCAGGTTATTGCTTTCTACGAAGAAGACAGAATTGAGACAAACTAAATGCCTGAACTGCAGTGTGAGAATATTTCAGCTTGCAGCAGCCTGTTGTAATTGAACCAAAATAAAACCAGATAGGACTTTGGTCAGAAAGGCCATAACTCCTGTGTCTAAGGCTGGGAGCCCCATCCATACTATTTAGCATGCTTGTTGACTGCACTGGGTGAGAAAGCTGTTAAGTAGGCGAAATTTTTGTACTTAAAATCCTCGGTTGATATACTTATTTCCAGTTTTTCAGTGAGTACATTTGGGAGTATACTTTCCAGGAAGTAAACAAACATTTTGGTCCCATAAATATGGTATGCAGTTTCACTTTGAAATGAGGCACAACTTTGCTGACATTTTGCTTGAGCAACAGCAACAATGACATGTGAGCATGGCTGCACAAGATTTAAATGCCAACTGCCAGGGCAGGATATCTTACGACTCTGCAATAGTATAGTTGGAAATAGTATGGAGGATATTTTTCTATATACTGCAGACATTGTGTACTAATAGTGTGCAGTAAACAGTACACAGTATGCTAGTACACAGGACAGTAGATAGGGCTCTGATTTGGACATAACCTAAAAGTGTCCCCGCAAGTGCTCCTGGCTGACCAGAAAGCCATAAAGGAAATTAAAAATAACCTTGAAGGGGAAAGAAAAGTGGGTTCTGTGGTCAAAATGCAGGTTGAGCTTCCACAGGTACAGTGGTGGGGCTTCCTGAAATTGGACCTGGAGTTTGTGATTCTCAGATCCGTCCCGTGGCCCGCGTCTGTGCGTTTATGATTGAGGGCACCTATCGTGTCGCGAGGATGCGGCTCTTCTCCTGCTCCCGCTCCCGTTTGTCAGCTGTGATTAATATTTGTCCAAGCCGGGTTGCCGCCACTACTTCCTTCCCGGACCGAAGCCGCTGGATGCTTGCAGAGAAGGGTGGCGCCGGTAATTGAGCCGTATTTCATATTTTTATGAATGCGCGCTGACGCGGCTCGGCCCGGGAGAACGGGGCGCTCGCGCAGAAGGCCGCCCGGCCGAAGGATTCGCGGAAAGGGGAGGAGACGGCCAACCGTAACAAGCGTCGGAAAGGCCTGCCAGCGTTTAATGAAATCTGCGACATTCCCTCTGTGACCGGTAACTGTAATGTCAGCGGCATCTATAATGGCCTCTCCATCATTGTACTTTATTCAGCAGAACCGCGCTTGAGCGAATCTCTTATCGTATATCACGCACATAAGACACGCTTGTTTCATAGCTCTGTGGAGGAGCAACAGTTTAGGCTATAAAAGATGAATTAATGCTCTTTGGAATGGAAGGCGATAAAAAAAACCCTGCGCATATCAACATAGACCGTGGAAGATTGATATCAGTCCAGAGAACGTACGGCTGAAATGTAACAACAGGAACTGTTTAACCCGCCTCCCCCAACACTCACTTCACAGCGAGACAGGTGTTTCTCCTATGACATTTATTTAGTTGGACTTTTTTTTTTTTTTGGAACGCACAGCTGTTACCTTATGATGCTGCGCTGATTCTTTATGTGGCTCCGTGTCCGTGTTGAGCCGCCATCCGTTTTGCGGAGCAGCAGCAGCGAGGTCGAGGCTGCACTCTGTCGGCGGTGATGCACGAGCGCACGGCTCATGAATTGCCCTGCAGTCAGTGGGATGACTGTACTGTACAATACTTCCTTTGACACAAAATGCGCTTTAGGTTCTACGTGCCGTTCCTCTGGATCTCCCAAAGAACATTTCCATTGCCCTGGAAATTACTTGCTGGTTATTTATCCGTTTTTAGTGTTTTTCATAATTGTGTTCAGAGCACTTTCCAATAGGCGCCTTGTAGCATCATAATTGTATTGTGCGATCGAGTATTCATTTTCTTTATGTAACACAATTGTGCATTTTCTTTTTTACTGATTATTTGCTTTTTTTGCAGAAAGTGCAACTACAGTTCTTATACTTGCTGTTCTTATGATTATTAGTGTTATTATTACATCTTTCTTTTGGGACAGTTTTGAAAGGCATACTAATAATCTCTTTCATAAACTTCCATACACCTATTTTTTTATTAGCCTTTGTTTAAAAAAAGGCTGTTATTCCTTCTCTGTTCACCCAATATGAATGTACAGTATATATTATAAAATTAAAGGAGACAATCTGCACTTTAACCTCATATTTGTCATTTAATTTCAAATCCAGTGAGTACAGAGCCAAAACAACAACAATTTTGTCACTGTACAAATACTTGTGGATGGCACTGTGTTATTTTCCATTTTAGTTTGGGGATGGCTAGAGAATTCAGACCCGGTGTGCCACCAAGGCTACATCGATCACATTTTTGAAGGTCTCACTGGAATATTGTTATTTCATTGCTTTTATGTGAGCAGCAGTGTAAACTTTATTCACCAAACAAAACAGTGTCAACGATTCGGGTTCAATGCATCTGTCATAATTTGCCCAATCACACAATGGGGAAATAAACAAAGAGCTAAAATTTCAAATTTAATTGATGGGTGGATTTATGAAACTTTTCCGACTAAATGGATGAAGCCTATGCTTTTACTGAGGGCAATATCTCACTCTCAAGTCTTATTTTTCCATCATTTCTTTCTTTTGATGAGAGCTCTCTTGAAAAATATCTGTCATTTTCTTTTTCTTTGAAAACTTTGTCCTGTCTTTCTCCTTTCATAAAGCCATGCAAGCCCTCTCTCAGCTTCATTTCATGTGTCTGTAGTGGTGTGGTTCGTACTGGGAATGCACGATTTTGTTTGATATAAGAACACAACAGGAAAAAGGCAATATCAGGACCCCTTCATGCACACAGTAAACGAACGGTGGAACGGTGGAGCGTTGGTAGATCCACAGTGATTACATACATTGTTAAAGCTCCTACAGGGACAGAGACCACCTCACTGTGCCTGTGTAGACTGTAGTAGCACAAGCCCCCACCATGTGTCAGTTGTGCGGAAGTGCTTGGTGGAACAAAGATGGGTGCGTCCGTGTAATGTGGTCTGTAGGTCTGCTTCACACTTACCTTAACTGTATCGTTCTTGTATCTCAGAGTAGTTGCTCACCCAGGGAATGCACACTTCCCTCAAGCGTGTATAGTTACCTAGCCAAGCACCTGCGTCAACTGTATCATAAATGTTTAAAAGACACCAGTGGTGTTTATTATGGGAAAAATCTGTCCGCCCTCTCTCTTTCTTTCCCTCTCTTTCGTTCTCTCTTGCACAAACAGTGTCATAAATACGTAATAACGCCACACTGCACAAGAGAAGAATGTGTCCTGTAAAAACATGAAATTTAAAGAAAATTAAGTAAAATATAAAGTACACCTAACACTTCACAATGGTTATAAATTTCAGCAAGGTTAAGAATGACCTTTTGATAATGTTTATCCTCTTGATCTGCATGTCATTAATGGCTGGGTGTGGAGGACAGGCCAAATGAAGTAATGCACGTGAATAGTAATGACCCATGATTTCTCTCTCTCTCTCGTTGTGTTTTAGAAATGCATGAAGTTCAACATAGAAGCCCCCATATGGTCCTCCAAGCAGCGCATCTTATGTACTCTGAATCAGAGCCTGAAGGACGTGCTGAACTACGGCCTCTTCCAGCCGGCCTACAACGGCAAAGCCGGCAAGTTTTTGGACGAGGAGCGACTGCTGAAAGAGTACCCTCTCCCCGCCATCGCCCCCATCCCGTATTTGGAGGTAGGAATCGGCTCTTCCCCGTCAGTGTGTCTTTTCAATGGGTCCTCGTTTCACAAGAGGCGGAACGTCCCGGACGTCGGTCCGTTGCCTCAGTGAAACGTAAATCGTTCTTTGTCAAAGCTGAAGGATCATGACAGGAGTGGAAAATGATTGTTCGTTATAGCATGCGGTGTCCCTCTCGGTACCCACCTGAGCACCATTGAGATTATGATGATCGTATCTGGCACAGTTTGTTCAAGACCTGCGTGATTTTCATTTGCATTCTGCTCACAATGTCATATGTCATTCAGAATGACATGCCTTGACAACCAATATTTTAGCATAAATTTTAGCATAATTTTCCTCTGTGGTCTGAGGATTCTTGTATTTTTTTTGTTTTTAACAAGGTTGGTCGATTCAGAAGTCGATTCTCTCATTTACACTGACAACCAGGGGAATTAATGTGGGTTGAGCATGCAAAGGATTATGCAGCTAGTCAGATGTATGCAGATGAGTCGCTGGCCAGGTGTAAAGAGCCAGTCCATAGCATTTTACTGATAAAAGTATTTTTGACCGCAGGGCTCAACCTTGCACCACAGCTTAGTGCCTTAACCCCGCAGCTCATTCCTTGTTATTATTTTTTTTACCTGTTTGTTTAAACAATCAGGTTTGCCGTTCAACACAAATAACCTTGATTGCTCATGCTCTGAAGCTCACAGCAGCGCACTGATGCGTTGCACATTTCCACCTGTAACTGCTTGGCGTGAGCTTTGCATGCTGGGATTAATTACTGCCTTGCCCTCGGTCCTGTTGCTATAAAACAAGCCGCTGAGGTGTTTTTTATTTTGTAACAGTACGCATTATTTGTTGGACCTTTTTTGTGTGCTTATTAAAAGAAGCCATGTGGGGTTCCTGCTTTCCTCTGTCCTCTGTGCGTGTTGCATTTTATGGGTCTGGCTTGATTGTGAATGTTCATGTATTTTATTTTCTGTATTGTGAATCGGCTCCCTGCCCTCTTGACGGGTTTCTGACAGGCTGCTGTCTGTTTTATGTCTTCTGCGCTGAATTATTTAGGTCTGTGGAGTGTGTGCATTGTGTTTTTTTACGAAAGGCTGTAGAATTGATTTGCATTTTGACTTGTGCAACCTTTTGAGAGGGGAATGTAGTTTCTGTTCATTCGTGAGAGACCCTTTGGGAAATGGAGGGAAGACTCAAGATAACTTCTCAATACAATTGGTTTTGTGTGATTTTGGGTTGTTGTTTCTTTCTTTTTTTTTCCAGTTCCGCTACAAGAGACGTGTGTACACAGAGGCTTATGTAGATGACAAGCAGTTGGCCAAGCTCCACACCAAGGTAAGAACACGGGTCTTCCAAATCGTTGATGCCAGCATATTTTTTCTCTGCGCTGAGTCTGTGGCTGGAGGCCTTGAATACTGCTGTGTCAGCAGATTTGTATTTCTTCCAAACTTTATATCTTCTTATATCTTCTTCATATCACTTTTTATTAAGATTGGAGCCTGGAAATCTTTTCTTTTATTCCCTTTTTTTGGTTTTTGATTTAGGTGTTTGCAATATCTGCAGGTTCACACTTGTTGAACCTCCACTCAGTCTTTACTAGTTGTTTTTTTTTTTTTTTTTTACATCACTTCAAATTTCAATAACTTGTAGTTCTTTGCTTTAGAACTGTTTGAATTAACAACCATATAAAAGTCCAGTATCCCTTAACCAGTGAGGTGAGAATAAAGATGACGGGTCAGAAATTCAATGCCGTCCAAACTTGAACAAGCTTTTGAAAATAAATATGCAAGAACCAACTTATGTTGAACAGCGGTGCTCACACTTAGTAAGTGTGAATGCACAGTGTCTGTAAATCTGAAGTTCTAAAAATGGTCGGTTGCAAGGTGAGGTGCTTCGGGTGATTGTGCCAGGTGTGGCAATGTCAAATAATGGATGCCAAATCCCTGTGCGTTTTTTGTGGCTGCCTTTGCTTCCACAACTGCCACAACACCAGGGCTGCCAGGCTGATTTTAAAATCCCCATGCAAAACAATGCCATTTGTCAGCCAGCGAACCCAAAAACGGTGTAATTACACATCTGTTAGCCGACATTACTGGAATTGTTGTTTTGTGAAAAATTTTGTGTGTCTGTTTTTTTTTTTTTCAGCCGAAACATCCTGATTGATTGTTATTTTCCTAATTTTGACGAAATAAGGATAATTCTGGTAATTACGATCCAGCCCTTTAATGCTGACCGTGGCTAGCGCGGTCGTTCCTAAGCCCCAGGAGCAGATGTTCGCGGGGCGCTGGCTCTGGGCTGGAGCTGGAGGCTCTTAGTCAGCAGGCCGCGTCGACGCCCTTCTGTCGGTGCGAGACGACGGGCTCATCCATCACACCGGTGACACTCCCGCACGCTCTGCCCGTCCTGTCCCCCAACGCTCCGGTCGGCCATACGCGTGTTGGGTTAGGCGCGCCGGGCCCAGTGCAACCCCGCCCCCCCCCCCCTCCAACCCCTTTACCTTCCTTCCAATAGCTTGCCTCCCCTCTGGTCACATGTGATATCCTCAGAGCTCAACTGACATTGAATATTAGTTGATGTTTTTCACATTGTTGGTGGAGAATACCTAGCCAATGCTGAAAACGATCAACTTGATTTTGTGAGCTTAGGTGTCCAGCTTTATAGCATAAGTAGAGATAGTGGTTAGCACTTTGTTTAATGAGATGAAGCAACGTTCTGATTCCCTCAAAGTCTTTGGCAAAGTGGTCTGGTGTCTGACAAAGCTTTCCAGGGACAACAGCTTCCTGAATATTCTCAAGAAAGCAAGGCTGGGCTGTCCTTAGAGAATCGTTGGTTTTGGCAAAATGTATGCACATTGATACTGGTTAGAATAAGAACCATGTAAGAATGTTGATGATAATATTGCTAATCCTTGTTTGAAAGCACTTGCTTTCTTCTGTACTCTTAAGTATGAACACTGCTGGGGTGGAACCTTTGGGCTGCAATGTGAGCAACGCAATGTCGCGAGTGAAGAGAATATCTCTGGAATCGGTCAGACCTGGGTATGTGTCCGAATGATAGTGAGAGTGGCACCATGTCGCGGTAGTACAGCAGAGTCACATTACGACACTGAGGAATGATTTGACACCAGATGGTGGGTGATGGAGGATGGGGGGCTGGGGATTGGCTGCCCTGTCCATTGGTGTGGAATGGATATTCCTCTGGAGTGTAACGGCTCCAAGTGCATTCAGAAAGTGGTCTGTCAGGGACGGGTGACCCTGTATCACTGTCAACGGGCAAATCATCCGTAGCTCTTTGAAGGTCTATGAAGAAGTATCTCTTGTTCTCTGTTTCTATAAAAAAAGTCAAAATGTCATTGTTGTTGCAGTTCCAACAGAGTAGTGTGGATAAGTGTGGATGTGCTTGAAGAAAAATGTGTTATTTCAGTTTATTCCACAGTTTCCATGTGCAGATCTGTACACTATGGGAAGTGTAACCTTTCGGGGTAAATGCTTGCAATCATGGTTGAACGCTCAGATTTGGTTTGATGCATGTTTTTGTACGTGCAGCTTTGAGCACCTGTGGTGCCTAAATGGCAGAGTGTGCTGTAATCGGGTTCACAGGAAGCTGGATCACTGCTGTGCGTCCAGACATCTATGGTACTGTGGTGACAGAGTGCGGTTTAGGACACAGGCTTTTGGTCGCAGTGTTTTTTTTTTGGGGGGTGTTTTTTGCTAGATGCAAAAGTTTTGTCTTTGAAGCAACAAACAGTGCAGCAAATGCTCTTGAGACTTGAAGCATGATCCAGTTACCCCCCCCCCCCCCCCCAGGAGACTGAGTTAAACTCAGGACACATCTGTGCCCTATTTTTCCCCCGCTGCTTCCGACGTACGCCAGCACGTCGGGATTGCGCTCGCTGAGGACAGCGAACGCCGTGTTCAGACTGACTTTCCTACGGCAAGTCTGAAAACAAAACACGTAGGCGGCTCTGGTACTCCAGTGCATTACCGCACTTTTTCACAAAATTAGGCGGGTAGTAAGGCTGAATCTTGCTATTCTTCTGTAGGACATCATCTGTAAAAAATGAAAAATGTGTACAAGCCAAACTGTGAAATTTAAATTTTAGGTCATTCAAAGTCCCACAAGTGGCTTTTAGCCCCCATTTTCTACATCTGATGCCCTGTTTACGGTCACCGCTGCCGACTTTGGCGACTGAAACCGTGGCGACCGAAACAGGCCGAGCACACAGTCTGTCTGAACCTGCGATTGAGTTTGCAGTGGCAGTGGTGGTCGGCCGTTCCCAGGGGAGGGGTTTGTACGTGTCGGAATGGCTCCCTCCTTTCACTGAAGAGGCTTTATCCAGCAGCAGGGGAGACCACCACTGCAGTCCTTTCACGCTGTGTCTGGACAGCACAGCGCTCTGTCTCCATTAAGCTTGGGTCAGGCGTTCGGGGGGGGTGGGGGGGGGGGGGGGGGGGGGGGGGGGGGGGGTACATGGCTTCA
The DNA here is from genome assembly GCA_025169545.1 of Anguilla japonica. NCBI lineage: Eukaryota > Metazoa > Chordata > Actinopteri > Anguilliformes > Anguillidae > Anguilla > Anguilla japonica. The sequence continues at coordinate 5,715,204 of CM045889.1, forward strand.
CCCCACCATCTGTCTGCAGCCTGATGTCCTGCTGCAGATAGGGCTCCTCTGCAGCACTTTGTGCACCGGCTGCGTTGCGAGTAACAGAATTCTTCAGACGCTGGACGGTTTTCGCCCGACGTACTCCGCTGCCTGGTGCGATGAACCATTCTACGGGACGAAAAATAAAAATCCGGTGCTTACTTTTGACCTCTGTATCCCTGTAGATGATTTACACTGTAGCTTGAGTTGCGAACGAACGCCTTCGCCGTGCTTTTCCCCTCTCAGCTGTAGCACTGTCTGCTATATAAACGCGCCAGAGCTCGTCCTCTTAATTACTGCGTGGAAAAAAAAGCCTTTGAATGTTAGATTTGCATCGAAAGGCAACAAACGTCTGTGGCCGGTGTGGACTGACTTTAGTGTCCAGTGTGGGTCGCTACGGGTCGGAAGCCACCAGCAGAGACTCTCTGCGTCTCTGTCTCTGCGTCACACAATAAGAGGGCAAAGGTGTGAATTCCCACATGTTTCATAAAGGCCTTTTTATTTTTTTCCATTTAAATTTTAATTTTAATAAAAATTTTATGTCAGCTGTCAGTGGATTATAATGAAAGATGCTTGCTGATTGGTGAACGGAGGCGAAAATGGAAGAGCTTCTCTTGTGAAAAGGCTGGGTGTTCAGTTCAAGCTCAAGTAATTTGAGGTGCGCTCAGTAGAAATGGAAGACCAGTGGAAGATTCCAAAATGGGTGGAGCCACTAAGCTTCATCACCAGTGACTCACAGGTTTTAACCAATCGTTTTACTTCAGTGCAGAATGCAGCATCTTTTGATGCTCGAGACTTGTAAGTGATGGACAGCGCATTGCAGCTCAATGCATTATGGGATGACACTCCCCCTGTGTCTAGTGCTTGGTAGAGAGTAAGCCACTGCTGGCCAATAGGAAGGGGGTTCCTGTCAGCCAGCGGACAGTCTCAGAGAGCGTTTATCTCCTGGTCTTATTGGCACACTGTGCAGTTTTTCACCCGCTGTATCGACTGCCTCTGCGGGGCAGTGGCCAGTGTTGTCTCAGCCTTCCCCTTCTCCTTTTGCTTGTGGGCAGAGGAGGTGTTGAAGGACGTTAGCTGAGGTCACTGGCCTGTTTTCAGGGCTCTGGGGGTAGTGAAGGGGAAACGGACATCCACAATGGAATTCAAAGACTGGCCACTGAAATATGATTGCATCTTTGGAAGTGCTTGCTCTGTGTGTGTGTGTGTGTGCGTGAGAGAGAGAGAGTGTAGACATATTTCAGTCCCAATTAAATTCATTAAACCACTGTGTATACGCACACACACACACACACACACCACACACGCACACCCGCACACACACACACACACACAGCACACCCACACACACACACACACACCACACCACACACACACACACACACACACACACACACACGCACACACACTCAGTGGTTTTATAGACAGTGTGATAGAGTCTGAAAGCCACCACAGGGGGTAGCCGCTATCCCCAGGTGACCCGTCTCAGTCCCGCCTCCTGCGGGCTGCGCTGTTTCACCGAGCCGATAAACCCGCCGCGCGGAGACTAGCAAACGAGGACGAGCTGAACACCCCCCCGTCCGAACGTGCCTTCACGCCTTCCTCTGCCATCGATGCCTTCAGGTCAGGAAGTCAGCCTCGATTCTATCGGCTTTTACTTATCGATGTTTCTCTGGGGGGAGAAAAGCGTTCCGAGCGATCGCTGCAGAGAGTGCAGAGAGGACACGAGAGAGCAGGGGGGAGGAGAGGTGAGGAGAGGTGAGGAGAGGTGTGGAGAGGGGAGGGGAGGAGAGGTGAGGAGAGGTGAAGAGAGGTGTGGAGAGGGGAGGGGAGGAGAGGTGAGGAGAGGTGGAGAGGTGAGGAGAGATGTGGAGAGGTGAGGAGAGGTGAGGAGGGGGAAGGAGAGGTGTGGAGAGGTGTGGAGAGGAGAGGAGAGGGGAGGTGAGGAGAGGTGTGGAGAGGGGAGGGGAGGGGAGGAGAGGTGAGGAGAGGTGCGGTCATGGAGACCGTTAGCGATCGCTGCAGAGAGGACACGAGAGAGCAGAGGTGAGGAGAGGTGAGGAGGGGGGAGGAGGGGGAGGGGAGGAGAGGTGAGGAGAGGTGCGGACGCGGAGACCGTTAGCGGTCGCGTTTCGCCAGATCTACGGTGCGTGACCTTTATCCGGTGGCCGTGTGGCATTAGATTTCCGCCGTGATTCTCCTCCGCAGGAGAAGCCGCTGTCCGTCCGAGCTCACAGAGCCATCAATCCCTCCTCCACAGTGCCGAGGGACCGATTCGGGGACAGGGAAGTCTGTCCATCCATCCGTCATTCTGTCTGTCAGCGTGGGCACACCCATCTGCACTGAGACACTGAACAGAGACTCAGAGGGCTCTGATGTCTGGCTGAGCTCTCCTGTGCTCAGAGCACGTCTCGCTTTCTCTGCCTGGCAACCCGGCGGTACAGGGGCACATCAGGTCGTGCTCGAAAAACAGCAGAGTGGCTAACGATGTTATTTTATTTTATTTTATTTTATTTTATTTTTTTTAAACCTCGGCTCGCGCGTCGCCCTGTCTGAGCCGGTCCCGTATGGCTCGCGGTGAGCAGGTGTCATTAACACGTCCCTGTCTGGACCAGCTTGAGCTCTCTCGCTTTCTTTCGCTTGCGGCAGACTGTCACCAGATGTCTGGGTCGCTAAATCAGACACACACACACACACACCTATACACATAAAAATGTATTTTTCTCTGTCTCAAACTTGCAGAAACAGAAACGCATTTACATATTCTCTCTCTCCCTCTCTATTTCTCTCTCTCTGATGCACACACACAGACACCCGCATGCACGCATGCACACACACAGAGACACACACACACGCACACACAAACACATGTGCACATGCACACAGGCGCACACACACACAATACAAATGGCCACAAACACACTCACGGACCTGCGCACACGTACACATCGCTGTGAGCTGAGGGAGAAAGAGGCACTTTGTGTGAGAATTCCATGGAACGCGTTAACACGAAACCTTGCTGTTCCCTCTGAAAAATGAGAAAGCGAGAGAGAGAGAGACAGAGAGAGGGAGAGAGAAAGGGAGAGCACAAAAGAACTGAGTGAATTGACGGAATGTAGCGCGTTCAGATCGAGCCACGCCTTGGGCTACCTGGCGTCTCTGCGTCCCAGCGAGCCGGTCACACACGCACGCGTTTCGGCTCGGCTCCTCGTCTCTTCTCCGCCCCTCTCTGCCCGACAGCTGCTCCCGCCCGGGGCCCCGCCCCCCCCTGACTCTGAGCTGCTGCAGGTGCCCCGGCCAGCCAGTGGCACGCGGGATTCCCCGGCGTTCCCCTCTGAGTGACAGCCCCGGAGAAACCGTCGGATTCTCGACACCGTCTGACGGCGGGGAGCTGTCCTCGTCTGTGGCACACGCGTGTCCCATGGTCCCAATCCCAATCCCCCCCCCCCCCCCCCCCCCCGCGCACATGCTTTCCCTCCCCACCGTTACTACTACAACCGCCCGTCCCTCCCCCTCCAGCAAAACCGATCCCCAAACTCCGCCCTTCCCCCAGCCCCCCCCCAGCACCCCGTTTTCCTCCCCACCGTTACTACTACAACCGCCCGTCCCTCCCCCCTCCAGCAAAACCGATCCGTCCCTCCCCCTCCAGCAAAACCGATCCCACAACCCCCCCCCCCCCCCACAGCACACTACTACAAACGCTTTCCCCCTCCCCACAAATCCACCCACCCCCCCCCCCAGCAGCACACGTTACTACTACAAACGCCCGTCCCTCCCCCTCCAGCAAAACCGATCCCACAAACTCCCCCCCCCCCCCCCCCCTCCCCACCAAGTTACTACTACCACGCCCGTCCCTCCCCCCAGCAAAACCTCCCCCCCCACCGTTACTACTACAACGCCCGTCCCTCCCCCTCCAGCAAAACAATCCCCCCCCCACAAGCTCCCTCCCCACCGTTATAATACCCCCCCCAGCCAAAAACCGATCCCACAACTCCCCCCCCCCCCCCCTTTTGATTCTCTCTCGCACGCTCCGTGTCTGGTTCCTGCGGAAAAGCCCGCCTGTCGTCTCCGCACGCGCGTGTGTGTGTGCTACTCCAGAAACAGGAGGAGGGAGACAGAGAGAGAGAGAGAGAGCGTGGTGGAGGAGGGAGGGAGGGGGTGGGGGCTGGGGGAGCTGGGGGGGTGCGGGGGGAGGGGAGGGGGGGGGGGGGGGGGGGACCCGCCGTGGTGGATGGCGCTTCGTCTCCGGGTCCGCCGCAGACGGCAGGGGTTGGTGGTCGGAGATGGGCACCGTTTTGGGGAGGGGAGCGGCGGGGGCGAGAGGGGCGAGGAGGTCCAGGAGGCGCAGGACGTCCAGATCCCACAGTAAGGTATTCCACGCAGCACACTGCTGCTCCTCCCGAATCTTAATGCTGTTTTCCTCCTGGGGGGGTGTGTGCGTGAGTGCTGTTGTTTGGGTGGGGAGGAGGGGAGTGGGGGGGGGGTTTGGGGTTCGATCGGAATTATCTGGGAGCTGTTTCCTCCCCGTGGGACAGCACGCGTCGCTTCGGTTACATTCCGTTTTTTTTTGGTTTTTTTGGGCTGGTCACGTAGAAGCTCGTTCCTTCGCCGGTAGGTCTGTTCCTTTAACTGCGTCGAGAGGGGGGATCCTGAAGGGGGAGGGGGAGGGGGGATCCTGGAGTTTGGGATGCCCGACGGGGTGATGCATCGCTACGTGTGGAGCGGCGCTCGGAATTCAGAGCGGTCCGTTCGGCGGTGTGGAGCACGCTCCGGGTAACGAGGGGGGACCGGTCTCTGACACCGTCCCGTTTCACACCGTCCCGCCCGCGTTGACAGTAACAACATCAGTTATCCTAAACGCGTCTGATTGATTAATATCCTCCGACGGGAATCTGCTTTTGCCCACGGTGGCATCTGCAGGATTCGGGTACATTTCCAAATAATCTCATTTGTATCCGCTGCTTGTCTAGTTCTTCTCGTTCTGATTGTAAAGTTGTGACGTTAATTTCGGTTGGCCTTATGCTCGCGAGCGTCTCGCGCAATCACAGCGCAGTCCTCGCTCTCATTCCCCGCCGTCAGAAACCGGTGTTGGCTGCGATCGCCAGGAGCCCGCAGGTGTCTATACTCGTGACGGGATCCTTCGTTTCCGCGGTGACAGTTTCGCGCTCGTCCGTCAGTCCCGTTTGAGCTATGCCGAATTAATGTGCTGCAGCTGCAATGCGTGCTGTTTATGGATACCGCACTCTGGCAAAGGCTGAAGCATCCTTAAATGACATGTTCCTATTGAGGCAATCCACTGGCCCGTTTTGCAAAGTGCACGGTAAAATGCCCAGTGTTAATTCAACTGTAACAGTGCCACAAGGACCATATGGACTATAAAAGATTTTTATTGAACACTGTGTTCTTTTCATGGGACAGGCCCTCTGGCTTGCTTAAATTTTGTGGAACCAGGTACACTTAGACGCGCCAATATGTGGTATCCAACGTTACCGCATAATGTGCGTCTGATGATGTCACAGTTGACTGACTTGAGTCAACACAGCGACAGAATGGAGCTGCAAACGCAGTCGGCGACTCCAAGTTCGCGTTAAAATAAGGGAAACATTCCGTCCCGAAAAACCTGAACCTGAAGTGCGTGCGGAAAGAAGCCCTCCGGAAACGATGTCGAGCGGAGTGGCTCTTTGCCGGGACGTCCCTAAATGCCATGCCCGCCGGCCCGTTTCTCAAAGCCGGGGCGCAGTCTCGGCAGAGCCGCACGGACGCTTTTCAACATTTCAACCCGAGGGGTCCCGCTCGGGATCTCAAACTGAAATACGATCTTCCCGGGTCGTTCTTCTTTTTTTTATTCACTCCTTTCTTCAGCGTTGTGGCCTTCCTTCAGGGGCGAAACACCACCGAAACACCGAAGTTCTCACTTCAGCTGTTCACCCGCCTGAGAGAGCATCTTATAAACCTACACATACACTGCGTGGCCAAAAGTATGTGGACACCTGACATTCAGTCTCATCCAAACTTACGGGCATTAATATGGAGTTGGTTCGCCCATGCTGCTATAACAACCTTCACAGTTTGAACTAGAGATCTGAAAATGAAAGCAGAACTACATTGTCATAGTGTATGGGATAATATTCCTCCAGCCTCTAGAAACCAAACCATCAAAATTATTAATTTAAAGTTTGGTTTTTTGGTTTGTTTTTTGTTTTTTATAGAGTTTATATGACTCAAATGCTTCCAAATTCAGTTAGCTCTATTTCCTGTATATTCACCATATTCACCCCAGGGGTGGGTGGTGTCTACCTGCATGCTCGAAAGCAGTTGATTTCTGGAATCGAGTCCGCGTTACTTAAGCCAAACCCTCCTTCTCCGTCGATAATATTACGCAATGATGATTCCACTCTTGATTCGTCCTCGCAGCAGAGGCGAGTTTGGCTAACTGCCCTCACTACTGCCAAAAAAAGTTACTGACACCCTGCTGGGAGCCTCCTCCTCCTCCTCACTCACTCCCCTGGAATCGATGACTGTTGGGCTTCCTAGAAAGTCTTCAGGTGCCTGGAGTAGAGCTGTTACAGAGTGAAGTGCTTTTATAGACTTCTTGAGGTTTCATTTTCATAGGCACTGTTTACTATGACAGAGGCAAAGAAACTGAGCATACACACAGAAAAATTGTCCTTTTTGCATCTTATCCCTGTTTGTCATTTTTAGTTAGGTATGATGTAGATGATGGTGATGATGATGATGATTATTATTATATCATTGTATTATTATATGGTGTACCAGTCCCAGTATGGGTGTTCCAGTCCATTCCAGTCCACTTTGAGCACTGGTACTGCCACTGTCCACAGCGGGGACGAGAATATGGTTGGACGGGGGCATTGGGCCGAAGGCCTGTTCTCGTCATTATGTTATGTTATGTTATGTTATGTTATGATGTTATGTTATGTTGTGGCAGGATTTCACACCACACTAGCATCATCTTCCAGAAACAGCCTCAGAATTAGAATAGGAATGGGATAGGATAGACCAGGAATATTTATTATACGCCCCATGGAATATATGCGATCCAATGGGGAAGGGCATCGTATGGAAGAATGCTCTGCCTCAGCTGCTGCTCAGTGTGCACATGGTGCTGTCACCACCCCCCCCCCCCCCCCCCCCCCCCCCCCCAAAACAAACTACATTACTACATTACCCGCGATGGGCCCCATCCGCAGGGTCCCCCTAACGCCGTTACCCTAATTCCGTTACCGGTGGCGTGGGAACACAGCGGATGTTATTTACGGGGGGACCTGTCAGATCCGCGGGGGGGAGGCGGCGCGACCGCTCGCCACTGGTAACGGGCAGTGATTGGCCGCCTCTGCGGCGCCTCGTGTCTCCGGAGGCGAGCGCGTGCTCTGCGTTAGCGTCGGATGTTAGCGTCGGAGCTGAGCGCAGTCTCCGCCGCCGTCGCTGGCCTTGGCGCTGGCCTTGGCATGGGGATTAAAAATAAACGGTTGTTCGGCCGGCCCCCGGCTGGCGCCCCTGAGTCACATTTTCACACACTGCCCGTTTGTTGCGCTGCTGCGTGTTGCTCTGGGGCAGCGGAGGGAAAGCCCTGTCGACACTGCGTCAGGGAGAAGCCCATTGGCTGCTGCTGTACGCGCCTAAAACTGTGCTGCGTGCACAGTGCTGAAGGGAGACCTAGCAATTCATGCTATAAAGAACTTCTCTGAACCTCAAATGGCCCCATTAGTGGGTTGTGTGCTGTTTGCAATACGACAGCTACATTTGTTCTGTATGGCGGTGTGATGACACGCCAGGTTTTTTTTCACGGGAGCTGTGAGGCCTGTGTACCGTTAGGAAGCGCCGGAGAAGCCCTGTGATTGGCCGTTTGAGTCCCAGCCGCGACATTGGCGGCTGTGGCTGGAGGTCTGCATTGGCAGGGAAACCTATTGGCCTTTCCCAGGGAATGATAGAGGGTTAAGGCCGGCTAGTTCCGTTGATCCCATCGATCTCTAGCGCCCACTACTGGTCAGACCAGGCGCCTGCGTGCGGATGCACAAACCGAGAATATGCTGACCTCGTTGTCCTCCGACGACACGGGCAGCCTGTAATTGGTGGTGCGTCTGCAGGGTGGAGAGAGAAGTGAGGATAGGCGTCACGTGGATCGGAGGAGTCGCCCGTCTGCCCTCTCCTACTGAAGTCAACTGGCAGGGTTGCAGCGGGAGATCAGCAAGTAAGGGTTGATTGGGGGGAGGGAGAAAAAAGAACGAAGCCGCTAGGCGCTCGTAGCATGGCTGTCCCCCTTTGAGCTGGCCTTATAGATCTGCTCCCCAGCCAGCATGCTTCTAGTCCCTCAAAAGGGCGGGATGATCTCCATGTGTTCCAGCGGGCCGCGGAACAAACAACAGTTGCCAGCTCACCTCAGGACACGCAATTATTTTCAAACTTTAGATCAAACGCTGAAACACACTCACCCATCCAGCCTTACATTACGTTACAGGCATTTAGCAGACGCTCTTATCCCAGAGCGACATACACAACTTTTACACAGCATTTATATTGCATCAATTTATACAGCTGTATGTATGCTGAGGCAATGCAGGTTACCTACCTTGCTCAGGGTGCAATGGCAGCGTCCTACCCGGGAATCAAACCTTTTAGGTTACAAGATTAGCTCCTCACCCTTTATGCCGTCTTCCGTACTGGGCATAGATGCACATTTCTTTCTCAGAAGATGAGCCAAAGTCCTGCTTTTTGTCTCCTTCCGTATGTTCAGTAGATGCTCTTCCACTCATCCAGGGACTGTAGACACTTTAATCGAAAAACGCATACATTAACATTTCGGTGCCCGTTCCCTTGTTTGTGTCATCATTGAAACAACAACATCAAGGAGAATACACAGAAAAAAACTGCATAACGCACAAGAAACAATGCTGTTGACCAGCCCACTTAAAAAACAATTAAGCGAACGTAATTATAATTCAAAAAAATAATTTGATAATATATTATACTGCACAAGAGTCTAGGAGAGCTAATGGCATTGGGATGAATGAATACTTTGTCCTGTCACGTCTGTTCACAGTTGCCTGTTAGTGTTGCCCAGAGGGAGTTCATTCAAATTCATTGAACAGAAGATGTCTTGGATTTGAAATTATTTTGTTGACTTTGATGAAGGCTATTGCTTTTATTTTATGAATATCTCTCAGGTATACCTGCATGACACCGAGACTTAACTTGCCGTGTGAACAGGTGTTCCACTCCTGTTCATCTGGGTAAGGTAACTGATAATATCGGTTAATTTACATTTACACATATAGACAAATCCTTTAATTAGAGAGAAAAACGCATCTACGCAAGTTAAGCTCATTGCTTCATGAGAATCAAACTAGTGATTATGCCCTGCATTTGGAGTCCATGATTCAAGATGGCAAGTGGATTGGCAGTTAAAATGTTGTCAGCAAGGGATTTCTAAAACATGTATTGTGGTGGAGTCAACACTGAACTGATTGGAAAATGGGGAGCATTGTTGGGCTGAATGGCCTGTTATCGTCGCTATGCTATGATATGTTATGTTATGCTATGATATGTTATGTTATGTTATGCTATGCTATGCTATGCTATGTTATGTTATGCTATGGTATGCTATGCTATGCTATGAACAATCTGTTGAGTGTGGGGCTGTGGGCTGGGTAGTGAAACTGCAGCATGAATGCTGTAACAGATGGAACAGGGAAGACAGGCCAGCACGTGGGGCTGAGTGTTGGGCAAGGGTATGCTCTCCCCCCCCCCCCCCCCATTTTAATTTGTTCATTTAATTGAGGATGCATTTTAGGGTGTAAATGCTGTGCATATGCCCCTAGATTAGACAGAGATTTGTGAGAATATTAAAGACCGTTCAGTCCCCTCCTAATTGAATGTTCCCCCCCAGCTGATGGCTCCACTAAAGAATGAAATTAATTATAGACCTTGGAAATGGACTTGGAAAAAAAAAAATACTGAGGACATGAGCTCTGTGTTCTCAGTGGTACTTACGGCCCTGCACTGGATGGATCTGCTGCCTTTTTTTAAATCTGTGCTTTTCACAGTTGACTTATGAATTCAACTGTGGGTAAAACTATGTCAGCGGAATGAGAGAAGCCCCTGTGATTTTGCTTTGAACTGCAGTTGGGACGGCCCTGCGCAGTTAGATTAAAGCTTAGAGGTTGCCTTATATCTAAGCTTTCACCCCTCTGTTAAGGGGTCAGGATAAATGTGTTACTATAATTTTTTTTTTTTTTACTGGGGAGGCAGCAGTCACATACTAACTGTCGAACTCAGTAATTATTTGTAGTTCTGGTACAGTTCGGATTGAAGCACAGCGCATTTCTTTCCAGCCCCACAGCGCTTAGCTAAAGACGTCTGTGTGTGCCTCTGGCAGTTCTCATGGAATAAGTAGCCTGCAGACGCATTGAGCAAACGCAAACGGGTTTCCCTTCCTGCGGTTTGGATTTAACACTTTTTTTTCTCTTCCCTCCATGAGGAAAAGCTTTGTTGCCAACCTGTTGCGCAGGCAGGGGGGAAATCCGTGGGAAAAAATGAGGCGCGCGAGCGGCAGCGTCTGTTTCTCTTTCCCCTGCCGAATTAGAAAGGGGCCACTGTGGCGTCTGCTCTGAGGGCGTGGCAGCACTGGGCAGGTACGCCTGTGTGTTTGACAGGGGCAGCTCTGTGGAGTCGGGTGGGGGGGGGGGCCTGGCTGTGCTTACAAATGGGCACTGAGCCCTGAAGGAAGCCTGTAATCCTGTCTAGTCCTCATCCTCCTCTTCCTCCTCCTCTTCTTCTTCTTCCTCTTCCTCTTCTTCCTTCTTCTTATTCTTCTTCCTTCTTCCCTCTTCCAAATAATTTTTATTATGCTCGCTTCCTTTTTTTTTTGTTTGTTGTTCCTGTAAATATTGATCCTATTATTAATAAGTATAAGAACCTAAGCAAAGTTGTATTAGCTGAACTCCTTAGTTCAGCTATTTAAATCTCAAGCAGAGCTTCTTAGCTGGACCAGGGTTATTAAAATGGGGTTAAAACAGACTGTGACTTATCCAATTATGAAAGCCGAACCGGAACTAAGAAGCTCTATCTGCTTACATGGCCACATCACTTTCAGTTCGGCTGTAATAAGTGGATATGACACAGTCTTTCTTAACCCTTTAGTTGCCCTGAGCTGAACCAGGAAGTAACACGCAGAGTGTGGTTGTCCCTGTAGTGTTGAACAATGCAGCGGTCTGTGCTGAAAAGAAACGGTTTAATGGGCATTATGTAGTTTCGCAAACACGCCGTCACGGTGTTAAGGAAGTCTACAGAGTGCATGTGCAGATGCTGTCTTTTTGAAGTGCTAAATACGTCAGTCATTCTGTCAGCACTGAGCTGTGTTGCTGGAGACAACCATGACAAGGACAATGTTTTAGCCGCTCGTCAATTTAAGCCATGAATGATTTCTGTCGATTGGAGACACACTGATGGATAGTTCTGAAAAAGTGGATTTTTTTTTTCTCAATACACACCAGACAGTACGAAATTGCGTGTCTGGGAACTTGCCCTTTGAAGAAGGTCTGATCATGGTTTCTTATTATAAATATGGTGGTTTGAGTGGTCTACAAAGCTACCGCGGTCAATGGTGTTGTGTTCAGTGTGCTGCCATGGGGATGGGATTCACTGTTTTGTGTGAGTGTGTATGCGTGTGGGTGTGTGTTTGTGTGTGAGTGTGCGAGCGTGCGTGCTTGTGAGTGTGTGTGAGTGTGAGTATGAGTATCAGTGTGTGTGAGTGTGAGTGTGCATGATTGTGTGCGTGCGTGTTTGTGTATGAGTGTGTGAGTGTGTGTGTGCTAGCGTGCTGGCCAGGGATTGGAGTTCTGGCTGTCCCACGCCCACGCTACTACGCCCACTTGCATATGCGGGCTCTCATGCCGTCCTCCATGCCTTGCATTGATTAGACGGGAAAGACCAAAGAGAGTCATCGTCAGATTTATTTATTTATTCACCTTTTAAATAAAGTTTCTGATTCCGGGTCCACCAGAGAGAACACTCTCAGGGCAGGCCTTTGCACTGCCTCAGTTCTCCTCTGTCGTTTCCCCTCTCTCAGGGGACGGGGGGACCCTAATCCCTCCCAGTGCATAACAAGCATGGAGACAGCCTCTTAATAGCCTCTAGTGACATCACAGCTCTGCTATCGTGCAGGAAATTCCAGGCAAGGCCCGCTTTGTTTATGCAAAAGGTTAATTAATTTGCTCGATTCTTCCCCACCCCCCTTTTAAAATTCATACCGGGTGGTGAGTCTTCCCTGCGATGAGTTTAAATGAACTGTGGTCTTTCTGGGAAACTCTCCCTCTGACTTTCAAACGTAGGCAGAGTGGATTAGGAGCTGCAAGGTCACACGTATGAATCGTGACTTCAGCTCTTGTGAGAGTGGCGTCTAAATTGATGAAGCGAATATTCAGATTGATTTTTCCTTTTTCCTGTGTGTGGATTCATGGTTGTGATGCATTTCCAATTATGGTCTGGTATTCTTTTAATCCTTAGTGTATGTGTGTGTGCATGTGTGCATGTGTGTGTGTGTGTGCATGTGCGTGTGTGTGTGTTTGTGCGTGGTGTGTGTGAGTGCGTGAAAAAATGAAGAATATTTGTTAATGTCTAGTGCCCTGTGATAGATTGGCGGCCTGGCCAGGGGGGTAGTCCTGCCCCTCGCCCAATGCATGCTGGGATAGGCTCCAGCACCCCCCCGCGACCCTGCTCATGATAAGCGGGTATAGATAATGGATGGATGGATGTAAATGTCTAGTTTCTGTAACGGTGAATCCAAATTAAAATTGCTACTGGGGGACAATGAGGTTAACGATCAAATCAAATCTAATGTAATAAGTTTATCCTGTGATCTAATGTGGTTTGATGGAATATAATTCTTAATGCAATTTGCAGTGTATAGATAATAAATGGATAACGAGCTTCCATGTGTAGCGCTGGGTAATGCATATGAGTAATTCTCCGGGATCCACCACTCCACAAAGAATGGTGAAAATTGATACCGTGCTCTATAAAAGTGCTTTATAAAGAGCGTGATTTCAGCTGTGATTATAGTGCAGATGGCTGACTTGATTCAGAGATATATATATATATATACAGTAACTGTCACACAATCCCATGACTCAGTGATATTTTAAAAAAAATCTAAATTTACATTCTGAAGGCAGGTGCACAAATTCTAATGGTGTGATATGAAAATAAGACTGTATTCACAGGTTCCCTAAATGAGCTTGTAATGTGCCCGTAAGCTTTAAAATAGCCATTGCAATGTGTTGGGCAATTTTACTTTGTTCAGTGCTGTTTCATGCATTCAGAATTTACAATTACACATATTTGTGTTAATCGCGTCTCAGCTTGCGGTGATCAGCAGTGGAAGGCACTTTGCAGAGCATCTCCTCTGTCGCTGCCAGTGAAACGCGCACATGGATTCCTAAATAGCTCTAAACGGTCTCAATTATGCTAATGGATAAAAGATAGAAGCGACTATCTTTTGGCCATTAAGAAAGACCACCCATATTTATCTCAGTTGCAGACGTTAGTGATTTCCCGGCCTGTTTGTTTAAGCATCTGTTTTCAAGCAAGCCAATTATGCACCAGTGGTGTAACGGTCAGAATGGACAACCTTTCAGCTTTTCATCTACAGTATATCTGGGGTAAACCTGTTAGTGCTCTGTGCTTGCTTTATGAGTTTTACACTTTATTATTTTTTTGTAATATAACCTGCACCCTCATGGGGAAGGGTTCCAAAAAGCTCATCTGTGTCTTCGTAGAGGAACCCCATCTAGTTCAAGCGTTCTTTTCTTTGTCTGGCAAAATGCTTTGATCTGGGAGCTTTTGCACTTTTCACAACTACGTACCATAACGGTTCCAGAAGGAACTTGAAAGGATTCCTCTATGGGGACAAGCCAAAGAACCCTTTTTTTGGGGTTTGAGTCTATGGACTTGTTCCTTGTAAAAAGGTGTTTGCAAATTTGGATGGTATGACGTTTTTACATGTCAATCATTTATGCAGCTCCAAGGTTACTGAAGTGGTTGAGATTAATGACCTCAGATGAAGTAACATAAAGTAACTTTCAAACGCTGATCACTTTTTGAGAGGAGGCTCAGTAGAGATTCCTTCTGGCCACAACCATGGTATTTGCACTCGTACAAGGAAATGCATCCGTGAATGAGAACAGCAGTGTTCTAAGAAAAAGCAGGTCGATAGACCAATGCATTTGTATTACGGATGCGCCTTCTCTCTGCTTCACCATTTGATGGAAATGTCGCACACAAACACCGGCTGTAGTGTGGATGAAGGGCCATCGAAGTGGAGAAATTTAGACTTTCTCTTTCAGTTGTGAGGAGTGAAATTACAGCCCAGAGTGTGTGTATTATTCTCGAGACATTTTCTGCATTTTGTGCTCCGGAGTCCATATGGCTGTAATTCCTTTATCTTGATTCGGAGTGAAGGATTATCAAACATTGATATTAATCTTCGGAGCAAGCTGTAATTTGTCGGGAGACAATTTGCGAAAGCAAATCTCGAGCCGCACTCTGCATAAATGCCCTTATTAATTCCCCCGCCCCCCCCACGGTATTTTAGGGTTGTTGTGCGTATGCGAAAGCGTTCGATTTCAGATTTCGTGCACAGTGACCAAGGATGTGATGTGAATGCCGCCAAAGCGACGTGGCGCGGAAACTCCCCAACGGATCGCCCCTGCACCCCTGAATGTTTTGAGGCCGTCCAGATGCATCCTGGGAAGCACTGATATTTAAAGGCCGCTTGTGATTTGCTGTCATTACGGTGTCTGTAACTAGCCTGGAGAGAAAGGGACCCGAACATTTGCTAGTAATATTATCCTTCTCACCGCTTCTCAGTAACTTAGTGGACGTCTTTCTCTGGTACCTGGATGCACGTTATGCCTTCACTGAGTGATGTTTTCTTCTGTAAAATGTGTGTTCTAACGTGCCAACCAGTGCTTTTGCTTGTGTTAACTGAAGCTTCAATATCACTACAATTACCCTTGCATGTCGTACTTTAATAGAACGATTGCTAGATGTTTCCTTGATAAATGAGTCACTTTCAATATTGAAACGTGCTTAAAATTCACACTGTGGTCTCCACAGTGGTGGGTATATTAACAAGATTAATTCCCTAATTTAATGCTGTCATACTTCCAAACGTTGGCTAGCTTCTTATGTGATTGCACTTCTAATGGTGGACGACTGTGGATGCGTTTATGGACTAAATATTTATTTAAATTTTTCTTCTGCCTGATGACTACACTGTCTTTATGCAATGGTGCAGTTTGTTTATTGAGCTAACCCCCATGCTTTAGCCCCGGTAGGGGTGCATTTGCACTCGTGGGTGGACCTTTAGGCACTTGTTCTAGTCAGGTGGCTTCTGAGAGGGGTTGGAGGTGAGGCACAAATTTTTTTATCTTGTTAGTATCACACTTTCTATCCTTGGCCACACTCAGCTGAACAGTGCAGTTTGTGCAGGCTCATTGGTGTTTACAGTGTGCAAGCCTTTGTTTTGATAAATGTTAGTTCCTTATATAAAAATATATCAAACTGTGTTTTAATAAGGGGTGGGTAATGGTAAGGATTTAGGGGGACCTCCTAGATAGGGATGAACTCAGTGGGGTGAGACCAGTTCTAGACTAATACAGATCAAAGTGCTGCCCTCCCTCAGAGATTTAGGCCTAGTCCCTCAAAGCCTTTCCAGTACAGAGATCACATACACACACACACACACACACACATACTCCCGTGCCCGTTCCTTTAGAAGTTCTCAATTTTCTCTTTGCTGTTGGCCTCATTGTGAAAGTCCACGGTAGTGGAACCGTGGATATTACCTGTACGGGTTATAAGGTGGGGCTTTTGATCTCTCTCAATGACGAACTCCCAAGACCGTAAAATGGCATTACTCCCCACCGCATCTGGGACGATGATGTCACGACCCATGGTTTACTGTCTGTAGCCCCAAGCAGGCACCAGGGAAAAATCAGAGAACCGCCCCCTCTGGAGCTGTCAAGCCTTCTTGTCAAGAGTTCTTTGGCGATGAACTGCTTTAAACCTGCTATTCATCCACCCGGTTAAACACAAATGGGCTGTGGGATCGTACCTCGGCTGTTAAGAAGGATCAATCTTATTTCTTCTTCCCTCGGTCTCTGGAGCCCTGGACTTGTGATGCGTGTTTCCACGGCCAAACGGGCAACTCACTTTTATCGAGGCGTTTAAAATTGTTTGTTACCGCCACCGCAAGGCGTATCGAATAGCCTGTGCCCGCCGTACCTCCTCGGACGTCCTCAAACAACAATGAGCCCCCCCGCCGCCCGCCACCCCATACAGATCCGTTCAACGCGACCGGGCGGAGTGTTTAATCTGCAGCGACGGCGTCGTCTCGACGGCGAACCCGCTGTGTTCGCGGAGCGGGCGAGAGGAAGCAGAGGCGCCCGTCTCGCACGGGGCGGTTTGAGATGAGGAGCGCTCGGGCGTCTGCCGCGAACGCCGCGTCTGTTGCTAAGCGCCAGAGGCGCCAGGCGCGTGGGCTTTTCTGCGCTACGCCGCCGCCGTTAGCGCCTCTCCTGGGACAGACGCGTTGGAAGAACGATCTCGCAGGATCGTCGCGCGAACACGCGCCGCCTCGCACCTGTTACCGAATCGAAATCAGCCCAGTCTGGATTCAGGCTTTTATTTTATTTTTATTTTTTTACCGTAGCGCCATTATTGTGACAGCGCCGTGCTAGTCGGTGTTGGGGTACATTTAGGTCATTCCAGCTGCCTCAGAAATGTAAGTTTCTGTGTTTAAGGAGAGCAGTGTGTTTATACAGCGGGAAATAATGTAAGCGCCTTACAGAGAATTGCATCACGCACTGCATCTCCAGCCAATCACAGGCAGCTGAAGCATCACGCGCTGCATCTCCAGCCAATCACAGGCAGCTGAGGCAGGCTGGGCTGTGCTGTAGTACTCAGAGCGCATGACTTGTTGCTAGAATATTCCATTGCATGAAATTTCCTCCCCAGCTTTAATGAAGCTCAAGGAATATAATTTTTTTTAAATTTCTTTTAAAAATTTAAAGTCCCAAGAGAGGTGCAGACTTTCATCCCACTTGTACCCCAGCCCGGAATTACATTTGTTATCCAGCTCGTTAGCCTGCTGTTTGTTTTATCCTGCGGTCCCCCAGCTGACCAATGGCATTTGCATTAGAGGGTGACGGCTCGTGTGCAGCTGGTGGCCAATCAACAAGATTTCAGTCGACCAATCAGTGAGACTGCAGCCGACCAATCAACAAGAGAAGGTTCTATTGCACACAAAAAAAAAAAAACGGGGGAAACCCTAACTGAAAACCTGCTTCCCGTCGGAGTTCAGTGACTAATTGTGTCGCGATCTGTATTCGGTTTGGGCCTGTGGGGCCCGTCGCTGTGCTGGTAACAATTGGTTCAGCTGGACATGTCTCCCAGAAGGCCCCTGGTGTGCCTGTTTCCAACCGGCTGTTGTACTGAAGTGCTTCATTACCCGTCCAGCCTCTGAGGGGGGCCTGTCGGGCATGCCATTGATCATTGGGTGTAAGTAAATGCCTGCACCCCATAGTCAGCAGTGAAGGAACAGGAGCGGTTTGAAAGCTGTTTGTTGGAGCTTGGAGAGACAGCTTTACAGCTGAGGCTGGAGTCTCACATTCTCCACAGTGGTGAGCTTGGAATCGTTCCTTGAGGGAGACTCGGGTTATTGCCAGCTCTGTTTCTCCATCACTGGCCATCACTTCATCATTCAGGCCCATTTTACTGAAGTACAAAAGCACCAGGTTGGGTGCCTCCATGCCCTAAGGCTGCTGGATGTGGGTAACTGTTTTCATTTTGCTTTGGTGGCTAGCATTACTAAGTGCCAGCGAGCGCTTAGCTTTTTTACCATTTAAAAAAAAAAAAATGCATTGGTGTCTCCTCACTTTTTTTTTTTCCCTCCTCAGTATTTGTAAAACCGTTACTCGTTTAAATGTGTTGTCATGGGAACGACAATGCCCTGAAATATACAGTTGAGCAGTCTCTACTTGTTATTCTTACCATTGTGCTCATTGCCTGAATTGTTTTCTGTCCACATCCCCCAATATGTTGTGGCTGGTTTATCCACTCTACCTCTGTCTGCTCCTCTCCAGTACAGTGGTTTAGATTGTGTCTTAGACATGGGCAGTGCACACCAGATCTATTATAGAATAACACAGAGTCGCCGCAGGGCTTGCTCGTTGCCATGGTGTCGACCGACACAGTGACATTGGTGTCGACTGGTAGTTGTAAATAAATATTGATCAGGAGGAACTAATTAGTTTTTAGTTTTTTTTTTTTTCCTCGATATGTTGCGAATTAAACTCGCCTGCAGACTGCAACATGCGCATTTTCGCCCTCGAGCGAAGTTTCCTGCAGATCTATCTGGCTTTGTTGGGCTCATGGGTAATCACAGTTTTATTGGGCGGTGTTACTACCAGCCCCAATCCATTTTAATAGAGCCAGACTCTGAGAGAGAGAGCGTGCAGACAAATGGTCAAACTGGCCGAATCATTATTGACCAGCAAAACGTGAAAACACATAAATAAATGCATTATGTGTGTGTGTGTGTGAGCTGTATAATTCCTCCTGGTTACGGACATCCGCCCAAGCAAACTAATAACATGATGCGATATCAGGGGTTTCTGGAACATTCCCCAGGGGTTTGCGTTTACGTGACCGGTCGGAGTGTCGTGAGGCTTCTTCGTGTCGCATCCCCTGACAAACACATGGCCGCAAAGGCCTTCACCCAACCGGACAGTGCCGGCCCTAGCCTTTGAGGGGGAACCATTTGGGTCCCAATCCACCCACCCCCTAAATAATATACAGTATACATATTACAATAATTCAGGGCCCCGCAGGCAGTCATGGGCCTGAAGCAGTTGGTTATGTTGTTAATGGAGTCGGACTGGCTCTGCAAACCGGGTGCCCAGGGGGCTGTGGAACCACACCAGTGCTAACAAGACATGACCTCTGCGCCTTCAGGAAGAGTGGACCAGCGCATGAGCTCATAGCTGCTCACAGTTGCATCTGGAACGAGGTAACAACTGAGCCAAAATGGCAGGTAATGAGGGGAGAAATGGCACGCATGTGCAATGCTGGCGAACGCACTTAATTTTAATCGGCCCAATCGCATGTTGAAATATGGTGCCCAAAGACACATGGCCTTAATGTGTCCCATAAACGGGTGAGTCATAGCAACATGTTTACTCAGTGACCCTCGCCCTGCGTCTTCAATTTAAACCCTATCTATATGATAATTACCCTGTAATACCCAATGCATACATGCGTGCATGGATGGGTTCTTGACATTGATTAGCGCTACTCGTATGAATTTCATCCTGATTGATCCAGGCGATAAAACCCAGTAGACGCCATTTGGACAATACACAAGCAAATGGCACGGAATAATGAAGTGGGGTTTGAGTGGCATAAACGGGCATTCACCCCCCTCCCCCTCCACAGAGGCCACCTGGCCGTTATATCTCTGTGTGAGTGCACCCCCCCCATCACAGAGATTATTCGCGGTGGGCTTCGGTCCACTCCCAGCGATCTTGCACCAAAGGACCCAATGATGAGAGAGCGGCCATTACTGTCCAGTCTCGTTCCTGATGCACTCTTGTTCTGTAATACACTATTTACTCCTCCAGCAGTAAGGCTTTGTGCTGCAGAGGGAGAGAGGTCAATGAAATACTGGCTGCATTCAAGCTTTCTCCCACTGCAGTCTGCCCTGGCCATAGGTAACAATACATGCTGCATTAGCAATAGACGCATACCCTTTTTTGGTGCCTATTCTTCAAGGACTTTATTACTTGCAGTTTTCTTTATTGAGCATGAGTTATATAGGGTATGGCTCAGGGCCATTCAGCGCCATTTTAAAATGGATTGACGTTCCTTCCCCAAAAAGGGCCTCCCCTTTTACAGTGGTCAGTGACATAAGTGTAGGTTAAGTTTCAACTTTGGGGGTGACGCACTGTTGGGCCAGTCAATCAGCAAGACCATGCTAGCTGGTTTTGCTATTAATTTGTTTGAACATATAGGGGAGTTGACTGGAGTCTCCCTGTCTCCTCCCAAATCTGTGCTCATCGCTGCTATGCGTTGGTGGTGGTCAAGGCTATTATTATTATTATTATTATTATTATTACTAGTAGCAGAAGTAGTAGTAGTCATGCTAGCATTGTTATTACTGTAGTGGTAGTAGTAGTAGTAGTATAGTAATAGTAGCAGCAACAGTATTACTAGAAGTAGTAGAATAAGCAGCAGTAGTAGCAGTAATAGTAGTACAGCGCACGCAGTCAGTATCTGTATAAGTGACAGACGTGGCGTAGGTTCCCCCACCTGGGGATTTTGAGGCTGTGACCGTCTCGTTAGTGCAGTCCTCTCGCTGGGTGTCAGTCCCAGCGCCTTTCCAGCTGAGCTCAATGCTGAGCCGAGCTGTGACTAATCTAAACCTGCCCCCAGGACACTGCGCTGCCATTCACCAGCCACTCAGAGGAGTGTGGGGGGAGAGCCAGGCTGCCACGGGGTCTTCTCCCTTAGTTCAGTACGATCCCTGCCCGAGCCTTGAAATCATGTTACAGCCACGCTGTGGCTGTTCAAAGGCATTAACCTGAGCCTGAACACGGCGATGTGCTTTCAAAGGCATTAACCTGAGCCTGAACACGGCGATGTGCTTTCAGAGGCATTAACCTGAGCCTGAACACGGCAATGTGCTTTCCAAAGGATTAGCACCTGAACACAGCGATGTGCTTTCAAAGGGATTAGAGCCTGAACACAGCGATGTGCTTTCAAAGGCATTAGTGCCTGAACACGGCGATGTGCTTTCAAAGGGATTAGAGCCTGAACACAGCGATGTGCTTTCAAAGGCATTAGTGCCTGAACACGGTGATATGCTTTCAAAGACATTAACACCTGAACACAACGATGTGCTTTCAAAGGCATTAGCCCCTGAACACAGCGATGTGCTTTCAAAGGCATTAACACCTGAACACAGCGATGTGCTTTCAAAGGCATTAGCCCCTGAACACAGCGATGTGCTTTCAAAGGGATTAGAGCCTGAACACAGCGATGTGCTTTCAAAGGCATTAGCACCTGAACACAGCAATGTGCTTTCAAAGGCATTAGCACCTGAACACAGCGATGTGCTTTCAAAAGGCATTAGAGCCTGAACACAGCGATGTGCTTTCAAAGGGATTAGACCTGAACACGGCGATGTGTGGTGTGCTGTGTGTGCGTGCTGGCATTGTCCCGTCTCCTCTGCTTTCATTGGGATTTTATTTTTTTAACGGGACCTGTAGCGCATGCAGGTGAGGGACAGGGGTTGTTGTACGGCCTGTGGGTGATGTCACATGGCACTGGAGTCACAAGGCAGGGCTGGGATGTGTGTTAGACCAGCGGTTTTCAAAATTTTATTTTCAGGCGACCCGTATTTTATTAATAGATTTGTAACGCGACCCACATAACAACAACAATACAAGCCTAAAAAACCCTAAATAAATACCGCTTGCTCAGTGAGAAGGGGGCGCCTGACTATTCTACATCATCTGGTCCCGGTCTGGGTTTGCAGGACGACAGGACGACACGTCAGGTGCAGTGTTCCGTCTGTGTCTTTGTTTCATCTTCACCTTGGTTAGGATGGTGAATCTAACTTCACACACGAAAGTCATTGTGATGGGCAGTAGCAATAAAACGCTTGCTTTGCTCGGTACGGACAGTCAGTGGAGAGGCCGTTCCTGAATGTGGGCGATTTTCCGGTTTTGTGGCAAGTTTTCGGTGAGCTATAGCCCGTGACACAATGTCTGTGTCTGTGATGTCTTTCATCCACTCGTATAGCAATATCCTTGGCTGACTGCAATCAAGCTATGAGCTGCTATGAGGGAAATATCTCCAATTCGCCATTGACACTGTGTTGTTACTAAGAGGAATTTGTTTGAAACTTTTCCGCAGCTTTTCTGTCCACGACCATACAAACTATGTCTAGTGAGGTGGGCGATATTAATCTCACCGCGATTGTTTGGGGCGTTTTTTTTTCTCTGGCAACACGATATGAAATTTTTCAAGCGACCAAACTGCAATTTTTGATTGTGTGTTACGTTTCTGCTGAGTTACCTGAGCTGGTGATTGAATTTGTTGGCCCTGCCTTTGAAAAAAGGAAAACTGTTTGTCCACCAGGTTGGCATGACGAATGGCCTACTTGAATGTCTTTCCAGCTTTTTGCTGGTTTCAAACTTTCTTTTGCCAACGTTTTAATCGTGTCGGAAGTCTTTGGCTGCGATCACACCGGAAACACTTTTTCACAGCTGGGGCCGCTGTCAAATTATTTTTGGCGAATTCGTAGAATTGTCTGCGCTGCTTTTGCACCCCAGGCACCTCGTGTTTATTGCTGTGTTTAGGTGCACGTGGAGCTGAAAATGATCCTATTGGTCCGATGAGCGCCTTCCATCCCTGTCATTCTTTTCTCTGCCCTCCAATCACGTGAAAATAGAGGCGTTGCTTTATTTTGCCAATAGGTTCTGTTGTAATCAAAGAAGATTAAGGATAAATTGGTTGTTGCTGTTTGGGCCCGCCCACAATTTTACAATTTCACAAATCCTGGCTCTCCAAAAGAGCAAAAGCAAGTGCTCTCCGCTTATCCATTGTTTTTAGAAAACGAATAATGCACCAAACTTTATAAAATTAATTTGCAAATGCTGTTAAGGACGTAAATGACGCCAGCTAAGTGATTGGCAGGAGTGGAGTGTGGTTGCCTAGCAACAGCAGAACAGGCAACCCAGGGTTTTTTTTTTTTTTTTTTTTTTTTTTATTTTTATTTTTTTACAGAGTATGCTTTGTGAAATCAAGACAGTTTGTGCACACCTTGCTTTTTAAAATCTACAACGCACGTCCTGCGAGGTTGACTGATTGCATGTACTGAACAAGGGACAGTGATGTCCAGATTTATGTCGTGTTTATCCCTACATAGAGAGTTGTATATCAGTGTGCTTATTAAAAAGAAAAACCCGTTATTTAATAATTGTTGGCCGTTACCCTGATATTACACTGGACTGCTTCATGGGATGCTCCTTAGCTGTCATTATTCGCAGTGTGAACCCAGTATTGCCAGCTGGTTCCCTTGCGTTTGCTTGTATTCTCAAAGTTCTGCCCACACTGAATCTGTGTTTCCCTGACAGCGAGCGGCTCCAGGCCGAATCTCAGCACTGCTGGGTGTGCTGGACTCACAGATCACAGCCCGGATCCGGCCCAGAGTGGCTCGCTATCTGGGTCCGTAACCCCAGGAGCAGAAAGAAAGTCATTGTTGTCACTGAAAAGCGCAAAATACAACTCTCACTGTGGGGGGAAAAAAAAATCCACAAAGGGGGGGGGGCGGAGGGGGCTGTAAAAAAAAAAAAAAAAAAAAAAAATGCAGGTGCCGCTGCTTTGATGACTGCAGAAGCCGGAGAAAAGGCGGTTTGAACGCGCGGGCGGGTCGCAGCCGATCTGAGAGCGGGGGGATCGCGGCGAGATCGCGGTTATCCCGCCGCCCCCCCCCCCCGGCTCCGCGCGCCGCGCTCGTCCCACACGCGGTGCGCCGCGCGCGGCAGCCAGCTCTTCCCTTTGTATCCCATCGCCATAACAACGGCTTGGCAGGACTGGAGAGCGCTGGGATGAATCCGCGCCGCTGGGTCGGGGGGCTGGCGCGGGGGGCCGGTCGGGGGTGCCGCCGCGGCGAATCCGCTCGGCGTGGGCGGCGCCTGGGCGGGCGAGCGAGGAGCGCGATCGCGGACGCGTGCGATCGGGGCTCCTGGACGCCGACCGCCGCGGCCGCCGCGTGGTCTTCTTCTTCTTCTTCTTCTTCTTCTTCTTCTTCGCTGGGGGAAAACAAAAAAACGGGGATGATGAACAGAGGGATGAAAAAGAGGAGGAGTGGTTTCGGGGAACGGGTGATGAAATAACGGAGCACATGGTGAGTGCTTTGTGCGCTTCTCTGCGTCTCTCGTCTTCTATCGCATCTGTGTGTGTGTGTGTGTGTGTGTGTGTGTGTGTGTGTGTGTGTGTGTGTGAGAGAGAGCCTGCACGCTTGTGTGTGTGTGTGTGTGCGCATGTAAGTTATGTAACTACTATGAAAACAGAAGAATATAAAAAGACATGATGGATCTCTTTTACTATATCAGCTGTGTGATAAGCTAGGAAAAAAAACAAATGGATGTGTGACTCCCCCCCCTGTGAATTTTCCATATCATTCTGAATGTGGATAATTGCTAAGTTAGACATTTACTAGCCTTATTACCTCTGTGCTTGGCTATAAATGAATGCTCTTTTGTGTAACAGAAACAATAGTGTTGGGGGTGCGGGGAGGCTACAGTAGTAATACAGTAGTAATGCTACACCACAGGTGATGCTGGCTCTGCAGTAGCCTCACAGTCAATATCAGTGCTTTTGACCGAAAAGGTCTCTGTTCTGCATTGTGCAGTTCTGCAAAATTGTGCGTTTAGATGGAGATTTTGCTAAGTTCATTGTCGATGCCAGTGATTCCAGCGATGCGGGGGGGGGGGGGGGGGGGGTGCAGATAGATCTATACGAGGTGAATCCAGGGCTGCAGCTTCGTCGCGTGAGTGAGGACAGCGAAGCGGTTTTGTGAAACTGAGGGATCGCACGCTGGCGCTCACACGTCCACGAGGCTTCGGGCTGAACGCGGTTTGGCTCGGGGGTGTTGAGCTTGGTGGCAGTGCCCGGCGCCTGTGCCCCCTGTGCCCGCCGCTGCCCGTGCCACTGCGACTTTCCCCGCGCTCCTGGAAATGCCCCTCGCCAGCTGGAGAGGCACGAGGCGCTGAGCTGAGAGGCGGCGTGCCCCGACGCCCCGCGTGGAGCCGGCGCTCCGCTCCTGGAAATGCCCCCTCGCCAGCTGGAGGGGCGCGGGGCGCTGAGCTGAGTGCGTGGGCGCCTCCTCTGCTCCGCCGCGCGTTCCCCACGCCCACTCCGCACGGGGCCCGCGGTGCGGAGTCTGCCGGGGTTACGTAACGCGCTCCAGCTTCTCTCGCCCCGGCCGCTACCGCGCACGTGTTAGCGCCGCCGCTCACCTGCCTGCTCCTCTGCCTGCCCCTCTCTGCTCTTTAACATCCCAATTTTATGGGCTTTATGGGCTTTCTCCCCCCCCCCCCCCCCCCCCCCATAGAAGATATCCCCACCCCCCCCCCCCCCCCCCCGGTTTGGAACGCCCGGCGTCTTCTGCTGGACGTGTGCGATTGCTGCGAGGTCCTGTGTCTCTGTGGGGAGAGGGTGGTCCAGCGCATGTCCTCCTCCAAAATGCATACCGCTCTATGCAACCTGTTTTCACTCTGTTTAGGCATTACCGATTGCATTGCATTATACTCAAGGCCGGATACTAACTTTTTCACCCACTGGCCACAGTGGCTGGTGTGTCCCAAAATTCACCGGCCAATTTCACTGTTTTACAAGACAAGATACTTAGAATGTAACTGGACCTCCAAGTGATGGGTGTTTACCTGCCAAAGTGGCTGGTAGAGTAGGCAAACTTAACAGCCGCAGGTAAGAAATTTGCCAGCATTTGGCTGGTTCATGGCTGTAATCTCCCACCCTGATTACATTACATGCGTTTAGCAGACGCTCTAACCCAGAGAAACTTAATCAGAGAGATTTCTTCTCGCTCCCCCTTCCGATTCTTGGATGTTCAGCTCTGGCCAGGTCCTCCGGAGACAGGCCTCTTATCTCAACACTGATTACTTATTTTAAACCACAATAAATTGTTTCCTCTTTTACTGTACTCATATGTACACACGGGTATTTCTCTACCTGTATGTACAGACATGTCAGTGTCTGTCAAGCACTTCGTGCTGACTCTGTCAGAAAAAGCGCTGTATAAATCTGAACGACTTGACTTGACTTGACTGATTTCAATATATACTGCACAGGCCCAAGATGGCTGCGGTGTAGCAGAGCAGCGAGAGCTCTACACTTAACAAAGGGAGATGAAGGGTTTGAATCCCTGGGGCCAGACTGCTGTTGCATCACTGATCTAGGTTCTTCACCGGATATTTCTTTTCAGTTGATACAGTATCTCGCTGCGTAAATGGATGAAAAAATGTAACCTGCGTAAGTTGCTCTGGATAAGGGTGCTTTGCACATTATTTGGTAATGTAAAGTGCTGTAAGTAATCACAGTCCCAGTTTTGGGGCACTTAACCATCAACAGTAATGTTAATGGTGATGGGTGGGAAGAGAAAAGTATGTAAAATTGTCTGTATTTTTGAAATCTTGGTTAGCGTGTCCTTAAATATCCTTTGTGTGGTGCATTGTGTAGGTTAGTGCTTCTGGTTTCAAGCCCATTACTTTGACATTTTCCCAGACTGTTTTTATTCTAGGCAGACATTAACGATTGCCTGCCTGAACCGGATGAAAAGTTTCTCTTATTTGAGTGAAAAAACCGTGTTACAGCACTTAGCATTCTTAATGTGAAATTCCTTAATGTGAAATTGAAAGGTTTTCAGATTGTTCGAGCGCATGCATGAAATTGATGCTGACTGATGAAACCAGCTGAGTTGTGTTGAGCGTTGATTTCATCAGCTGGGCTGCTTGCTGCAGACTTTTAATGTAGAGAGAGCAGAAGCGACTGCTGTGCTGTGGCCCCTCTCAGTGGTTCAGATTCACATCCCTTCATCTCATCACTTACGCAGGATCCCGCTTGTTTTTCTAACGAGAGTAATATTTATTTCGGATCCCCGCGCACCCCGATTTGTTTATTTTGCTCCCGATTTAGACCGCCTGCTCGTCTCATCACAGCGGTGTCCTTCTTCAATGCCGCAGAGCGCAGACGAGCACGCACGTCCCGTGAAATGTTACGGTTCTCTTCGGTCCCCCGGTTTGGGTTGCGCGGTCATTACTCAAGAGAACCGCGGTACTACCGCCAGGCACTGTTGGCACTGTGGCACATTTTGGACCGCGTGGCATTTGGGCCTCCCTTTCGGCCCTCTTCCGTGTTCCTAAGTCCTCTCCTTGATTTGAGTGGTGTTTGAGCAGTGTGGCTCCTGAACTGTTGATCGGTGCATTCACGTCTACTGCATGCTCTGTAGCCTCTGTTCACGACTCCCTCTGTTTCTCCCTCCGTCCCGCAGGCTAACCTGAAGAAGTTTATGGAGCATGTCCAGCAGAGGAACGTCGAAAAAGTGGCGAAGGCGCTGGAGAAGGGGCTCGATCCCAATTTTCATGATCCAGACACGGGAGGTAAGGGCTCCCAAATTGGGGGTGGGAAGCTTGTTAGAATGATGTGGAAGACCTTGTGTTCTATTCTCTGCTGACAGTTCTCACTCTGAATCTCTCTCTCTCTCTGTCCTTTTCTCACTCTTTCTCTCACTCTCTTGCTCTTTTTCTCACTCACCTCCTTTTTTCTTTCTCTATCTTCCTGTCTTGCTCTTTCTCTCCCTCTCTTGATCTTTCTCTCTCTCCTTCTATCCTTTTCTCTTTCCCCATCTCCCTGTCTTACTCTTTCCGTCTCTTGCTCTTTCTCTCTTTCTCTCCCCCTGTCTCTGTCTCTTTCCGTATTTGATCAAACACACACTGAACCTAGCAGTAGTTCTGTGTTACACTGTAGGCAGCGTTGGCTCAATCTTATTGGCTCTGGCAGACGAGGGAAGCAGCTCTGGAGACGTTTCACTGGCTGACTCTCCCTCAGTTAAGACCATTCACCATAGAAGGGTGAAAACACCAGGGGTACAGTGCAGTACTCGCAGCCCTGGAGGAGCGGCCATTTTCTTTTCCTGTGTAGTTCCTCCACAAGTGTAGTGTAGTTTCCACAGAACTGAAATGCATTAAAAGCCCACCTGTGCACTCCCCGTACACTGCCTTGGCTTCCTGTCTGAACCTGACTTTATGTCAAATCCCTGTGCTCTCTCATTAAGGAAGTGGCCTTTAGTTTATCGTCGTGTAAGTGACACAGAGGACAGAGTTAATGAGGTAATGGGTCTGAAAGCTCCCTTGCCGAGCTGGTTCATGTGATGCACGGTCAGCGCCATCCCTCTGTGCCGACCGTAGAGTGGTTTGGGGAGCCCTGGTTCAGATCACTGCCTATGACCATGGGGCGGACAAATCGAAGAGCAGAAGAATTAGCAGCGTCCTCTCGCCTTTTTCCGTCCTATGGGATGAGAGTGCGGTGGAACATCGTCCGGTTCAGATCACTGCGTCCTGAAGACTCCCTTCAGAGATGGTTTTTCATCCTCTTTCTCCCTGTTCAGGATTCCCAGTTCTCCTCCACAACATGCGAGGTACACGCTGTCCACAGTGTTTTTCCCCCCCCTTGATGAACAGAGAATAGAGCTGATATGAGGTGATCTGTGTGTGACGGGTGAGCGGATTCTCTTGGGACTAGTGATGTCACTGAGAGACGGGGGAGTGCAGTTGGAGTTCCTGGCCCCGATACATCCGATTTCCCTGAGCCGTGTTCCCTGGGGAGGGATAGTGGGTGTAATCAATGAGGATATCTCCTCTGGATACACGCTGAATGGCGTGAGCCCTGTAAACCGCTGTGTTAAGTATTGGTAATGCCGTGACTGCGCATTGACGGCTTAACTCCATCGGATGAAGAGCGCCTTTAAATACATACAGGAAGCCGGGAAAACTGGAAATGGATTGACGGGGCAGGAGACCAGTTATCTGGGTCTGTGTTTGTCAGTTTTTTTTTTTTGTTTTTTTTTTTTTTTTTTGCTAACTTATGATGTTGGTGATTTGCGTTTGTTTGTTTTTACAATAACTTCTTCCTTTTGGCAATAGTGCCGCACGATGCCATCCGTTTGTTTGGCAGACCCATCTGGGCTAATTTACATAATCTAGATGTTTTTGTTTATGCAGCTGGGTTTCTCACAACGGTATTTCAGATTAAGCCTCTTTATCAAGAGCGCCACAGCGGTAACCTCCACCTGGGACTAAACACGCAACCTCCCGGCTGTCCGGCTAATCACTTTCGCCACATTTCCACCTGAAACGCCAGGCCAGGTCTGGCTTTTGATGATAAGTGTGCGCTCCAGATCTCCATCGTCAGATTAAGAGATTCACGCGGCCCTTCGCCTGTTTGATGCGGCGCTTGCTGTTCAATCACACTCCAGTGCTGCTGAAGCTTTTGAAAGAGAGACAGGGAGGGGGGGGGGGGGTTTTTGTGAGATAACCTCGCCTGCTGAGGACCGCTGAGTGAAAATCCAGGAGCGGTTGGGAAACAGAATCAGTTGGATGACTGAGCATCTGCACGGTCAAGCGAGCCAGAAAACCTGCTCGAAGATCTGCCGATTCCTGCTCCCCCCCCCCCCCCCCCCCCCCGCGCCTCGCGTTATTGCGTTCTCATCCATAAAATCACAACTTCCCGCTTTCACGTTATTGGGGATGTGTGGCTGTCTTCCCATTGCATGCGCTGTATGTTGATTTATTGGTTTTTTGAGCGGTGTTCTGAAGAGAGACGATTAGTCCACAGCTTTTGCGCTTTCACGAAACCCGGTGTTAGTTGTGTTGTCACAGCTGTCAGTAATTGGTCTGACCCAGATTTTCGAACAACCAGTAAACCAATCGAAAACATTAAGGTGTTATTGCAAGCCAAGTCTACGCTAGCCAAATGCTCGTCAGCTTACAGGAAATAAATTGGTGGAAAGTGGGTTTTAAGAGAACAAGGGGCCGCCATTTGCCGTTTCAGTGATTGACGCATAAGAGTCACGTCGCCGTTGGCAGACTCGACGCAAGAGTTCGAGACACAACCTGGAGGATTGAGAACGCGGGGTGTGCGGTTGAGCTCGTTAGCACGTAGCACTATGAATGCGAAAGTTAAATGCAATAATAACGGCTGCTCATTCAAGTCTTTACGCTGGTTTGAAAAGCATACATATGTGGCCAATTTTGTTGTCAAGAGAAGTACCCTCATTTCAAATACCAGCCTGATTGAATTGGACTTTGTGGCATTTTGAAAGCATGAATTCCTTTTTTTTCCCCCCCCCAAAAACAGTCTGGCAAGTTTTGAATAAAAGATGTGACATTTGCATTTACTTTTAAGTCAAAGTTAAAGTCCAGTGTTGATTGAATAACCTGTCATAGTCTTGCTGTTATATATAATATAAAAAATATCAGGGTCTTTAAATAATGTCTACCTGAACAGTGTCTGAATTAAGGAAGCAAGGTTTTGGCGTTGTTTCCTTCCAGAAGGCACGCCATGCACTTTCCGGCATGTTCTAAACCATTGCCTCTGAGTTCCTCAGGCGAAGGCACAAAGCAGCCCTAACCAGCACGATGGTTTGGGATGGTCGCGCACGACGTCCCGTTCGTTTCATCTTTCGGCTGCGTTCTCTGTCACCGTTTAGCGTCCCTGGAGAGGCGGAGGTGGGGGGAGCTCTGGGCGGGCTGAACTCTGTGGTGCTGTATTTCTGCTCGCACGCCTTCGACGGCGTAGTGTCTGGGACCGCGTGTCTTTAGCGAGAGTTTCGGTTCGGTGCGTTTCGGCAGAGCTCCCCGAGGTTCCCGCTCCGCCCCCCCCCCCGCTGTGTAGCTCCGTCTCCGGCTGAGTGGAAGCTCAGCTCAGCCCGGCCTGCTGTGGTGTGTTATCTGACTGCATGTGTAAAAGTCTGGTGGCAGTGATGCTTTTCCTCTGTGTGTGTGTGTGGGTGTGGTATGCCTGGTGTGTGTGTGTGTGTGTGGGTGTGGTATGCCTGGTGTGTGTGTGTGTGTGTGTGTGTGTGTGTGTGTGTGTGTGCGTGTGCATGTGTGTGTGTGTTTGTGTGTGTGTATAGAATGCCCGCTGACTCTGGCTGCTCAGATGGAGGGATGTGCAGACATGATAAAGGTGCTGAGGAGTGGTGGCGCCCATCTGGACTTCAGGACCAGAGACGGGATAACAGCCCTGCACAAGGCCGTGAGGAACAAGAACCACACCGCCCTCATCGTGAGTATTTACACACACACACACACACACACCAAGAACCACACCGCCCTCATCGTGAGTACACTACACACACTCACACACACACACACACACACACACACACACACACCAGACACACACACACACACACACACACACACAAAAAACCACACTGCCCTCATCGTGAGTACACACACACACCTACACACACACACTCACGCACACACACACCAAGAACCACACTCCCTCATCTTGAGTACACACACACACACACACACACACACACCAAGAACCACACTCCCCTCATCTTGAGCACACACATTTATATACACAAACACGCATGCACACGCACACACACACTCACGTACAGACACACACACACACACACACACACACGCACTCAGCAGGCAGATGAATCAGACTCAGCCCACTTTGCTGCTCTCTTCAGCAGTAGGAGTAGGCTGGTTTCGTCATTCCTCGTGTTGAGTTTAATGTGCACTGAATCTGCACACAGTGAGTCACCTAATGGACAATACTGGAACAGGGACAAGCACAGGTACAGGGACACATGTGACTACACAGAGCCTTCATTCATACACAGTAATGTTACCCAACATTATTAAGACTCTCATAATCAGCTCTATAAGCCTTCTGTGTAGGATGCAGATTATGTCGATGTTTTGCCTTCTGTTATAGAGTGTCTAAATACACAGTCAGAGCATGGGCAGACAATAGACAGACAGTCCAATATGACAATAGGACCTGTTTCATTACATTTTGACTATAGAGAAAAGTCACTGGTTGTGTTGATGAAAAGGTATTTCAGGCCCTGAGTTTTGCATAATGTGAGACTCCCGAGATTTATCCTCTTGATATCCGATTCATATCCTATTTCAAGTCCATAGTCAAATATTTATTGCCACATACACCAGCAATTCAGCAATATTCATACAGCCAGTACTTCGTCATATGTCATTTTCATTGTCACACACAACCTTGTACAGTATATGCGCCCAAAAGTCATGGTCTTAGGAAAGGCTTTTCCATTGATTTCTTACATTTATGAGACAGCATTATGGTTTAGTCACATGGTATATTGATCCAACGTGAAGTTTTTAAACATTTATTGTCTAACATCAAACTGGTGAGAACTGTGTATGAGATAAAAAATAAAAACACCAACAATATGC
The DNA here is from genome assembly GCA_025169545.1 of Anguilla japonica. Lineage (NCBI taxonomy): Eukaryota > Metazoa > Chordata > Actinopteri > Anguilliformes > Anguillidae > Anguilla > Anguilla japonica. The sequence goes on from CM045889.1 coordinate 5,747,345, forward strand.
TGAACGACACTGTTAAATGGACTCATTCTGTAATAAATTTTTGCTCTCAAAAACGAGATGCTGTTGGTTTGTCGTTTGGCCTTGGAATTGCAGACGCTTCTAACTTCAGCCATCTTTTAAAAAAAAAAAAAAAAATATTTCTAACAGCGTTCCTAACATGAATATTTAATGGGTACAGTTCTGCTGAATATTACCGTCTGGAAATGTGTGATGTAACTTCATGCTGTTTGTTCAGATTTTAATCTTTTAGCCTGTTTCTGTGCAGTCTTTCTGACTTGTCAGCGCATCGTGGTCCTCGTCAGTGTCGCATAGCGATTGGCTGCTCTTCCTCTGTGCCCTCTCTGATTGGCCGTCTGTGCCCGTGAGCCGTGTGACTTCCCGCTTTCCCTTTCCCGTTGCAGACGCTGTTAGACCTGGGCGCGTCCCCGGACTACAAGGACAGCCGGGGCCTCACCCCGCTGTACCACAGCTCCATGGTGGGGGGGGACCCGTACTGCTGCGAGCTGCTGCTGCACGACCACGCCCAGGTGGGCTGCATGGACGAGAACGGCTGGCAGGAGATCCACCAGGTACGTCTCCGCGCCGCGCCGGGGTCGCGCTCGCCACCGCCATCGCGACCGGAACGAACGCTCGCGCGGTCCCGCCAAGTCCCGTTACGGCGCCGCCCCCCGGCCGACACGGACACCCGCCCCTCACTCACGCGTTCGTCTCGCGTTTCGTGACTCCTCCCACTTTTTTGCTGACGTCACGCACGCAGCATTATCACTGTACTCACTGTTGCAAGTTTCGCACTGCAGCATGCCGAAGAGTAGAGGCCAGCCCCTGATTTCTTGGTAAGGAGGATCATGGGATTGCTCTGTGTTTGGCTTACACAACACACTTCTAATTGAGAATCAGCCTCAGTGTTGTACACCAGTGCCCCGAGACCTTATCCCCGCAGCCCACAGAGGCTGCTTCTGTGACGCTTCCGTTAATTCATCGCCCGTAAGTCCGCTGCTCGCGCTCAGATGACATTTCCCGCAGCTGCACGTCGGTCAGGAAATCTCTCTAAATCACAACCCCCCAGAAACAAAGTTCAGAGAAATTAAGTCCTGAGATGCATGAACTTAAGACTCATTAGAGAGTTTGAAGGTTGAAAGTGATTTCCGATTCTAATCACGGGTAGAGTATTAAAAGTTGCACTAAAATGAAAGGCGGTGAAATTGTTTGCAATGTTTTATGGGGTCTTCTCTGATGGCCCCCATACAGTTATGTAACAAGAGCTCTGAACTGAAAAAACACTTGTACCACAGTTGTGTGTTAGGCCTCAGTGAGTGCTCAGGTTGGTGCTGTGTTTGAGTTCTGGGGCAGTGGCAGTGGGATTCCAGTCAAGCCAGCGCTGGTGTTTGCATTTTGGCTTTTTTTCGGGCGGCAGTCGAACTCATTCTGTTGCCCTGCCAGTCAGTGATTGAGTGGGAGTGCGGTACCATCTGGAGGGTATCAGAACACAGGTCGGCACCGGCAGGTGGCACAGCCTGGCTTTAAACCTGCAATCTGCCAGATCAGAAAGTGGAAGCTCCCAGGCCCTCGCTCAGCCCGACTGGAGAAACAAATCTGGCAAAAACAGACAAACAACAGACAATCCGGTATAAAGGGTGTATCGATGAATTACCAATGCAACATCGATTTCTCCACTGTGGGAACTGTCAGCGTTACCTTGCATTTCAAACCCAATTTGACAGCCTGGCCTTTAAATGTCAAATGGAGTCTCCTGCAATCCAACTGTAAATTGGTCTGTTTTTTTTTTTTTTTTTAACGTCCCTTTAATGTATTAACAGAAGAAGATAATGAGTCATTTGGTGTTAAAACAGTTACTACGGTGATCTTGCACGAGTTGAACACACAGGTTCTATTCTGTTGCTGTTAAGCCGTTACTACGGAGATCTTGCGTAAGTTGAACTCGTATGTTCTATTGTGTTACTGTTAAATTGTTACTACGGTGATCTTGCATAAGTTGAATACATACGATCTGTTCTGTTGCCGTCATTAAAGCGATTCTGAATACTGTAAGTGGATTTGGTCGGCACGGCGATGGATTCTGTACCCACATCGCTGTGCTATTGTTCAAATACCAGTTGTAGCACACTACATTTGTATCCTTTAACAAAAGATTTTGCATGTAGTTTCTTTTGTCAGTATCCTGCTGGATAAAGAACAATTGTGTGCAATCTAAGCTCCTCGTATCACCCTGGAGGAAGGAGATAAAAAAAATAATTGGAACACACTTTGCACTCTCGTTTCTATTGTGTCATAAATACCAATATCTCAGATAATACGGATGTAGTTTTGGATGGTTATTATGCTCTTGGTTGAATCTGAGTGCATAAAGAAAATTTAAAACCCGTGTTCGACGCAGTAGGGGTGCGTAATGAAACTCACTGTCAGTACTTCCATCGCGATAGGGAATGAAACTGTCACGCTAACACAGTTTACCGTTTATGCAGATTTGTTGCGAGTGCTTGCTTTAATGTAGCCATGACCACTACTGTTACCCCTAGGAACTGCCTCCGTTTTGCATTTGCCCATCTGTATGGTGACTGGCTAAAATAAAGCATGACAGTTGAAGTACCGCCTTCTTCACTGCTATCAAAGGCAGGATATTACAGCTGTTTAGAGTCGATGTGAAAATTCCTTCAGCTGAGCTGAAATTTGCGGTGTAATTGACTATCATTTTAAATCACATTGCTGAGGAATTCCTGAAAAGAGAATTTTTTCTATGACACATCTATGACTGTACCCTTAAGAAATATTGAACTAGGATTTCTTTCTTTGCTGGACCACAAAAAACATTTTTGCACAATTTGGAGCTGTGTGTATCGCCCTGGAGGAAGAACATGAAAAATTACTGGAACACACTGTGCTGAACGTTCCAAAATTAAAATCAGAGATTTGCCGCTGTACATATTTTCCCCTCAAAAGTATTTCAATATTTTTACGCAATTCAAGGTACCAGTGACGCCAGGGGTGTGTGTCAACTGCCACGCCCGTCATAACTGCCATAACTGACCATATGAGCGATCTGCAGCTCTTACTGCACCTCTGCTACTGTTGTTGAGCAGCAACCCAATTTGCATCCAAGGCATAATTAAAACGCTCTGCGCTTGCTTAGCAGACTTGGCACTAAGTGCCTTGCTTACTGATACCGTGGCAGTGCTCCAGGAAAGGGCATTGAACCTGCAACCTTGGGTTACAAAGCAGAGTTACCAAACTGCAGCTTATCATGTAGATCGCTGAACGCCTTTGTCTTTATTTAAAGTCGCTTTTGTTTGCCTGTCTACTGAAACATTATGCTATCACAGGGAGCCATTATTTCATTCACGTATCGATGCGTGTAGAAATCTGTGCCCCCCCCCCCCCCACCAAGCAGTGGGCCCCTGGAATCGTTACCAGCTCTCACCCCACTAGCAATAGCCCTGCCCCCCCCCGCCCCCCAGTGCTTCAAAAGTATTGGGGGCCAAAATACTTTTACTGCAGTAGGAAAAAGTACCTTGACACCCAATAAAATAAAACAGATTTGTTGTGTTGGGTACCAAGGTGGTTTTTCTTAGTGCAGTTTTGCACGCTACAGTCCAGTTCATGCACTGGTCATTCCTGTGCCAGTTGCGGCCACAGCAACCCCTCAGTTTAGACTGAAGCGGGGGTCTCAAGCTCAGATCCTGCCGGGCCGCTGTGTCTGCTGGTTTTTTTGAAGTGTCCCTGCACTTACGTGCTCAACGTGAGTCAGTGATTGGCTAAGCAGTCTGCGCAGCCTGTTTCCATAGGCCCAAACTGGACTGCTGATTGCGCGGAAATCACAGGGAGCCAGCCGGGAAGTACAGCCCTCCGGGACCGGGAGTTTGGTACCGCCGGAACTGAGACGGTTCTGTTGAGTCAGGCGGCCTGAGATCCGTCGGCGGCCAGCCGTGCGCTCCTCTCCCGCGGCGGGATGCCCGCGCGGCGCGGCCTGGCGGATCACGCGGAGCGAAGTGCGTTGGCGGCGGACGGAGCGAGCGCGTTTGCTAACCCGCACGGTAGCGGCTGCGTGTGCCGTTTCGAGTTCCGACCGCGGACGTTGGAGCAGCGCCGAGATTCTGACCGCTCCTTCCAAATCGGGAGAGAAGACAAATAATGGGGGAATAATAGCTTTATTAACTCACAGAATTACAAAATAAGAGGTTTTTCACATATACACAAACAATAGTAATGGTAACAATGTTTACATATATTTACAATAATTAATAGTGCAATAATATAAAAAGAATTTGTTGAAAAGTGGAAGAATTCTGTTTAAAAATACGTGAGAATTGGCTCTCCCCCCCACTCCCCTTCATCCTGTTCCTCTTGTCCTGTACGCGCTGCCATTTTAGCAAGACACAGGCAAATGCAGGCCTATCCAACTTAACTTATTCCTATTTAATTTCGATTTAGAGTTTTCTTTTTTCGGTGGAGAAAGAGTAATTTATTTATTTTTTTGCCATAGCTCACAGTTATCCCACAGCAACAAGGTTGACACTGCTGGTTGCTTAGTAACGCAGCTAGATAGATGTACTGTACAGTTTTATACAATAAGTAAATGATGTTGTCCTGAATTGAAACTATTGACCGATTTCCTTCCATTGTGTTGTTTGCAGACAAAGCATAAAAGATTTCTTGTTCTCAGCCGTGTATAGTGGTATAACAGTAAGTTCTTTGTTTTCCTGAGAAACGTATTGTAATAACACGTTACATAACAGAAGCATTCAAAATGGACAGCTAATGGAAATACATTTATATTGAATTTTTATTATGGTAAAGGGAAGGGGGGAAGTTCATTGAAAGTGCCAAATTCAGATTGTGCAAATGTGTCTGGAAAACACAGATAATTCTGGAACAATTTTCTGTGAAATGGAATGCAGCCAGTGCAGATTAATGGACAATAACAGCTGATTGTATTTTATTGTGTTTCGTTGGAACCTTGGGCTCGGTTTGGGATGGGATCACGCCTGGGTCAGACCACTGAGGCCAGATTGTGAAGGCACGTAACAAAAGAAAAGTATTTGTGTGTTTCTCACAAAAATTTCCATTCAAAACTAATAAATAATAATAATAATAATAATAATAATAATTATAATTATCATCATTATCAGCCCCACCACCATCATCATCATCACCACCGCCTTTATGGTAGGCGTGATGAAGAAAACAACAGTCGTAGCAGTAACGGCTTTCCCTTGCTGAAACCGGGTTTTGTTCCTGGTCCTCTCTCTCTCTCCGTTCTGTTAGAGGCCGTACGTGCGGCGGCAGTCACAGAGGAGAGAGAGTGGGCTGAGAGAGGGCCTTCTTTTACGCGTAGCCCCTCCCACACGATCCGGAGACGAGAGCAGCGCAAACTGCCAATTACCCGCCGAGCCGTCAGCGCTCCGTCTCACGTGCACGGCTCGCGCACGTGCGCGCCCGGGATGACGCATGCAAGCGTACGCGCTGCGCCGCACACGCGTACGCAGAACTGGCACACGCCACCCACATACAGCACGCCCGCTCTCTCTTCAACGCGCGGAGCCTGGGGGGACGGCCTCTCGATTGCGTGACTGAACAGGAAGTCGGCTCCCCGCTGGCCGGTGACTCAAACCGTCCAGTTCCTGTTTTCCCGTCGCCATGGCGACGGCGCTGTATGGTAATGAGGCCCGTCGAACGCGCAGGGCGCTGCTGCTACGGTACGGTACCGCGCAGCTGGCTTGCTTGCTAGCGCTGTAGGCTAACGACGGGCCCGCGTGCCGTCAGCAGGCTAGCTGGCTGCGTGCCCGGCCCTCTCGCCGATGCGCTGACTCGCTCGCTGACCAGGGCGCTGGCGGGATTAAAGGGTGCCGCAGAGAGGTGTCGGATTGCGCCCGATGACACGTGCGCTCGCGGGCGCGCCCCTTGGCCTCCCGCTGTAAGATGGGGGGTACATTTTAATCGCGACCGCGCGGAGACTGTGCGCAGCGACTCAAGCCTCCGCTCTCTCCCCGCAGGCCTGTCGCCACGGACACGTGCAGCACCTGGAGCACCTGCTGTTCTACGGGGCGGACATGAGCGCGCAGAACGCCTCGGGGAACACGGCGCTGCACGTCTGCGCGCTCTACAACCAGGTAAGCGCTGCGGGAGCTGGAACGGGGGGCGGAGCCGTCTGCCAACTGCGTGCTTGATCCGGAAGGTTCTGGGGTTCCTGGAGATCCCAATCCCATCCTCCCAATCCCAACCTCCCAATCCCAGCTCCCAATCCCAACCTCCCAATCCCAACCTCCCAATCACAGTTTCCCGATCCCTCCCTCCCAGTCCCAACCTCCCAATCCCAACCTCCTAATCCCAGCTCCCAATCCCAACCTCTCAATTCTAAAGTGGCTCAGGGCAGAAGAGGACTTGTAATGACTCCTCTCTGGTGTCTGCTTGCAAATAGAAGCCAAGTCTTTGTCTGAAACCATATGACGATTGGCTAGTAATGATGAAGGCAGGTATTGTCATACCTCCACCCATCTCCACCATAGGTCTCTGACAGACTCTTTCTTCAGAAGATTGAAACTCATGAGATGGGAATTAGGTTTACAATGTGGAATTGGAGTTCAGCTTTTTTATACGCTCTTCAGTCAGGGCCTGCATGTGAATTCTTGCCTTGGCAGTGGTAGTGATTTTGCTCATTTGTGTCTGCAAAGAATGACCTCATTGCGAGAGCTTCGATTTGGCAGTCACTGTCAGTTCTTTGGTACTTTTAATGCTTTCTGTTTCACAGAAAAGTGTTAGCAGTGCCGTGGAAGTGAATTGACGGTTAATTGATTAATCACACAAAGCAAGTTCCCATTAATTTGTCATAATGTTATTGGTATTTATGAGATGGTTTAATGGGTGAGCCACTTCACTCTGATTGATCTGACAGAATAGATTTTGCAGCTTCTGAGACAAAGTTATGCTGTCGGAGTCACGCTTAGGCTAAATAAAAAAATAAATGCATGAACATTTTTTTTTAGCTAATGTAAAAACTCAAAGGTATAATTTAAAAATATTCTCCATTTTGCTCATCGTTGCATTTGGCAGTGAATACCACATTGACTGTGGGCATAAGGGCTAGCAGTGGTACAGTAAGTCTGGGATAAATTGGTTTGAAGAGCTGGGCTGCCTGTGAACTGTAACGCGCTTGACTGGTTCCACACTATAATGGCCAAATTGATGTAACGGGGGATAAGCTGAGGTTTCTCACCTTACAGATGCATTTTAGTCATCAAAGAGAGATTTCATTGCAGCAGTTTTGGGAGCTGACCTTACATTAGTTTTTACTCTTTCGCTTTCTGTCTCGGCTATCTTATTTACCTTCACCTCTCTCTCCTCACTCCCTCACCTTTTCTCTTTCCTTCTTTTTCTTCAACCTCTCATCCTCTTCTCTCTCTCTCTCTCTCTCTCTCTCTCTCTCTCTCTCTCTCTCTCTCTCCCCTTAAGGGAGCAGCCAGTATGTTTGTGGCAGTGTCAGAGAGCCGCAGAATGGATGTCCTTTCCTTTAGTCCCAGATGGGTTTTCCTGTAGTACACACTCACACACACACACACGCATGCACACACACACACATGCACACACACACACACATGCACACATGCACACGCGCATACGCACACACACACACACACACACACACACACACTTGTTTCCCGGGCATGTTCTGAACCAGATGAAGGCGATGATCACAGTTTTGCCCTGAGCCCTGAGCCCTGGTCCCTCAGCACACACACGCACACATGCACACACGTGCACACGCACACACACACACTGAGCCCCGGTCCCTCGGCACACACACACACACACATGCACAAACGCACACACGTACACACGTGCACACACACATACACTGAGCCCTGGTCCCTCAGCACACACACACACACACACACACACACACCGTCCATGAGCTTGAGCGCTGTGTACAGAGCTCCATCACACCGATCTGCTGTGTGCGCTGTGCCAGATCCTGCTGCCCCATCTCAGCTCAGCATAACATATGTCCTGTGTCACATGACCATGTCAGGGCATTAGTGCCCAGGTGTGTCTGGGCATTGGGGCCCAGGTGGGTGTGGGTTTTAGTGCCCAGGTGAGTCAGGGCATTAGTGCTCAGGTGTAAATGAGGTCGTAAGTTCATGTTGCAGACGCACTGCTCCTCAGTGTGTAAATAAGGTTGTAAGTTCTTACTGCAGACCCACTGTTCCTCAGTGTAGAAGAAAATTGTCCTCCATAAATAAGGTTGTAAGTTCATGTTGCAGACGCACTGCTCTCTCAGTGTGTAAATAAGGTTTCTAAGTTCATGTTTCAGACGCACTGCTCTCTCAGTGTGTAAATAAGGTTGTAAGTTCATGTTTCAGGCGCACTGCTTCCTCAGTGTGTAAATAAGGTCTTAAGTTCATGTTGCGGACGCACTGCTCTCTCAGTGTGTAAATAAGGTCTTAAGTTCATGTTTCAGACGCACTGCTTCCTCAGTGTGTAAATAAGGTTGTAGGTTCATGCGGCAGACGCAGTGTAGCTCTGTAGCGGCTCAGTGGCAGATGGGAGAGCTGTGTGGCTAAGTTACGCTGGGCCTCTTTGTCCCCCGACACCTCCAGTAACACAGATGGCCGGTCTGGAGGCAGCCGGGGTGAGACGTTCTCTCGTTCCTCTCCTCCTTCAGCGCAAACAAAAAAATCTTCTCTTCGGTTGTGCTCCTCGAGCTTTCATCAGCGCGGAGGTAAAAATTGATTTGTGTTATTGTGGCGAGGGCACACAGGCACCTCGGAACAGTCAGGCGTTTGGGTGAAACGCTTGATCTTTTCCCATCGAGAGAAAACAAAAACCTTTTTTCCCCGTGTAAGACAGCATTGTTTCCCGAACAGTTTACCGCTCAGCCACTTCCTTCCGAGTGACGAAGCGGAGGCACCGATCCACGAGAAGCGGCGCGGTTGGGTTTTTTTTTTCTTCTTCTTTGGTTTTTTTTTTCAGAATCGATTTTCGAACTCACCCTGAGCGATCAGGAAGTGTATTTCCGATTCAGCGCCAAACCCGCGCGGGGAAGACGAGCGTGCCGCGGGTCTAGAGCACGCGTGCGAGATGAAGTCCCCGAAGTTCCCGAGGGAGGGCACGGATCACCGTGCGCTCCCTCTGCGATTCCCCGATGAGTGGTATGGATCCCGCGCCCCTGCTGGACTGCATCCTTTATGAACCGCCACGGTGGGTGATTGACTATGTGAGAGAGTGGTGACAGGAACCTAATTCGGGGGGGGGGGAGGTAATTGAAGGGGGGGGGGGGGGATCAGAACAAAAGCGATCCGTGTGAAACGAGGGCCGGTGGAATGCCAGCTAACCATCGATGAGGGATCAATACCGGCAGCACGCAGGGCCAGACGAGCGTTCGGACCGCGTGGAAAACCGGCCGGTTTGCAGGCTGGAGCAGCTCGCCCCCTAGAGGACATAGTGGAGTTCCGCGACCGGAAGGGTCAGATCCCGCGATGACAACGACGCATAGTACCAGTTTTGGAAATCCTCCTGATTGGTCCTCTCAGCGAGATTCCGTCGCCTCCCGCCCCATCACGTTACAGACGATGAGGAGAGTGGCCAATAGACCTGTATCTCAGAAACGGAGAGCCACATCTGTCCCTCTTTTCTTTGCCAGATGGCAGGAAAGCAATCGGCCCTCCCCAGGTGCAGTTCCACCACAATTAAGAGGCCACTGGATGTAAAATAAACCTTAATACACGTGTTCAGGAAGTCGATTTCCCTGCCTGTGATTCGTCCCCTGGCAGCAGCAGTTTAATTGGACAGGACTTCATCCCTCCAGAGTACGTGACTCTCAGTTATGCAAATGGACCTGTTTGATGGCGAAGTGAAACTGAATAATGCATGTGGACAGTGCACGTAGAAATGTAGACAGCTGGTTGAGGAGCCTGACAGACTAACGGGCCGGCTCCCAGAATGCAACAGCACAAAGCTTTTCAATCCAAATTACTGTAAATCTGCCAATCAATGCAACTACTGGACATCTGCTGCCAAAACCACGGATTTTCTTTCTTTCTTCTTCCTCTTCCTCTTCTTCCCCTTCCTGAGGATGACTTGAGATAAGCAGTAGACCAGTTAGTAGTAGCCGCTGTGCTGTAAGTCTTCCCCCCTCTCTCCAGTTCTCCCTCCCCCAGACCCCAGGGAGGGCAGATATGCTTGTACGCTTGTATGCTTGTGTGCTGTTCCCCCCTCCCCTCTGCATGGATTTACATGCAAAAGCTTTCGTTCGCTGCGTCTGTTTTTATCCGCCATTCCCAGTGGATGTTCTGCCGCTATTCGTTACAGTCCGCGGACAGTTGGATTAGCTTTGCTCCGTGTCTGCCAAAGAGCGATAGTTTAAGTTTTCATTCTTGTTTAAGAATTGTTTTAATTTTGTGCTCTCTAAGCGCATCAGATATTTCGATATTGTTATCATCGCCTAATGTCTTTTTTCTTAATGGTTTTTTTTTTTTTTTTTTTTAATGGAAATGTGGATCATTTTATGATGTGCTCAGTGGGAAATTTCTGGATTGTGACCAGGGAACATACAGTATGTTCCACATGCACTTACGGACTGAATGAAGAGACGAATATAATAATGCACAGCATGTTGACCTCTGGGACCTGTACCCCTTAAGCCTCAGGCAATTTCTGTTATGGCAGTTTGTTCCATTTTTGATGTTAAGCCTAAAATATTGTAGTGGTTCAGTAGCTGATCTTTTTTGATTCTGCCAGCTCTGTGATCCTTGTCATTATTTGTGGCCACAAGAGGGCACTGTTCGCATTCTTTGTTCTTTGCAGCTCGATGAACAGGAACTGGAACAAGCTCTGCTGCTGTGCTATTTTCCCACTCTATGGTGTTTATACTGCTGGCATGCAGTGGTGATATTGCACTGTGCGTTTCACCATCCTGTATATATCATGTGATGCGGTTTCTTGTAATTTCATCATCATTGATTTTTATGTCCAGTGATTTAATGCAGGGTATTAAATCCCATGATATTTTCCCATTTCGGGCGTTAGGGCCTCATTTCCTTTGCAAAACTGTAGTATATAGTCTTATGTCATTTCCCAGCATGCCCCATGTGTCAACAAGTGCAGTGCAGTGTCTTGTGAGGAAGATCAACCACTTGCGTCACATGACATCCTTATTGTCCTAGGCTAGAGTGGCCAGATTGTCACAAGGAAAAAAACTGGATCATGGGAGCTAAAAAAAAAAAAAAAAAAAACTCCATCTTTTATTTAACAGTCGGCTCTGAGTTTAAAGTTTGAGGCGGCTGTCTGTGGCTGCTTCACAGTCGTCTGCGGCTCCCCTGTTGCCGTTTTTCGTGCTAGCGTTCCGCTCCGCTACCTCCTCTTGTCACGACTGAGTCCCTCAGCGCCCAAAAAGTGCCAAAACTGATAGTTCCTGTTTTGCGATGGCTTCTGGTTATGGGGAATCTCACCAGCTGAATTGTTTTTCTCTGTCGCTGCTGTCAGGGGAGGAAGGCTGCTCCCTTTAGGGAGCGTAATTATATCAAATTATGGTTACAATTAATATATTACTGTATTAATAGTATAATAATATATTATAAGTGAGGTAGATAAAAAAAAAATTTTTAAACTTTTGTTTTTGGGCTGAAATTGAATGTATAGATACTGCAAAACTGTGCTGCCATCATATCACTGAACTTGAAATCTAAGTTCAAGGTTTTTCAAAAAAAAAAAAACAATTTCAATTGACTGAAATGCATCATTTTGCATCTTGGAAAAACCAATTAAATTTTGCCCTGAGAGAAAGAATGGGTGTCAGAGAGATGTTGATGATCTCCAGTAAAATGTTTAATTATTCACATATTTTTGTCTAATTACTTTTTTTTCAAGGGCTTCAGCAGGAACAAAATTATCACATTACCCAGCATTCCTTTTTAAAAGAAAATTTTTGCTTTTTTGGTGTTTTTCTGTGCATATAATGAGAACTGTTCGTTCACGCTAACTTTGAGAGTCATTTCAAAATTGTTTCATGCCAATGGTGAACTTTTCTTGTGTTTTTATACCATTGAATAATTTTATTTCCACTGTGTATTTTCCACAACCGTGTCTTTAAGAATGGAATTAATGCTGCTCCACTGGCAACTTATTTAAAGTGTACGCCTGTAGACAGAGGTGGACATTCCAGGGGTCAGAAAGTAAAAGTCCTGCCATGTACTTCATCCACCCCTGAACTCGGCCAGCTGATTTAGCTCTACCTCCTGGCTGAAGAACGGTGCTCCTCAGCAAATCCAGGTGACTGGAACAAAATCCCGGGATGAACTTTTACTTTCTGAACCTGGATTGTCCACCTCTGCCTATAGACGCTGCTGCTGCCAAGTGAACTTTAGAAACATGAATTAGACCGTTTCACTCTCGTCTTATTGGCACTTGGCCGCGATCACGACGCCCGTTTAAGCTCCGGGGGGCGCTGCCAGCGCCTCTCTGCGTATTTCGGTAACTAATGGTCCACCGATGTGGGGCATTCCTCGCCCTCTGATTTTCCGTCCGCCTGAATGTGCCAAAGCGCCACCTCAACCCACCGGTGCAACGCCAGGAAGAAATACATTAATTACACGCAGTTTTCATTGTGTGAATATTTCATGTCATCGAAGGGGGAGGGCTCTCCTCAACAATCAATAATGTGCAGGCCCTTGCGCATGCTTGGCAGCCATTTTTGCTGCAGAATGCTCACCGCACATTATTCCCATTAATTGAGGTGTAGAAAGCGGGATTATGAGGAAAATTAAACTGGAGATGATTAGGTGGCCAGGGATTTCTTTTGTGTTAAATGCCATCATGCCCTTAATGACCAATGTTATTTAGCCTATATATCTTCTTAACTCCTTCACTGTTGAAATATTTGTCTGATTATTGTCATTTTTTTACTTGTATGTAAATATCATGTTATAGTGATATTTACGTGTCAGTAAAATGTGACAATATCATATTTAATTGCCTTTATTTAATCGAGTGATTGCAAGAGCGGAACTGGCTTTGAGCCAATCAGAAATATATCAGTTAAGTGCCTCCAAAATCAAATGATTGATATATCGTTTGAATCGATTGATATACTATGATATTTTATATAGTGCTAGATGACTGAGTTAGTTAGTTATTGACAGTTTGCTAACTTAACGCTACACCACTATGATACTTTGGTTTTGCGGTAAAAGAATTCCTCTCTGCCTCTTTTCCAGGATAGCTGCGCCAGGGTCCTTTTGTTTCGAGGGGCGAACAAGGAAATAAAGAACTACAACAACCAAACGGCATTCCAGGTAAGATGCACTTCCTACTTTGCGCATTGAATTCTGGGTAAATTCTTCTGTCATTAAAAATAGTGAAATGGAATAGGTTAGATTGATAGTGATTTGTTGACTAATGTGTTTTGACCAGAGGTGTCCATTTAGAATAATGGACTTATTTTGTGCTCCCCCAACCTAGTTAACAGCTCTGAAGCTGTTTCCGGCTGTTTAAATACCACAGCCCAGACAATAAACGCTATCATCACACAAACCGTGTAATAAGCATGTTATTACATTGCAATTTGCTATTTGCAGACACTATGGTAAATGTGTACATTTCTGTAGATATTATGGATCGGTGCTTAGATCTAGGCTTGGAGTTGCTGGCTTTCTTGGTTTTGGGTTAGAAGTAGCAGCAAATTTAAGTGTAATATCACATGTTATTGCATGAATCACATGCAATATCCCTTTTAGTGTTTACATGCATATTCCACACATGTCACATTTATCATCACACCATGTTCAACAGTGTTGCAGCAAGTATATGTATAACATACGTAACTTGGTAATGCATAAACAACTCTGTATTTCAATAGTACTTTTATTGTTTACTATTATAAACAACTAATATCATGTTATTACAGCAGAATATTACATGTTATCACCATGTAATATCCTGCTGTAATGCCCACTAGTGTGGCTTTCATTTACGTAGTAGGTGCGTGACCTGAAACGCAACACATTCTATGATCCTTGGAAGAGGCCTTGCGATATAACTCATACTGTACATCTGTGCGTTTCTCCCCATAATGTTCTCATTCACATTTATGTGCCAATGCATAACCGCTGCACATACAGTTCTATACATGATATGTGGCTGGGCTTTTTTCTTTTTTTTTTTGCCAGCGTTGGGGAAAAAATGTAAAGGGGACGGATGCTTAATTTTCATTCAGCCTCTGTACTGTTGTAATGCTCGCAAATGACAGAAAGCTTGCAGAGAGATGTGCGGTTGCAGTGACATTTAATTAGTGTTCGATAAAGCATGGTGGCATGCCTCTAGGGAGTGCCATTGACATTCCTGCTTTCTGCAGCGTAGCTGTGAAGGGCTTTTGGCCTGATACCAGAAGGGTGTTGGTTTTTATTCCAGCTGGAGGGGGGGAGGGGGGGGAGGGGGGGGGGGGCTCTGCTTCAGTGCCTTTGAACAAAGTTCTTAACCTTCAGGTGTTTGGCTCTACAAATCGCATAATTTGTGAAGCGTGAATGTTGGCCAGATGAGGGGATCTGCTTGAGCAGCAACAGCTGATAGAAAGTCGGTCCTATAAGAACTACATTTCCCAGCTACAACCTGAGAACTACATTTCCCAGACTGATATTTTTGAGCAGATACTGTCCCTTCTGGGACAGGGCGCTGACGTGATGCCCCGGGGTGGACAGGCACGTATGGCAGGCCCCGTATGGATTGGAACAAAAAAGCAGGAAAAATCAGTCCTGCAGAGCAGATGTGGAGTTGCTCTGTTTCAGAAAGCAGCTTCCTTCTACCACACTGTAACTCTGAAATGACTGTGACCATTAATGATCCTACAGCACGCCATTGACACTGTTACTGGTGTTAACCCCACTCACCCCCCTCTGTGTGAACCCCATTGATGAGGTCAAAGTTGATGTTCTTCTCTGAACTCGCAGAGGCCGTGAAGTTGGCAAACCCAGCACGTGTTGGTCATCGTTGTCCGTTTATCCGAGAGTTTATTGTACAAGTCAGATAAACTCTTGGGAGCTATGTGGAGCGGTTAATCAGTTCTCCTCAGATTCAAACATTTATTTTTTTCATGCTAGCTTGCTTTCCACTTTTAGACATTGTTTGCAAGTTGACCTCCGCATGAAATTGATGTTGACGCAGACTTCTAGGGCGAATCCGAGTTAATTTGTTTTTACATGGGGTGTGGAAGCCTGACACTACAAAGTAACTGAACAAACGGGGAATTCATCCGACAGCTGGTATAATCAGCTTTTTAATGAGGAAAAGCCAATGTGTGAAAATTAATTGACCCTCTTGCGCAGAGTCCGGGTAAAGTGATTTATACAGAGGAAGGCCATGCAATTGCCAGTGTGTGACTGTTGAGCCGAAGACATTTCTCTGGATGGTTACACAGTTATTTTTTGTGTCTTCTCTTGGTTTTTTTTTTTTACAGACATTTTAGGCTGCACTTACATGTTAGAGTAATTAGGGGCGGGGTTTTGCAGGCCATGTGATCTGACTCATGATTGTAATTGGCCATGGTTTTTCGAGAGTTCAGCCCACAACAAGTCACTATGGCTCTCCGAGCAGCCGGTGTGGCACAGATACCTGGCAGAACAGTGCGTGCTCAAAACAAACACAGCGACTGTGGTTTTCATTACTGCCGTTATTGAGAAACATGCACAAGAAAAGGTACACTGTCTGTAACAAAAGCCGTCCAAATCAATGCCAGGGCAGCTGTGAGTGAGTCTGTCCCTGGCTGTGGCTGTGTGTCAGGAGAGTACTGCAGAAAAAGGGACATGTTTGTTTTCGCTTCTCTTGTGAGGTACGGCATTTTATGGTTTAATTAAGTGCCCGAACTATGCCCACATCAAATCATAAATGCTCCGTTCTCACACACACACACATACACACACACACACACACACAGGAGACCAGGATAAGCTGCCATTGTCAGTGTATTAGAATGATAGTCGTCCCATTGGAACGATTTTTAGTTGTTCGGGACTGCCAGTGGGGAGGATGAATGATTGAGAAGTAGACAAGATGGAGGGGGGGCGGGGGCGTCAGGGGAATATCTAACAACCTTCTCCCACAGGACCGATTGTTTATTCCTTTTTTGCTGTTGTGTTTTCTAGTATGACATGCTAATTTAATGGCCTTTAAAAACCTTCAGACATTATTGTGCAGCTCATCCATGAATACCATCAGGGAAAATGAAATTCAATTGTAGTACAGTGTACGGTGCCATTCAGTCTTAATAAACTGTCTGTATCTTTTCTTTTCTCTCTCTTTTCATTGTTTTTTTTTTACAGGTGGCTATTATTGCTGGGAATTTTGATCTGGCTGAAATCATAAAGATTCACAAACTATCAGATGTTGGTAAGAGACGTGTATTCATACATGTTCGAGCTCCAGGGGAACGAGAAACATTATATTAGTCATTAACATTCATGCTTTTTATAGCTGTTTTGCGAGTTTAAGGTCACAGAACATGGAAGAAATGATTCATTCAAGCAATAAATGCATTGAAATGGCAGCATTATAATGCAAGATAAGCACAGCACTGGAGATTATTTTAACCTGAATCAGGGAGTAAAAACAGTTTTAGTCATAGCACTTTTTTTGCCGAGAGTTCCCTGGAGCCTTTGGAACTTGTAATGCATGCTGGGAAAAACGTCCTCACATCGCACAGAGAGTGGCTTTTTCCTCTGCTCCCCCCCCCCCCAAACTTTAATAGTAGTATTTTATGACACTTCAGATTAAAAAATGGTTTGACACCGGATCAGTGCTTAACCAAACTCCTTACAGCAGCACAGGAGCCTGCACATGGAGCGCCCTGCTGAGCAGAGATGGAAATCTGGCAAAGTCTCATATTCCGAGCTCATATTCTCCCTGTCAGGTAGCGTGTGGCCAAACAAATTTACCGGTGTATATATATATATATATATATATAAACACACACTCACAGAGTCCAGGCGTCATCTCAGCGAGGAAAAAAAACAGAAAAAAACACCCCGTCAGTGCGTCTGTGCTAACGGCGCTTTGAGGAATGAAAAGCAGGGCTCTCTTTGTTCCTCATAACGCGCTCCCTGTACCTGGCGCGACCGCGGCCCGTTGACGGATCGCCCCCCGTCAGAACGGAAACTGCGCCTTCGGGACCCCCGCGCTCCCGCCTAATCTCAGACGGCGGGGTGCGCGGGTTCGAATCCGGTTGGCCCCGCCGCCCCTCCCACCACCACGGCGAGGGGGGGGGGGACTCATATTTTCTTATTCCAGCCGCCGCCGCCGTAACGTAATGGGACCCAGAGCCGCTGAAGACAGCTTCGGCGAGGCTGAAGAATCCCTTCCCTCTGCTGCAGATCATCTGGAAGATTATAGCGGTTCATCATCACACCCCCCCACCCCTTCCACCCCTCTCCAGCCCCCCCTCACCCTCCCCCAGCAATGTTTTCCCACAGGTTTAGTCTTACGAACACCTTCCGTGGTATCCCTGCCAGAGTTTTTGCGCTCTGGCGATCGCTGCCTAATCCATCACGCGGGCGGGTGCTGCTTTTTTTTCGGGGTGTGACTACAAGCACCCCCCCCCCCCCAAGTCAAACTGGAATATTGGACGGCGTACAAGAAAATATGTTTTTTTTTTTTTCTTAAAAGGAGTGTGGTTGGAACAAGATTTTTATTACGATTGTGCTCGAGGAAACAAGCCCTTTTGTATTATGCGGTTCTGATGATTAGCCTGCCTGTGATACGTGCTCTTGACCCTCATGGATTCTGATGGTGTGCGGGACTGTGGGATAAACTCCGGGAGAAGGTCCTATACCACCCTGCGGGAGAACCACACTATGGAATCTGTCTAAATGAGTAATGCTTGGAAATCCTGGAGCACTCGCAGCAACATACACATACAATTCTGCATTCCTGGATAAGTACCAAGATGCATATATACCAGTACTGACTGTCTAGAAGTTCAACAGTTTTCATGTAATTTCTTGTTAGCACTTCAGTGCTTTTTCTTGGACCAGACTAATTAACTGCCTTAAAAATATTGCCTTGTTCTAGGTCAGGGGTCCTCAGTCTTATCCAGAAATGGCCGGTGATGGTGCAGACTTCTGTTTGAACCAAGCAGTATCAGTGCTGATTCTGCTCATTAACCACTAGAGTATTTGCTATGCACCTTGATTAGTAGACTCAGGTGTGTAAATGCTTGGTTGGAACAAAATCCTGCACCCACACCAGCTCTTTCTCGATAAGATTGAGGACCCCTGCTTTAGGCAGTGTGTGCCAAATCGAAATCTTCCTTTAGGAATCATGTTTGCCGTGCAAAACTAATGTTTGATATCTCAAATTAAAAAAGAAGGGTGATTCCACACACTGTGGCCAATTTAAATGTTAAATGTATTAAACGGTTGTAAAAGTATTATCACTGGGGGGCAAACACAGTTTCATTCAATTTGTTTCACTGCTCTATTTGGCATTTTAGATTAACTGCTCATATAAAAAAAAACCTTTGGCCTAAATGGACCTTCAAACCTTGCCAAGATCCAAACGCACATAGCAGCTCAGACTTCTCATCTGACCATAGAACCTGATCCTCTTAGCAAGTGCATTTCCAGGCTTGCTCAAGGCTCTTTTATTTTATCTTGCTGAAAATTCAGCAGCACTTTGATCTTTCTGCAATTGTGCTGCGGCAGCTACTAATTAATAAGGCATCCCTACATGCAGTCGCATATTAATCAACAACCCAATAACTAGCGTTTGCTAATATCAAGTAACCATCATCAGTGTATATTTAATGATATTGCAATAATATATATGTTCCCTCCATTAAGGAAATAACATCCCAGCATGCAAAGGGACATGCATAAAGATATTGGGCAGACCTAGTTGCCTATAATTATGGCTAACATGGCTACCACGCATCCGACACATGGGATTCTGTTTGCTCATCCATTAAGCAAATAACATCCCAGCATGCGAAGGGGCTTCAGATCATTGTTTCCACTTTTTTGGCCACTTCCTGTATCTTCACTACCATCATTAATACTACTGTTATTGCAACTGCTGCTGCTAGTATCTTCTCTATGAGTGTTACCACAGTGAGTTGTACTGCTGCTTATCTTCACTGCTACTCCTACCACTTGTGTTAAAAATACCACTGCTAAATCGTCACTAAATACTGCCGCTTATTTCATCCCCATCAAACCTACTCCCACTGTTACTATTTATTACAAAGACTGGGACATCTACTACTAAAAATTTTAGCAACCGCCACAGCGTCACTGTCACTACTGAGGCTATTTATCTGCTGCTTTCCACTGGGTTATGCAGTAAAACCTCACAGATGCCGACGTCATGGTTACAGGCTGACCTGTCAATCAAGTGGGTCGTGAGAGGAAGGTGAGGCGACCGTTCAAGCTTCATCTCTTCCTCGTCTTCTCGGTCGGACGTGCCATCGTTCCGTTCCGCTCTTCCACTTCATTCTTTTAAGAATCGGTGGAAGAGCACCACCTAGTGGCCCCGAAACTGTACAGCAACCTCTGACCGCCTCCGTCGTCACTTTTTTCTCCACTGTTTTTGCTTCCCGGTCACTCTTGCCCTTTTTCTGATTAAACTCTCTGACAGATCTTGTTTTTGAAGTGTGGCAATATATAAAGTACAGTCTGCGCTTTCTAATCTGAGGGACCTTTTTCTCCCTGTCATCGCCGCGCGCGATAAAGGTCGGGTTAAGTTACAAGCGTGCGACTTCTGACATTTCTCTCAAAGCGAGTCCTGACATTTATATTCTTTTATTTCCAGTTGGTTACTTGAGCTGTGAAAACAGCTTAATGTATTAGCCTGGGAAAAAAACGCCTTTCATGCATCAGGTTATAATGGCACTCAGGCACCGCCCTGTAATTCCTCTAGTGACCTCTGACCTGATCGCTTAAGGCAATCCATAGATAGGGGTGAGATGTAACCTTTCAGTCTCTCAGCCCTAGTGCTGCTCGCAACTCTATTGGTTGATTGCGAAAGCGAATAGTCCTGTCGGTGTGTATGTAAAACATTGTGTCTGTCCTTCAACATTCCCCGATTCCAGTTTTTTAAAGGATTTTTTAATGGTAGGTTTTTTTTGCTTTCAGTTTTCTAAGAGAGGGTGTAATATATCTTATATCCGTTCTCTCAAACCTTATTCCAGGACTTGTGTGGAGGAATCCCAGTGCAAGCCTGGGGTATATCCACACAATAAGGTTAAAACAGGGGTGTCCAATCTTAATCCAAATAGGGCCAGTGCTGGTGCATGTTTTTGTTTTAGCCAACAAAGACACCTGATTCAGCTGATTTAACTGATCACAGGTCTTCAGTCAAGACAGTGGTAAGTAGAATCGGGTGTCTTAGCGCTGGGCTAAAAACCAAAACTGTGCACCCATCCCGGCCCTTTTTGGATAAGATTGGACACCCCTGTGGCAGAACCCTGCTCCAGTCTGGGACTGATCCACCCCTGTGTCCCCCCCCCCCCCCCCCCCCCAGTGCCTTTCAGGGAGACCCCCTCCTACTCCAACCGGCGGCGCGTGCTGGTGAGCGGGACCCTGGCGTCGCCCCGCTCGCTCCTCCGCTCCGCCAGCGACAACAACCTCAACGCGGAGGGACGCGGGCCCCCCCACTCGCCCGTGCCCTCCCTGCGCAGCCTGCCGCCGCTGGCGGGGCAGCCGGGGGGCGAGGGGGGGGCCGACAGCAGCCTGCAGAGCACCGGCAGCTCCCGCAGCTCCCACTCCCGCTCGCCCTCGCTGCACCGCGTCCAGGAGGAGGCCGACAAGCTCAGCCTGAGGAGGCACGCCCGCGGGAGGCTCAGGTGGGGAGGCCTGCGCCGCCGACCGAGTAGCTTTCTCCTCTGACCTTTCACCTGCTACTGTTCCTTTTACTCGCCGCTGTTCCTTTCTCCTGCTACTGTTCCTTTCAGCCATTACTGTTCCTTTTACCTGCTACTGTTCCTTTCACCTGCTACTGTTCCTTTTACTCGCTGCTGTTCCTTTATCCTGCTACTGTTCTTTTCACCTGCTACTGTTCCTTTCACTTGCTACTGTTCCTTTCACTCGCTGCTGTTCCTTTCTCCTGCTACTGTTCCTTTCATCCATTACTGTTCCTTTTACCTGCTACTGTTCCTTTTACTCGCTGCTGTTCCTTTCTCCTGCTACTGTTCCTTTTACTCGCTGCTGTTCCTTTTTCCTGCTACTGTTCCTTTCATCCATTACTGTTCCTTTCACCTGCTACTGTTCCTTTCACCTGCTGCTGTTCCTTTCACCCGCTACTGTTCCTTTCATCCATTACTGTTCCTGTCACCTGCTACTGTTCCTTTCACCCGCTACTGTTCCTTTCATCCATTACTGTTCCTGTCACCTGCTACTGTTCCTTTCACCTGCTACCTGTCCCTTCCATTAACCCACTAAAATTCCCTTCCTTTAACCTGCTATCATTCCCTTCCTTTAACCTGCTATCATTCCCTTCCTTTAACCTGCTATCATTCCCTTCCTTTAACCTGCTATCATTCTCTTCCTTTCACCTGTCACGTCTGTCTCCCGCCACGCTTCTTTCTCTTATCCATTATACTTTTAGCTGATTTCCCTGCTTCTCTTTTCATCTTTGTTATTCACAATTTCACCCCTTTTAAGTCTAGTCTTTGTCTTCCTCTGCTTCTTTCACTTCTAGTCTAGACTGTATCCACCCCTTCAGGTCTGGCCCACATTAATTGCTCCTTTTCATTATGGCCGTCTTCACCATCCTATTTCCTATTCTAGGTCAGTCCTTGTCAACCTTGTTTTTCTCTGCTCTTTTCCCCCCTTTCTCTTTCCCTTCCTCACTTCGTCTCCATTCTCTCCTCTTCCTTGCCTGGTGAAAAGGAGCTGTTCTTTTCACGTGTGTTATTTTGTAATGTGATCAGAAGCTGGTGGATGTATATCCAACCTTAGCAAGGTTTGCTGGCTGCTAATATGCTGTGAAAGTGCCTACATCATACGATCACTGGAGACACACAATTTTGTGGAGACACAAAATTGTCAACGCACATTCTGTTTAGCCCATGCTGTATTCTGAATGTAATGACTGGGAAAATTGTCATTTTATTACTTCTATTTCATGTTCATGAAAACTACTTTGTTTCAACGAATTAGCCACCTTGCTTAACTACATTAATATTATTTAGCCAAGACGACTCACTGCTAACTTTAAAGTGGCTAGCGTCCGCTCACCTACAGAGTGACTCAATCAAGGGATTCATGTTAATTAATTGAAGTAGTGAGTCTCATCCTTAAGAAATGACCTGGTGCACCATTGTATTTGTACTGTGTGTTTCTGGCACACAGTACAAATACAATGTTGCTACACTGACGCTAGTTTCATAGCATATGTGTTAATTGGGAAAGGAAGGAAAATGGAACATTTGCTACTCGAGCTGCGCGACGGTGTGGAGCTCAATGTGAGGAGCACAGACGAACAGGAAGAACCTGAAGTTCTAGTGCCTGTGCCTTTTCTTTCTTTTCCTAATTCACAATTGATTTTTTGTTAAAAATGTTTTTTTCCCTGTGCCGTGGTGGGAGCGCACGTCAGCACCGGCCCTAAAGCACGGTGTCTTTCCTTGAAATGTGAAGTGGGGAGCGTGAAGTGGCGACAGTCTGCGCTGGGCGCTGAATAGGGACTGCCGATTCAAGTTGTATGAGGCAAATCTGTTGAATTGGCTCCTGGCCTCCTGCGTCATTACTGCTGCTGCTGCTCCAGGATCATGGGCCAGAACCCCCACCCCCAAATACGCCTCCACCTTCTCTCTCTCTATCTCGCTGTTTACCGCTCTCCTTGCTGCTATCTATCTCAGCCGGGTTATAGCCTTGGTAAACCCGTTGGGCCCCGTCACCTGGGCACATATTCATTTGTGAATGTGAGACTGAGTTTTCACTGAATCATCGATCAGTTTGTGTGCAATGCATTCCTGGAAAAGAGGAGAAATGTCCAACGTCCTGTCCCAAAGAGTGAGCGGTTTTTTTTAACCAGAGGTCGACACCTCGCTGTACGGCTATCAGCGATTCGCTTGAACATTGCGAGTGAAGGACACGAGTACACAGCTGCACTACACTACCCCTAGTGCACATTAAAGGATGGTCAAAGTGTCGTGGCGGCGGGGAATTCATCACCACGCCATTAAAAACAGATTGTGCCGAATGGCAAAACGAGTTGGCTGCCGTACGGGGCCGAAGTGGGAGGAGCCGGTTGCCATGGACACACATTTTACAGGGTCGGGGACGGTAACGTTCTCCTGAATGAGCGGGCGATAGGTCCCAGGAGCCAATGAGAACAGGGTACCAGATGGCCACTGCTACTACTGATCGTCGCTGAGTCCAGAAAACTGTGCTGGCGCAATCCGTCATCCTGAAACCGGGCTCCTCGGTAATAGGTGGACCCTTTTTTAACTTTAAACAAAGCGTAAATATGCTAACTTAGCTCTTATTGCGGGGGTGCCTCAGGGGGGACATCCGGGAGCCGAATAAAGAAAAAAAGCCGTTA
This sequence comes from Anguilla japonica, assembly GCA_025169545.1. Taxonomy (NCBI): domain Eukaryota; kingdom Metazoa; phylum Chordata; class Actinopteri; order Anguilliformes; family Anguillidae; genus Anguilla; species Anguilla japonica. The sequence goes on from CM045889.1 coordinate 5,770,877, forward strand.
CCCGCAGCAGATCTGCGATTTGTCTTCTTGCACTACTTCGGGTCGGAGGCTACGGGGTTGTTTATCCAGTCCTTCTCTAAAAAAAATAATAATAATAATAAGCGCTTCCTGGGTTGTGTAATTCTCGCGTTGTTCGCCGCGTTTTTAAACACTCTGTTTGGAGCTGAGAAAGGGCACCGTCACAGGCGACGCATTCCACCGCCAAGAAGTGTCTGCATCTCACTCCCCATCTCACTCCCCATCTCGCTCCCCATCTCACTCCCCGTCTCACTCCCCGACAGCTCCCCATCTCACTCCCCATCTCGCTCCCTGTCTCACTCCCCATCTCGCTCCCCATCTCACTCCCCGTCTCACTCCCCATCTCGCTCCCCGTCTCACTCCCCATCTCACACCCCGACAGCTCCCCATCTCACTCCCCATCTCACTCCCCGTCTCACTCTCCATCTCACACCCCGACAGCTCCCCATCTCACTCCCCGTCTCACTCCCACCTCACTCCCCATCTCACTCCCCGGCTCACTCCCCATCTCACTCCCCGTCTCACTCTCCATCTCACACCCCGACAGCTCCCCATCTCACTCCCCGTCTCACTCCCCACCTCACTCCCCATCTCACTCCCCGTCTCACTCCCCATCTCGCTCCCCATCTCACACCCCATCTCGCTCCCCATCTCACTCCCCGACTCACTCCCCGTCTCACTCCCCACCTCGCTCCCCATCTCACTCCCCATCTCACTCCCCGTCTCACTCCCCATCTCACTCCCCGACAGCTCCCGCGCCTGACGAGCTGCCATTACATTATCCGATCGCTCGCAGCATAGATTCGCGCCTCTCTTCATTTTCTTAAGGACGGATACATTCCAGCGGTTTTGCTGATGAGGGGAGTGTGGGGAGGGGGAGGGGGGGAGGGGGAGGGGGCTTTCTAAGCCTGTAGATATGATGGCAGGATTTAGCGTTTGACATAATTTAACCCAGCGGGAATTGGGCGCTGCGCTTTCATCGCTGGAAGAATACACATCCACTCTGCGGCGTGTCTGCGTTATGCGTGCGCTGCATTCTGAGCGCAGGGGCTGATTGTTTTGAATATTACTCACCGAACGCATTAAAATTTTAAAAAATGGGACCGAATACCGAAAGAGGCTTAATTGATTTGATTTTTCAATGACGCTCCTCCGGTTTCAATCTGCTCTGACAAGACTCGGCAAAGGATGATGGGAAAACTGAACAAGATGAAACACCACTGAATGCCATTTGGCCCTGATGCACACGACTAAATTATTTAAAATTCCGCCCCAGAGACACATCACAGAATGAAGCCGTTCCTTTTTCTCGTGCCATTCCACATGGATTCTGGGATCAAAAGTACTTTGGGGGAAAGAAATGTAATTATGTTATTGTAAATTATTTATGTAAACAGTACAGTACATTTACGTTTACACTTTGCAATGCATTGTCAGATTCAGAGGCTGCTGCAGAGTAGCCGGTGGTGTTGATTCATAGTGCAGCTGTTCTGTGGGGGGCCAGGACTGGTGAAGGTAGAGAATCCAGGACTGGTGCAGGTAGAGACTCCAGGACCAGTGCAGGTAGAGACTCCAGGACCGCTGCAGGTAGAGACTCCAGGACCAGTGCAGGTAGAGACTCCAGGACCGGTGCAGGTAGAGACTCCAGGTGCATTGGAGGAGTCGTGTTAACTCCTCGGGACAGTGACAGTGCCTGTGTCACAACACAGTGGAAGAAGTCAGACTTCTATTCATGAAGCACAGCACTTGTCAAAGAGACCAAGGGCTATCACACCCGTGGCTGTGCATAAAATATCATCACTCTTATACCACTTCATTTGCATATGTTTGATGGATCCAACCAGATGCTTTCTTTGTGTTTTTGTCACAGAAGAAACCCCCAGTGCCTTTTCAAAGCCATCTCTGTTCTGTCAGCCTGCTCAGAACTGGGAAGGGAAATGTGTATTACTGTATGAATACGTAAATACGAAGATAAGTGAATACGAAGATGTGCCCCTTGGTTGTAATGGAACAAAAGCTTACACTCGAGCAGAAATTAATTGCAGTGACGAGTTGCTGACAGATAATGCAGCAGTGCACAGTTTCTGTGAGTGGTTTGCTGTAAGGACACTGTGTCCTAGCTGATGACATCACACTTCTCTCAGGTGCTGCAGAAACTCTGGCTCTGTTGTCGGGCCGGAGGGGACAATAATGGCTTGATGTTTTTGACACCAGAGGGACTTGTCTCTCCCTTCCTCTGATGTGGCAGCTGTCATCCATGTCCGTCAATCAAAAGACCTGCTGTCAAAGCTGTGTGATGCAAGTCAGTCTACCGATACTACATAGAATCTCTCTGAAGGCCAATATATGCCTTTATAGCAGGACCAATGAAAGCAACAGCCAACACCAGTCAACCTTAACTGCGTAGGCCTATGGGTAAGGCTACCACTGTCCGTGGACTGAAGTTCATAGTAAGTTTGTTTTAAATTTAAACATACAGTTTTAGGCAACACAAATAGAGAGGTGGGGTAGTGTGAGAGAGCTGCAGGTAGAGAGACAGGTGTGGTAGAGGGAGAGAGGTGCAGTAGAGAGAGGTGTGGTACAGAGAGAGAACTACGGTGGGCCAGCTGGGACAGCTGAACAACCTGGATAATGAGCTGAGCAGCATATGCGGCGAGGAAAGGATGGATTTGGCAAACGTAGCGGAGATATCGGCAGCTCTGCATATTCTCTGCGATGGACCGGCTGCTATCCTGAACTGCACAAAGGTTTTAGCAGTCTGGGATGTGGGCAGTATTGTCTCGCCAGGGGTGATGGACAGATACTGGAGGTGGGAGGATGTAGCTGGTTGGTAGAGCCACCTTAGTTTTAGCAAGACTGTCCCTGAGATGGTGGCTGTTCAAGACATCTGACTTTTATTTCGTGAGGCAATATGTTTCTTTGTCAGCGGCAAAGAGAAGTAGCTGTGTGTCATCGGCATAACGGTGGTAGGAGAAGGCTATGTGCAGGTATCACTGAGCCGTGAGATTTAGTGATTTTGTGTATGGAAGAGGCCACAAAAATGATCCCTGTGGGAATCCCACGGTAATGCTGTGGGATTTTGAACTCGGGCCCTTCCAGATTATCCGATGAAGAGCGATCGGTTGCGTGCGAGGATACCGATTTCAGCCAGCGTGTCGGCCGGCCGCATCGAACGCGGCGAAGAGATTGAAGCAGCAGTGAAGACGGATGCCAGGGATACTGCATTTGCAGATTTGAGTGCTTCCACTGCAGCGAGGAGAGCCGGCTCTGTCGAGTGGCTCGCTTTGAAGGCGGGCTGATTGGGTTGCGGAGGTTATTCTGGGTCGGGCAATTTGTAAGATGAGTGGATTCAAGCTGTTCAGGGCTTTTAGAGAGGAAAGGGATGAGGGTTGAGTCGTTGGGAGTTTTTGACTGCAGATGGGTCCTAGGTTGTTTTTTTGTTTTTGTTTTTTTTTAGTTTTTTTTGAGGGGTTGTTACCCAGGCCTGCTTGAGTTCACTGGGGAACACAACTGGCATTCAGCGAGGAGCAGAGGTGGAAAAATCCAGGCTCAGAAAGTAAAAGTCCTGCCCAGTATTTTGTTCCATTCACCTGGATGTGCTAATTAGCACAGTTCTTCAGCCAGGAAGTTGAACTAATGAGCTGGCTGAGTTAATGGGCGATAGAAGCACACGTCAGGATCTTTACTTTCTCACCCCTGAACTTTCCTACTCTGGTGCGGAGCTGACCGTGGCCGAGATGATTGGCAGAAGGGCAGAAGCGGAGGACTGTAGGCTTGGAGGCAGGGAAGATTGGCAGAAGGAGCAGTGGCTAGGTGGTCATGAGAATGTGTTGGCGTAGCGTTTAACGGATTGCAGTTATTTCTGTTTCAAGGTAGGACGCAAAATCATCGGCTGTATGTGTGGAAGGGAAGGTGGGTTAAAGAGAAGGGAGAAAGCAGAAAATAGATTATGTGGGTTGTTTGTGCCGATTTTGATACTGGATTGACAGTTTGAAAACCTTGGCAGGTGAGACAGCTAAGGGATACAGAGGAGATGCTGATAATCATCCTGATTGGTTTTTGGGCAGTTTTGTTTCCTTTTTTTCATTTGTGACATGTTCTGCTGTTTTGAGTCGGAAGTCACAATGGCTCACTTGTGTTAGTAACCAGATTTTATGTTAAAAACTCAATTTTGGGCTGTTTTGGGGTTTATTTATTTGATTTTGATAAAATGAAGACTTTCGCTTTCATACTGTGGGAATATTATTGCGGGATTCCAGCAATAAAATTTGTTTTGAGGCAATTGAATGTAGTTTGATTTTGACACGGCAGATTTTCCTTTGGAAGCTCGCTGATATTGTCAACGGCTGCCATGCTTTTGAGTAACAAGACCAGGTCAAAACCTAGTATATGGCTGGACTGGCCGACCAATGGTGTAACTTTGTCCCTCGGCCGACCAAAGGTGTAACTTCATCACTCAGTCACTCAGTCACAGACATTCGCGTTTGTAGGGCTGGCCCCGCTGTTGCGGTCCAGCCAAAAAGAGTAAAAAGAATTTTTTTTTTAAAAGAGTAAAAAGATTCGTATTGAAGGCTCAGACTCTCCAGTTCACAGCAACGTGTAAAACGAAAAATGTGTTTCTGGGTCAGAGCGACTCAGACTGATGGAGCGGGTCGCCCTGTGTTTCGGCAGGTTGCAGTTTGGGCCCGTCTGCATGCAGAACGCCAGAAAGCCACCGAGGGGGAGAGGGTGGTTTGAAGGTCGGGGTGGCGGGAGGGCAAGAGTGAGTCAGAAAGGTGTCAGAAAGCATGGGATGCGTGGCAGTAACGGTGTTAGCGGGTCGCTGCGAGGAGGTATCCGCGGGAGGTGGAGTTTGACCTTGTCCGAGGTGGCGGCGGTTGGAGAGGGGCGGTGGAGGTGGAGGTTGCACAAGTTCCCACTGAAAGTCGCCATTGTTTTCGGGTGCCATTTTAGCCAGCCTACAGGGGAAGGGGAGAGCAAAGCAGAGGAAGCCATGGCCAGAGGGGTGGTTTTGTTGGTAGCTTTTACCACAATTCCTGGTGAATGTGAGGTCAAGTTAGTATCCAACCCTGTGTTTCGAAGAGGGCTGGACTGGAGCGAAGCTCAACGAGTCAAGTAATGGAAGTTTCTAAAGCAGCCTTCTCTGGTCCTGCACCAGCAGTCCCAATGTAAGCCGTAGACTCCTTGGCATTCATGCGGTACAGGCGCAAATCTATTGGCGAACACGCTCTGACCGCAGTAAATCGCATTATGGACTTTCGTAGATAGTCTCCCTTGTCTAAGGAATGGTGATTTCCCCTTAGCGCAGGCTGTCAGCATTAATTTTTATCTTTACCCCTCAAATTAATTAGCATTTCATTGACTTAGCGAAAGGCACTGAATCACTGACTGTAAACCTTTATTTATTTTTGGAGCTGTTAATGCACAGCCCCCTGTACGCCGTGATTCATCTGAAAATGTGTCACTAGCCTAGATTTTTGTATTTTTTTTGTGTAGCCTACGGTCGATAGCCGCGGTGTCCCGCGCTGAACCCAGCCGCCGTTTGGGGCTCCCCCGCAGCCCCTGTCCTAGCGCCCCTTCTGTTTAGGATTTGATCTCAGCGGTTTTTAATTACTTGCCGTGGGGGCGCGTCGTTTGAGTGCCGGGCACCGAACCGGGGCGCGACGAGGCGAAAGAACACTCCCGGGGCGAGCTCCGCCCCCCTCGGGCGGCCGGCAGTTGCGCCCCTCACGTCGCCGTGGCGATCCGATCTGGCTCCCGTTTCCTTGGCGCCCGGCCCGGCGGGCAGGAGAGCGAGCGGAGGCCCATTGGCCCGATACCCGCCCCCCCCCCCCCCCATTGGCCCGAGACCCGCCCCCCCTCCCGGACGGACCAAGAGCAGCTGTCCCACGCGCAAGGGGGAACCGGGGGAGTGTGAAATTGGCTACGCCGGCTGCCCCCCCCCCCCCCTTCGCCGCGCGCCCCACCGCACCGGCACTGTGACGACACGCTCCTGGCTCCCGTCTGTGGAATTTCAGCACAGACCGGGAGGAAGTGAGACCCGCCAGGGTCGCATTTAGCAATTATGGTCTGTTGATTTTACGAGAAATACAGGCTGTATTGGTTGGTGTGTGTGTGTGTGCTCTTGCTGTGCGTGTGCTTGTGCTTGTCCTCGTGTGTGCATGTGTGTGCATGTGCATGTGTATGTGCGTGTGCATGTGCACACGTGTGTGTATGTGGCATAAAACCCTGCAGTTCTCTTTCTGGTCCTATCTCACTATCACTCCTCTGTGGTAACCTCCTATGGTACCGCCATTATATCATTCTGTAATACCGCTGCGGTGGCTGGGAGGAAAGTTTCCATGGAGATGGAGACTGCAAGACAATGAAATTGGCTCCCTTGAAACGTGTCTTTATTAGAAGTCTCATGCGAGTTGTTTTCCAGTAGAGATGCTTCAGTCTGTTTATATTATACTCTTACTAGCCTGTTCGAGTTTTATTCAACTCGGTTGTTTATTTACTCGTATTTTCGTAGCCAAAAGCTACCAACCTTAGTCTGGTAAAAATTAAATGTCTTTAAAACTTTCCGACCAAATCTTTTCAATGTTGGAAGACCCTACAGAGGAAATTAGTCAAATGACCTGGGTAGATTCTCCACTAACGCTGGTGGGCAAAAGATTAGACACGCACCGATCCATCAAACCCAATCCAGGCTTTATTCAGACTGGGCTTCAAGAGAAAATTCAGGAGTCGCCCAGTTCCCAAGGTCAGTTCCTTTGACATTGTTCAAAACCTTTGTTCCACCTCTGCCTGCTTGTTATCTGACAGGCTAGCTGTTTACTAACTAACTGAACATCCGTTAAATCCACTTTGCTCTCTGTGAAGGGACCCAGTCGGTATATACCTGCCGCACACAGGTAAATGAGTGCTTAATTTAGTGTCGTGAGCGGAAAGAAACTCAGAAAGACAAATATTTGGGGATAACGGGAGTGGCTGAGAGACGCACGCGGGAGGAGTGGGGTATTTTTAACCGCTGAATAATAGTAGCGTCAGGGATTCGGTCCTGCGGGCTCGTTAGACGAGGAAGAGGCATCGCTCCGAGACGAGGACGAGGACGAGGACGGAGACGAAGCTGCGATCACAGGCTCTTTTACAGAAACCGCTTTGCAATCAGGAGGAGAAGTGGGACAGGTTTTGGAGAAGTTCTCCTCGCCCCTGGCCCGGAGCGTGTGGTGCGGGGGCGACGGCTGCTTAGCAACGGGGCTTCACCAAAGCGAAATTTGCTTAAAATATTAAATTGAATCCAAAGTCCAGACTGTGGTTAGGTGTATGGTTAGGTGTACCCATTGCATCCAATCACTCGTTTTGTCCTTTTTTCTTGTTATAAATGTGTAGCACCCAACATGAGAGTGAACATGTTCGACTCTCACCCTGATTGCAATTTCCAATCATCTGCAACTGCAGCCATGGTCATGCGCAAACCCCACTGCCATTTCGGGAGAGTGCAGACATCCGTGGTTCTCCTCCGAGACATATGGTGTCGCCAGATGCTTCTTTTCACACCGCCGACCACAGCCAAGCTTGCATGAAGCGGAGCTGAAGGAAGGCCGTTCATATGTGGCTTTGACATGCGGTGCACAGGCGCCCGATCGACCAGCAGGGGGGGTTGGTGGTGCGCGATGAAATGCGGACCCCTAATCGCCCGTTCCCTGGCGACGCAATCGCCAAACTGCGCGACTGTGGGCGGAGCTACAGCACCAGCCCCAGTTGGCCCCGGCACGCGGTCTGGATCTGATCCGAGACCATGCAGGCTCGCCGTGGTGCAAAGGATCGAGTAGTGAGCCCCACCCGGCAGCGTCCGGTCGCTTTTTCCATGGCTAAATTTGATGGCCATCCAAACATTTTCCCTGGGTTCGCTAGTTTTTTCTCCTCAGAAAACAGCCTTAATGTGCCCGTGAATGGATGTTGGTATTAGCACTTCAGCAGCTGGTCTTGGCTGGCACGGAATAACCCGACAGTCTGGGTGTCCTGTCAGCTATACAGGCTGAATTCTACCGAATCATTCCGTTGATCGTTGCACAAGTATGTTCTCTTGGGAAAAGCTGCTCCCGCTCTTGGCTCGAGAACAATAGCTCATCCACTCGACTGATATGTACCAAAGGTCAACTTGTCACAGCACTCTGTTGCCCTTGTACCTGCCCAGGCCTTTCAAACGAGTCATAGAAAGGCTTGTTTTAAGGCTCATTTAAATACATATTTGGGAATGATTGCTCTCTTCTCAATGGATTTGGCAGTTAATATGTAATGCATTAGGTCTTACTAGTAATGGGAGTGCAGCATTCATCTGCTTGCTAAGACTTCGTCCATCAACGTAACATGTATTACTGTACCTTAAACCTTGTTTTTTATATAGAGGTGGAAAAATTTATTATGAAGCTTTTTGGTAAACACCTGTCTCTGTCTTCACAATGTGATTTCAGGAAACAGAACAAAGTAATGGTGTGTGTAGCTTGGGGTACCTTTACAAAGAAAATTACAGAGAAGTATTAAAGGAGAAGAATGATGGTGATAATGGTGGTCAGTGTCCCTCGTGTGACTTTCAGTCTCTCTCTCTTTGGTTCAATTTCTGCTCCCTTTTCTCCTCATAGAGACGGGCACTTTCAAGTCAGCCCCGGGGTCCTTATTTTTCACTGTTCAGCCAATCAGACTCCATGTTCAGACCCCCTGCTGGGCTCCACCAGTGAAAATTAGTCCATTAATTAGAGCACAAGTAGACCCAGGGCATGAGAGAGACACAGAACTAATGGCTTTCTACATCAAATAAATTAGCTGCCATAATTTGTAGCTACGGATGGGTAGAGTCAGATCTGCCCATCAGGCCTATAGGTGCCTGTTAAACTGCCTGCCTGGAGCTAAATGTTTTAGATCAAGTTTGGCAAAATAATGTAAAGAGGTATAGAAATGTATGCAAGCACAATTGCCCAAAGCTCTCTTGTCATGTCAAAGACACGTTTAGATTTACATGTTAAACCTTTCATCTTTACCTGAGTGAAAGATAACTTGCAGAAGAACTAGATGTTGAATTAAGGATGCTGTGTGTTCACAATGCTGTCTTGCTGTCCTCTTTACACTATCCCGATTAGAAAGAACGTATTGCCTCCTGATCGGTCCATAATTACACACAGGAGATTTAGAGACCACACAAAAGATGTGATACCTGATAGATGCCTGCAAATATAGGAGTTTAATAAGATAATATTTAGAAACGGGAGCCTTGACCAGAATCAAAGGTAGACCTGCAAGGTCTGCAGGCGATTGTTAGCATTCAGTGCGCGTCCTCACAGTACAGTTGCCTTTCAGGTTATGAAAACAGGGCTGCACTGCTGTAAATCTTATGGTAATCACCTGTCTGTTCTTCGGCACGACCGGCTCCTCGTCTTCGGTCCTTAATCTTTAGGTGTCTGCCGAGGTGAGGTGCCTTTGAGACGACGCTGAGATAGTGTTGGGACAACGTCGGGGGTGGGGGGGTGGGGGGGTGAGGGTGGGGGGGGGGGGGGCCGAAAAATTTGGAACCATGTCTGTTTGAGAAGTGCTGGGGGTGGGGGGGGTGGTGGATAGGCAGACTTCTGCCATTGGCCTGGACCAAGGCACTGGCCTCAGGACTGCAGTTGGTCCCCAGGTGCTGCACTGTAGCTGCCAACTGCTTCTTATTAACTAGATGGGTGAAATGCAGAGGATAAATTACCCCACAGGGCCAATAACGTAACTCTTATATGAACTCTTTTATAGCTAAATTAACATTGAACATTTTGCTGTGTGGTATGTGCTCATTTAGAGGAGCAGGCAGTACAGGCAGTTGTTGGGGCAGACCTTATTTTGTCGCCTCGCTGCCTTTGGGACCTTTGTCAGGCCACGCCCAAAATATCCCATCAGCCCTTGGTACAACAGAGCAGGTTAGTGGGACATGGGAATGAAGAGTTTGAGAGTTTGGCCTCCTGCTCGGTGTTTTGAAACGATTGAATATAAGTGTGTGGTCTTGGTTTGTGCTCCTATAATCTGACTCAAAACTAAAGGAAATATTAAGCCTTGGCTATCGATTTTTCTCTATGAGCACCTGGAACAAGATGTTGACTCGACGTGTCCAAAATTGTTGGCAAGGTCTTGCTCATCGACCTCCACTGTCACCGGCGCTAAACAGGCTTTTTATTCTTCACCCCTGACTCTCTCCCCTGGGGTAATAGAATTTGAGGGGTTATTATCGATGCCCCCGAGCCCCAGATGTAAATGTGCTAAAGCAATCGGTTTCCAGCGAGTGCTCTCGACTGACGCCGTGACACGCTGCTGTCAGCATGTTCTGGCGGAACTCGATTCGCAGCAGCCTTCTAGCATCAGGTAATTCAATAACGCCAGACAATGTCATAACTTGTATTAATGTAATGACTTTTACATTTATCATGTAATAAAGCAGGATAAAATGTAATAAAATCGGATAATGCGATTAACCTGTTGAGCAGGTAATACAATAACATTTTCTGGATAATGTAATAACGTTTTCCAGAATAATTTAATAACGTATTATATTATCAAGATGTTATTACGTTAGCGGATGGGTAACAACCTTTTTGATAAATAATGTCGTAATGTCAATAAATTGTGTAATAAGTAAGCAGAATCACTGTCTTTATGTTTTGTTTTATTCATTTTAAGCGTCTCACAAACACACAACCCAAGGATTCCCCAATATCCCATAAACACAGATAAACTGCATTGGATTGTTGCAGATGATTGCCTTCGGTTGTATTTTTTATTACCGACCACTAGGTGGCCATAAACAGATGGGGTATCCACACATTTGACCTTGACCTGATCCTGTAATTTTTTTTCCTTCATTTTTTTTTTTTTAAATGTTGAAACATAGGATATTAAATTGGGTAAATTAAATTGATATTTTTGGATTATCTAAGAAGCAGAATAACTAGGGCAGTACAGATGGGGTATTGGCACATTTGACCTTGACCTGATCCTGCAGTTTTTTCCTTCCATTTAAAAAAAAAATGTTGAAACATTGGGTAAATCAAATCCGATGTTATGGATTATCTAAGACGAAGCAGTATAACTCGTTTTGCCCAGTATGGATTGATCTGCAGCCATGGTTCTGGAGAACCTCTGATTGCAGACTTTAGTGGTCAACCCCTCGCTTTTTCTTTGACAAAGAAAGGACAGTCCTAATGAACAGGCGGTGGGGCGTAACGTTTTGGGCCTGGGCTTGTGACTCGGCGAGCATAGGTGTGATTCCCAGGTGAGGTACTGCCGTCGTACCCTTCAGCAAGGTGCTTAACCTGACGTACTTCAGCAAATATCCAGCCGTACAAGTGGACTTTATGTAAAGACTTTCTTTAATCTGTTCAAATTGCTCCAGACAACAGTGTCTGCTAAGCGTCTTAAATATAAATGCAAATTATGTCTTTCCATGCCGACGTTGCCTTAGATGCTGCTCCACCTGAAGAGCCCAATTTGTTTTGGATTCAAATACTTTTCTGTGCTCTGTTGATCTTGCCTGGTGTAACTCAGCCCGTCAATATGACCAGAAGGCGGGGTTTGCACTTTTCGAGAGTATTTCATTGGTTCCAATACACCAGACAAGATCAGTAAAGCGTATATATTTGAAGTCAAGCGAAGTATTTGAATTCAAAACAAAAACGTATTTGACCCAGGTATGTCCTCTAGCCTTGTTAGCCATAATTATAGACCGCCATGTCTTCCCAGCATTTTAGTACACGACCCTGAGCATGCTGGGACATTAATTGCTTAAGTATCCGCCGCAGTGTGGAAACACCAGCTTTCAATATACTTTGTGCCCCTCATTTACCCAAATATGTCCACCTTTTTAGACACTATCTGTATATGTATACAATTACTGAGGATGTTTGAGAGTTGAAACTAACTGGCTTTAACCACTGAATATTTAGACAATGCGATAAATTATAATACAGAAAATGTTATTTCGTTATCTGTTCAACAAGTTCATTACAGCATCCGGCAAGTTATGGCATTGTTGGTTTTTATTACATTGTAAATGCAACAGTTATTCAATTATGACAAGTTAATACGTTATATGGTGTTATTAAATGATCCATTGTTGCACAGAAGACTCCATTTTACTTATTGTTTCTTCAAAAGATCTTTTAATTTAAAAAAATGCGCTGCAGCATTTTTCTGTTTGATCGATTATTACCCTAATATGACTTGTTACGCGAGTAATTTAGTCTAGTTCTGCATGTGTTAAATGTGGGCATTGTAGTGAGGAGATAAACTGCTTTCATGCTACAAACCGCACTGTATGCACAAGTCACAAAAGTTACAGATGCCTCCAGACCCCCTTCCCCCCCCTCATTCTGTACCAGCAGGACTAGGGTTCAACCCAGACCATGCGGTTGATCACAGAACCAAACACCAGCCCCTTAACTGCGTATGCCAGCTGTGAACCTCGCGCGCACCTGTCTGGATGATTTGCGACTTTCGATTTCTAACTAAACTCTCGCGAACTTCGCCAGATGTCCCCGGCGTCAGAGTCTTCATCACGGCCACCGTCTGTCGCCGTCTGCGTCGCTGTCTTACGGAAAATAATCCGCTAAATGGTTGAATGCGAGCCAGTCCGCTTTTCATAATTCTCTTAAGTGCTCACCTGAGCTGTGTTCCCCCTGTCACAGCACAGAAGAGAAAAGGGACACGTCTTTCCTGCCTTCAGTTCTGTCGGATTGCTTAGATTCTGACCCTGTTGATATCAAAGTATTTGATAGTCCTTATTAAACAGTGATACATTATGTAGTATGCCATTGAGAAACAGTATATGTTTTAAGTTTAGAATTTTGCCCATTCCCGCAGCAATAATATCAATCGTGTAATATTTAAAGGATTCTGGCAAAAACATATGAGGGCCTTCTGGCTCCTTGAATAAGGAATCCCAAGATTTACCCACTTTGCTTTTTTCCCTGTCACCAAGATGAAGCCCTGGATTCGATCGATATTAGCGTTTAGCTGCAGGCAGTGCAAGTTACAGTGAAGCAAGTTAATGGGGAAATGTTGGTTGAGTCCGGCCCATATTATGTAGTCAATGTCAATTGGCTGTCTGATGCTCATTTGCATATCCGTAACCGTTTGGAGTTACAGCAATACCACCAACATGCATCCGATGGCAAGATTTTCTTTTTCCAATTGTACGAGTCCCAGTCTCCATGCCACTGTGGCAATGGCTGAAGGTGGTCATAAGTATATTTATCCAGAGGGTGCATTCGTTGCAAAGTCAAAACATTGTCTTCTTTCGTGGCTTTCATTTGCTCCTGCTAACGTGAATGCCATGGCTATAGAGATGCCAGGTAGACCTACAGCAGAATCCATCTCAGGAAGCGAAGCTTTCAAGTGGTTTCTCAAAAAAAAAAAAAACACACTGTGCTCTTCAGAGACTTTCAGTGTTTCGTAGGCTTTTGCACGGGTTCGAAAGGCAACGGAGTGGGCATTTGTCGACAGACCTCATCACCGCATGCAGCATTCCGGAAACCTGTGGTGAAAAGACTCTTCCCATCAGGCTGCTGGGAGGTGCTTGGCTTTGGCGTGCAGTCTGGAACATTCCGTCTTAATGATGAGGGATTGTCGTCCCCCCCCCCCCCCCCCCCCCCCCCCCCCCCCATTCCCCCAACCGAGACTAGCTTCGTTCATAAATACTGATTAAATTGTGAGAGCTGTCCATTTATGTTTGCAAATTTGCAGAGTAATCACGGATTTCTGAGGCAAGCATGAAGTTTTTACTTTTCAAAAAATAAGTAACATACTGTATATGAAAGTCCATTTTTATGGAAATATGGATGGACTCACTGAAAGACTTCCTAAATTGCTGTGTTAGAAATGTTAAAAATAATTGCTTTCTTTTGTTCGGCATTTTTGTATTTTTTTCCAGAATTTCTTTGTGGCATTTAGTTTCATAATTCCTCATAATTCCTATTCATTATCATTCATATTCTGTAAGTATAGCTATTAATGGTAGAAGCCACTCAGGTATTATCACTTAGTTGTTCATTAAATCTGACTTGAGTCCACTTCATCTTTGGGCATTAAGTGACACTGTTGCAAGTGTTCCTTTTTTACAGTTTTATTATTTAATTACTGACACTAGGTTATTGAATTTTATTTTAATACACTGCTGTGAAATTGTATAATTTTTGAAGAAATTTTTTTTTTTTTTTTACAATATATTGCGTTATATTCCATCTCCATAAGAATAACTCCTTAAAACGTTTTGGCCGGTTTGACCCACACACAGCTGAGAAAATACTCTCCTCAGTAGCTATTTTATTGTTTTTTTTCCCCCCACAGTATTATAATTTATCTTAAGTTTAGCTCTTCAAAAACAAATCGGCTGTACACTTAAAACAATGTTCTACACGGGTGTTTATTCACGTGTTATAGCCATAATTTCATACAAGCGATTTAATTAATCATTAAATTGATTAATATTTTACATTGATGTATCAGGGATACGTAATTTTAAAGGCCCAGATTACCAGGCCTAAAGCGACTTGTTATTGTGTTTCAATGTAAAAAGTTAGAATATTTCACGAAGTTGCGTGACTTTCAACAATCTGCGTTTGTTATGAATAACCTTGAGTTTGAACTCAAAGTTAAGGACAAATCTGGACTCGAATGCGACGGCATCTTAAAAATACTTTATGCACATATGCAGGCCGTGATCATCAGAAGTGAGAAATCACTGTGCTGTCGGGCTTTATAAAAAGGAGGACAATGAGACGATGGAAAGAAAAAAAAAAGTTTAAAGAAGGGACCGCAACATAACCTTTCAGGCAAACTCTCTACGCTTAAAAATAAAATGGTGGCCTAAATGTGTCACAGTTGGGGGAAAAATTGCAAAATGGAGAAAAAAGGATGTATGCCACAAGCCCAGGAAAATTCAAAAGCTTTCTAAATGCAAAATGGAGAGGAGAAAAAAAAACTGGAACAGGTTTCTGGAAAGAAACGGAGACCATGCCATTTTTTTATGGAGAGCTCTCCGTGCTTGAATTGAGTGAACTGAGAGCTCGCATTTCCGTTTAAGTGCTCGGGGATGCGGTGTTCTCCTGGTTCGTAATTGGCTTCCGCTTTTTTGTTTTTGTTTCCTGTCCGTTGGGTGGCTGAAAGGTGCTGACTTCTCGGCGTTTTCTCGAGCAGCATGAATTATAGATGATCGCTGAGGGATCGCGGTCACCGGGTTCAATCAGATTCAGCCCCTTAATTTTCAGTCGGGATGAAATATAAGCGACGCCGTTTATCTTTACCAGCGCAGCCTGGTGAGTTCAGCAGTTACCTCACGTAAACTGCGTTTGTGAAGAATGATTTCATTAGTCCGTAAGTAAGGACAAATGTTGATTGTCAATTGCCGGACAATAATTCAGTGTTCTGGTGAGTTATGGAATAAATCGATTGGTTTATGAAATGGCTCAGGCTACAGTTGTACGCAAATGTATTTTGGATGCCTTATTTTGTCATCACGTGGCCACTGCAGCCTCAAGGGGCGGAGCCCAGCGTAGTCGTCTGCTGCTGTAGCCCCATCCGCTTCGAGGTTCGACGCGTTGTGCATTCAGAGATGTCCCTTTTGCCACACCACTGTTGTAAACAGCACTTAACATTTGTGGCCTTTCTGCTAGCTTGATAATATGAGATAACATAACGCAATGATGAGAAAAGGCCATTCAGCCCAACGATGCTTCACCATTTTCCAAACTAAATTGTACCTCGTCTCTGAATGAGCCTGCTCATTCTCCTATGACCTCTATCATTAGCAAGGTGCTGTTGCTCACAGAACTGCCGCACTCTCTGGATGTTCTTTGTTTATTGCACCATTCTCTGTAAAATCTAGAGACTGTCATGTGTAAAAATCTCAAGGGGGCAGCACAGATTCTGTGATGCTGAATCCACCACATTTGGCACCAACAAATCACACCAAGCTCAAAGTCGCTTAGATCACGCGTCTTGCTCATTCTAATGTTTCGTCTAACAGCAAAAATTTCAAGTTCAGTCTTCATCGTCCCTGTTGGGGAAACTCTTATTGCCGCATTATCACAAAAGCCTCAGAAACACGACAAAATAGAAACACTAAAGCAAGCCTACAAACAATAAATAATATTTAAAATGTGCAAATACTGCGGATGTGCAAACAGTACGTGTATGAGGTATATACTGTATGAGGAGATCTATCTATGTTTATTGCCTGGGGAACCAAGGAGTTCTTGAGGCTAATGCGCTGAGCCCGTAGCTGCCTGAATCAGTGCCCAGTGGGTAAAGTCTCAGTTTCGACAACCAGAGGGAGATCAGAACTGTCTAGAAAGGACCTTGCTTTGCACAAGACTTGATGTATGTACATGTCAGTTAGAGTGGTCTTTGCTCACCAGTGATCTTGCTGGCGACCGCTTCACCATGGCTGCGTGTTTAGCATATTATTGAGTTGCAGCCATGTGATTCGCCGTTTGGAGGAGCAGGCTGTGTTTGTGTTCACGGGCAGGCGGCGGCGTACCTAATAAAGTGGCCGCTGAGTGTAATTGACGGTGCCTGTTCTTTATTAAGCAGTAGCTCAGCCTGGAGCACTGACACGCAGGTCAGAGCCCATCTGAGAGCCATCTCCACCAGCAGTCTGTCTGTCTGTCTGTCTGTCTCTCTCTCTGTGTCTGCATTTCATCTACCTACCTATCCACCCACCCCCCAGCATAGACACAAACACGCACAGACACACTCACTCGCACAGACACACGCAGGCACACGCACGCACGCGCACCCACACACACACACACACACACAAACACGCGCACAGACACACGCAGGCACGCACGCGCACCCACACACACGCACACACACACAAACATGCACGCACGCACGCGCACAAACACACGCAGGCACGCACGCGCACCCACACACACACACGCACACACACACACACAAACACGCGCACAGACACAGACACACGCAGGCATGCACGCGCACCCACACACACGCACGCACACACACACAA